>CM061919.1:135145141-135165141 GCA_031002005.1 Vandiemenella viatica
GATATGTTTATTAACATTTTGTATTTAAGCTAGTTAATCTTATATATAGAAATGGATGTTGGTTTATCTGCTATATAATTTCCTAAGCTCACTCATCTCGATAGCTATTGGCTGGAGAACGACTTCATGAGCCGGCTTTCATTCACAAATTAACAGCGACCAGGGGTGTATTAATTATTAGAGGTTATGTACGCATTTTAATAGTGCTGTGAAATTAATTGTAAGAACACATTAATTAAGTTTGTTTCTGGTAGCATTTCATCCTTTAAAAAAATATGGAAAAGCTTTAGGGCTGAATAAACATGAAACTACGAATGTGTTTCAGTAACATGGCGCTAATGAAAGTATCATAAAAAAGCTTTTTCAAAAAAACCTTTATTTACTCTCGGTCTCTGCTGTAACCACGAATGCCAGTTATCATTCCAGCCTGTGCTAAATTTCAATCTAATTAAAACTTTCGCTAATATTGCTGCTTGACAAAAGTTTATATGTTCGATTTATTTCCTTTTTACGTATTTTACTGACCACCTTCGATAATGGTCTTTGTTCATGTTCGCTGTACGTGAGTTATTAGGTTATTTAAAGTGGTCATCAGTCCAAATATGTTACCGATTCAAGTATTCTGGTAATTCATTTCTTTGGAGTTCCTTAACTATTTAATTATCTGGAAATTGTATTAAGTTCTCTGGCCGTTACGGACACTGCGGCCAAAGATTACATTATGAATGATTGCGCATCCTCAATCAAAAACGACGTGACGCTTTCCAAACGATTGCGCATTCCCTTTAAACAATAATTCTTCAAATTTTGCAGAATGAACTTTTATGGTCAAATATATGTTTGCATTTCAGCAAGAACGAGTCTAGCAACCGTGACCTGTATACGATAGCGCGATCGTTTCTTTCCGTGTTTAATACCTCTATTAATATTTCTGAGCACTTCAAGCTCAAGAGATTTTATTCACCGTATTTGCCCAGATCAGGTCAACCTATCATTATCTTTGACCCTAGAAACTGGAACTATTCTGGACCCGTGGCAACACGCAAAAAAATGGTCACGGGCTTACACTAGTATATGTGGGATTAACAGGCATCGCCACCGATCACCATGAAATTTGTATATACATGTATTTTTTATGGAGAAGGTTTCTGACCAAAAAATTCAAAAATCAGCCCCTCTTCCCCTTCTTAACACTTAATTTTATACAAACCCTTGTTTCTTATCCGATTTTTATTAAATTTGCACATGCATACTTTAAAATAAAGAGAGAACTACTATGAACATTTGGTTTGCAGAATCCCACCCTCTCTCCCCCTTTCCGCCCCTTCAATTTTTGTCAAGGCTCTTTATACAAAGGTAAAATCCATATCGTTTGACCGATTACCATGAAATTTGACACTTTTGTGCATTTCTCTGACCAAAAATACAAAAAACCAGTACCTTTCCCATTTTCCCCCACTTAAATTTAATACAAACTCACAATTTTTATCAGATTTCGATGAAACTTTGCACAAGTAAATTTTAAAACAAAGAGATAAATACTGTCTACATTAGTTTTACAAAAATTCAATCCCTCTACCCCATTCCACCTCCTTAATTATTGTCAATGTTCTTTATACAAAGTGGCAGTTTGTATCCGATTTTGAATGAAGTTGGCACATGTATACTTTACAATAAACATACAAATTCCATCTACATTTGGTTTTCAAATCCAACCCACTCCCCCTCTACCCCACCCCTCTTAATTTCCAATGTTCATTATAGAAACCCATAGTTATTATCAGATTTCGGTAGAACACTGCACACACATACTTTAAAACAATGATATATATTGCCTACATTCTGTTTACAAAACCCAAACCCTCCCTCCCTTTACTCCATTTTTGAAAATATTACACTCCTTTACTTTGAAACGAAGAGAAAAATACTGTCCACCTTAGTATTACAAAAACTAAACAACTCTCCCTTTTCATCCTCTTAATTTTGGAAACATACCAACACTTTTCATCCAAATAGCATGGAACTTCGCACACTTACGTTTTAAATCAAATATAAAAATACTGATTACATGTGGTTTACAAAAGCTCAATCCCTTTACGCCTTTACTCCCACTCTTTTAATTTTCTATGTTCTTTATAGAAATCCACAGATTTGAATCCCGTCAAAATCAATGCAGCTGTTTTTAAGTTATGCCAGAATATTCATAAAATAAATGCGCCCTAATGTACAAAATGTAAGTCAGATTTTAACTTGTACCCCAAGCATTCACGAGATAAAAAACGAATAAAAAAATATAATTTCTGTGTAATGCCGGAACAGAAAGATATATTCCAGATACATAGTTATGTATGTGGTAGGTATTAATGCCCGGATGGTACGTACATGATTTGATTATCGAGCAGCAACTTTGACTGATGTTGTGATTAGGTTAAAATGCTGCCTGAACCAAAATGTAAACTGAGGTTCCGAATCAACAGAATCCATTTCACCTCGTACTGGGAATTGCTCGGGTAATCAATGTTTAATTTACTTCTGGAAATGGTTGAAGCCAAATTAATGAAACTTCATACACATGAAATAATTGTGAAGGCTTCCGCGGTCGTCGTAAGTATTTTCTTGGATCTACAGATGGAGCCACGTAGATTTGTTAAAACCCAACGTTTCAGCCATCGTGCTGTGGCCTTCATCAGAGGACTGCTGCGTTTGTTGCCGCTGTCACCTATAGATCTGGAATATCAAAATAGTGTACGAGTAAATCAATCCTGATTATACCGGGCAAGGACGGGTACTCCACTAGAACATATTCGTCTATCTTTTGGTATCCATGCTCAGAAATCTACACTTCATTACAGATTAATACGTTAACCTCATACTTCAATTATATCCAGTAATATAATTTGATCTTACTGGTTTATCATTTGTTGATTTTACTACCGTTAATTATTTGGACACCTTTTATAATTAATTTGTATATTGCATGTACAGGGTTAACTTTCCTTTTAAGCTATGGACGACAGATATGTAAAGTAACGACAGCAAGTCTTACAATTTATTATTTCATAGATACTTAAACAAAAATGACAATTACAACTGAATGGATATGGCATAAATTTACAAAGAAAACAATCATATGGAAATCACAGTATTTGTTAATTTTTCAACCAAATTATAGTTTTGCTAGCTCGAAAAGTTTGTTTTAAGCACATAAGCTTCTTTATCTCTGCAAATCACACTGCGGGTCGTTTTACGGGGTCTATAGGATTAACTGAGAGCTGAACACATGGTCGTGAGGATTTCATATTATTCAAAGTACTGTATAATTTCTATCACTGACTGATAGTGTAGATTAAAAAAGCTGACTAATCATTAATCAAAACTCTCAAGTTTACAGACATGGTGTTTCTCCACGAATCTTACACAAATAACTAGTCAGAGAGGATCGCTCTGTTCCCTTCAGCTGCCGGGCTCGTGAATCATCTTCGCGGGTCCAGAACGCGATTCTCCTCTGTTCCCCACTCCTTTTCTCCCGCCACCAATCGCTGTTTTTATTCTTGTTGGAATATCCCTCGAGAACTTGCAGAATTTAACCTTCGGTTAGTACAAAATACAACTCCTCTCCAGTTCATTGGTCAGTCACTCAACAGTTTATCCAGCCATTTTCTGAATACCCCTAGTTCGTATGGATGCACACGAACATTTCGTCAAAGATGCCTTTCCGACCACGGTTGTCTCCCCGCTGATTCGATCTCTTGCGGGCTGCCATTCCACAGTAACGATTACCGATGCTTTTCTTTGAGTGCCTTCTCTGCAGGGTTGTTCGTCTATGTGGTCCTAACGGTATTGGACCCAAACGCAGCCCCCCACCCCTCAAGAGCTATTGTTTGTTTGTTCTGCTTCTGTCGGCTGCCATTGTCTCCGACCCTTTCACTTATTTTCATCCGCTGAATATTACTAATATTTTACGCGGTATACCAAAAGTATCTCAGATCACATCTGTTACAATCCGTTACATGATCGGGGCAGATGGCTCATCTACAGGTCTCAGTCATATACCTTATTTCAATTTTTAACCATTAATTATTGTTAATAATCTATTATGTGATACCTGGAAGCATATAAGTAAACAGTTTCAGTGAACCAATTTAAAGTAAGATCTTTTTCCAATTATGTACAATAAAATACAGCATAATGTTAAACATATTTCATCATGCTAAGAAAAAACTGTCCTGGCCACATATTTGAATGACCACGCCAGAATTTTAAAACGATTTTACTTTTAACGTTCAGTTAAATCATACGAGGATTGATAAATTTTTATATTTTTTTGTGCTACTGTTCCTCTGTTTAAAGAATATCATAATCTGTTACGCTTTGACACTTTCCATGTGTATCTGGGAGTTTCACGTTTAATTTTATGCTACTATCCAATAAATGTGTTCGCAAAGATACTAAATGGCAGTTACCAACTACTAAAAGACATTACAACACTCTCCCGTTTATAAAATAGTGTTCCATCGACTACTATAATGAAGACAATACAACTGATATAATATAGAACGTATTTATTCCTTTTCAACTTTTTTATACATTGCAGTGCCTTAAAAAAAGCTCAAACCTATTTTTGCTTTTTCTTATCAAAACAGCATAAAAATTTCTCGTTTAAAAGTCCCTAGGAATTATAGCGTTGCTAGGGGAAATTCATTTCTCTTGTCACAAAAATGCTGTTTCAAACAATATTTCAATATTTTCTTTGCTATTTCACTGACGTAAAGAGACCATATTCAAATCGGAAGCTGCTTTCACTCTAAAAATTTCTGTACTGAGTTGTGTTAATGTAGCACAACTAAGGACGTTAATTTAAATTAAATAATTCAAAAGTTTGCTAAACGTACAAAAAGCCTCATTTTTACTTATTTCATAGCTCCACACGTCAACACAGTGTTGTATATTAAACTCATAATTCAGTGAATAAAAAACCAGAACAAATTGTACTAAAAGCGAAAATTAAAATTATATGGACTCACATATAATTAGAAATAAAATTATAACTTTCAGAAATTAAAATAAATACCACAAAATTTATGATTCGCTGTGGAACAAAAATTTTAATATCTGTAGTAAACAGACTGCGTCAATAAGGCTGTAGCTAACGACGTGGTTCACTGCATTAGTATGGTATTGCAATCAAACAAGTGATTTGCATCTGCTCGGCGTAAGAATCCCGTCATTAGCGGCGTAAAAGTCGTGTTTACTGAGGTTTCGACGATGTTTGGAATATTCTCTGTGGATGCAACGACCCTCTCATTTTATTCAGATCTAGTTCAAGTAGGAGTGTTCCCCTTTATAAATGTTGTTTTAACCATAAAGAGCTTCCTCCATTTTGTGGAACTGATGACATTAAAAAATAAAAATAAAATCTTTTTTAATCTAACAATTCCACTCAGCTATTTCAAAATGAAAAATTAATTAGCTAAGAACATGGAAGACCATAAAAGACAGAATCATTTTGTTGGGTCATAATTCTATTTGGAATGATTTCATACCGTCCTTCCATGCATAAGATTTTACGAGGAACTTGTGTAGTTTTGGATGGTAGTATAAGTTGTAAATGCAGTACAATTTTATCTCATTTGTTTAAATCAGTCTCTTCAATAGTATGATTCATCGCTTCCTCCATCGTGTCAGGCTCTTCATGTCCATATATTCTTTGTAATTTGAGTCCTCATCCATTGTAATGTCTTTGTAATCTCAGTCCTCAGTCAATTACATAATGTTTTTTATAGAACAGTCAGATCCTGATATCTTCAAATGTGACGCCCTTTCGATATGCTATTTTAGTATCGCTGAGCCATAAATCCGTTTATGACTTACCATTTCCCAAACTTGTACAGAACATTTGTTATTTTCATCTATGTATTTCATCACACGCGAAATTCTTCAGTGTCGGAGTGTAAAAGAAGATGTATTCAAAAGCGTTGTGCTCACTATAGAGAGTTTACCATCTCGTTTGTTAAACGTTGACCAATATTTGGCAATACGAAATTACTAAATTGGTTTGGGTAATATGCTTGATTCAACCACAACTTCTAATCTTACCTACTCGATTATACACTTCGTTTCTTTTAATTTATCTTTCCGTTTTTTTTATTATATTTTGTGTTGGTACTGTTATGATTTTTCCGTCTTGCCATTGTTAATATTTAGACAAAATTCCTCCTCGTTGTATTCTCCACCTCATCTTCAAATGCAAACAGGAAAATAACATCGCCAAACTGTAACCTGACTAATCCTACTTGAAGATTTATTCCACACTGAAGTTTTATTTTATCTCCGGGACCGGTATTTTCATATTTGTTAATTGTAAGTTGTAATAAAGTAAAAACTATCTAAACCTCTTTGTAAGCGATGTACGTCTTTCGCGATCTTTTCTTATTGCGCTAACTTTATTTTTTAGCAGGATATTTGAGCAATTTTGCCTTCAACAGGATGATTATGGGAAAACGTAAACAGAAAAACTGGTATGCAAAGCACGAGATTTGAACTCGCCATGTACACAATGGAAGTTTTTCTGCGCTCGTGGCGTATGCACGATACGAGTCACTAACGTACTAAATATTTAGTCGCATTTGAAATTATTAAAAGTTATTTTTCCCCAAGCACCATAAATACACATTTGAGTTTGATTATGTATGTTTGTAACTGCAATACCAACACGATAATTTCTTCTCACATACTACAGATTTTCCAAAGCAAATGTCCATCTTTACCTGTTCCCCTTTTTATCCAAGCCACTAAGTAAATTTCGAAATTTGAATTTGACGCCCCCCTTACTAACATGCTCACTAAAACGAAGTAGATTCCTGAACGGAAAGTTTATTAATTCAACGAAAAAAAAAAAAAAACTATAACTTGTGGTGTTAAATTTTCTTGCAGAGCTGTGAAGTCAAGCTTGTGACTCAGAATTAACAATTGAAAATAAACTCTAAATTTATCTAAAACCGTTCGATTCTCAGCTGGGTCATTATTTATGAGATATACAAATCTATTCAATATACACTAGTCGTGCGGTTCACTCGATATGACGACTGAATTCGAGATGGAGGAATGGGGATACAATCTGAGATTTTACGTCAGTTCTTACGTAGAAACTCCATTCCAGTAGCAAGGCTTTGAAAGGAATGCGGAGCTCTATTTCTTCCAATCTCACTGTTAACGATTCGCAATTCTTGCTGACCTATACGAATTAATGTTACTGCATCTCAAAATAAGTAATGATGAAAATATGTGGAAAAAAGTTGTTATATATATCTACAATATTATATATCTGTACGTAGGCTGCAGCTCTCTGTTTCTGTGTCAAGGAAAAACGCAAAAACTACACAACCATTTTGGATGGGAGTTTCGCAGTGTGAATGCTTATGTTCTAGTTTAAAATCTGTGTATATCTTACGACTCTACGTGACCGTAGAATGGAACAACCGAGAACAGATATGCACCACAGATCACTCTGCATTTCAGATCACTCTGCATTTCAGATGATCATTACGAGATACCCACCAAAGATGACGCTACAATACAGGTAACACTCCATCTAACGGACCAGTTTTATTTAGTTTTTTTTTTTATTTTAATAAAAACATAACTTTGACTATTCTTCAGTTTTTAAACGTAGTACATTATAACAAACGGAAACGTGAAAACGTTAATCAAACCACGACATCCAAGATTAACACACCAATAATACAACAAAATTGTAATCTAATTTACGGTAACGGTTATAAAGATTCTACATTACAAACCATTTTTTGCTTTTGCTACTAGAAGAAAACAAAATGCAGACGCATTAATATTCACGTCAAGGTTTTCGCGAGGGAAGCAGCTCAAAGATTATATATATATAAAACTGTATAGCCATAATTTTGTATTTTTTGCTTGTAATGTCAATATATAAATATATTTGAGGTTTTTTTAGCTATACATCTCATTTCACCTTATGCTTTAACTCAAAATTAAAAATGTATTTTGTGTTGATGTTCCGTTCAGATTATACGTTTCCAAGTAGCGGAAATACAATCAAAACTGTCCTGTAGTTTTTTAAAACGCCAGGTAGAAGGTAGAAGATAAAATAGTTTTATATTCAGAACATAATATAATTTTCAGAACATAACATATTTTAAATTTCGTTACGTAGCTTTCAAACTGTGAGAAGTCTGGAAAAATATGTTCAGTAGTTTTTACATGATCCAGAAACAAACAGACATACACACAAAAATGCTTAATGAACGATTTTATTTGCTCCGAGCTTCTCCCAGTACTCGTCTCAATCATTGTTTTTCTGTTCCAAAATTTTTAAAAAGAAAAGACATATCTCCATTAAAGATTTGGTATGGAATTAATATATAATCTGGATTAGTAACATAGGACAGTTCTCATCTCGCAAAAACGAATAGTTCCTTTAAGAATTGTTATTATCAATTCGCATTCTACCAACACCAACGAGGTTCCTACTTTGTACTATTTGTTTCTTTAGGGGGTGTCCATTAATTACGTGTGGTGTTTTTTTCTGGAAGTCCGGACCCCCCACCCCCCACCCCCCCTCTCTGATGAGATTTGGTGAGATCTGGTGGAACCCTCCTCCCCTTATGTTGGCTTGAGATTTTGATGGGACACGCCCCTCCTGCTGCTCGACCTCGTAGTTTTTTGAGATAGATATATATATATATATATATATATATATATATATATATTTATCTCTCTAGCTTCATAGGGCGGATATACCCCCCTAAACTCTACATCCTTGTCGTTTGTAGGTCTTCTCTTTTTTTTAGCTCTACTGTCCTACAAGAATTTGAAAACTTCACGTGATATTTCCGTCAACCCCCCTCCCCCTTGGTGAGATTTCGCCGGACTCCCCCCCCCCCCTATTTCACCTCACGTAGTTAATGTACGCCCCCTTACGTAAATCGCATTCACTGCTTTTCAGAGATCAAAACAAGAACATTATGGCATATTCAATTATGTGTTACGTTTAAAATGGATGCATTTGGAAAACTGATAGTTCCAGAGCATGAAATATAAATCTATTCTTAACAATCTTATAACTATCTCTGAAATACGGTTGATGCAAGTAGTGGCTTTGAGTTGTGCATTTCTATTATAAATAAATATAGTTAACAGTTAGTTTTTTGCCGTAACATTAATTTAAAACTCTACATTATAATACATTTTAATACTGTGAGTGTAAGAAAAGGTACTTACTCCTGCAAAAATTTGTTGATTGTGATTTATTGCTGTGTGCTGTGCCATGATTAGACTTTTACATTTTTTAATGTTAGGCTCAATCTTAGTTTTATTGGTTTTATTGGGAAATAGCAGTGGCCTCCAAAATGGAGCATTTGAGAGGTTTTCCCATTGTTATGTAAAGATTGTCTTAAAAATATAAAGATGTTAGAACAGGATGCTATGAAGGAGTTTGATAGGCTGTAGTGGCAGGGAAACAGAGATGGTTTGGAACTGTCAATTGGGGAAAAGGGTTAATTAGAATAAACCGAGCTTTTGATTCTTTTGTTGTTCGAGTGAAAAATAGGTTTGGCCTGATACCAGAGTTAGACAGGGATGAGCCTCATGTCGCTATATTTGTAGGGAAAACGCAGCAGACTTCTATGAAAAGTTGTGTAGGTATATTTAATAGACAAGGGTTACGAAAAAGGTTGTTGTTATGTAGTAGTGATGGAAGACGTATGGCCCCAATGGTGCAGGAAAAATTAGGATCAGATTTGCAAGTGCTTCTCTTGATCAGGTGATATAACATATAGGTGTAAAAACTTCACAGATCAGGATTGGGTGTACCCACATTTACCATTTTTACCAGCAATAGGTGATCTCTGTATGAGGAAACTACTTTATTTTGCTTATTTTCACTCCTTAATATCATATGTAATGATATTTTGGTGCTTAGCAGTAGAACTTCACGCAGAGAACTGTTCAACGAATTAGGGATTTTAACTTTTATGGCAGATTATATATACACATTAATGTCCTCTGCAATCACAGATGATACTCTGTTTGAAACAAATAATAAAATACACAATTATGGCATTAGAAATAAAAATGATCTTCACAAGTCACTGTCATTTCTTAAAAAAAAGGGGTCCGATATTCAGGGATACATGTCTTCAATATGCTCCCAACTCACCTAAAGTCTATAAAATT
Organism: Vandiemenella viatica; assembly: GCA_031002005.1. Taxonomy (NCBI): domain Eukaryota; kingdom Metazoa; phylum Arthropoda; class Insecta; order Orthoptera; family Morabidae; genus Vandiemenella; species Vandiemenella viatica. Next base: position 135,155,354 of record CM061919.1, read on the forward strand.
AAATTCAGTAAAAGACTGAAACAATTTTTAACTGACGACTACTACTACTCCATCAAAGAATTTGTTTCTAAGATATCTACAAAATGATTATTTGCGTAAATATGTATATTATGTTGTGACTTGCGAGGTATCCTCTTTTAGTCGATAATTAAATAAATGCTGGTTGGCCTTACCAACCCTTCCAGGTTCTTTTGCAATGTGTTCTGTAATTGATAGCACGTTCTGACGATATGTGTGGCCCCAGGATATCGTCTCACACGTTTTTTTTTTTTTTTGCTATCACCTCGCAGGAAAAAATTTAATTATATAGTTTTCTCTATAAAATCAACTGCTATTTATTGACACATGTTAATAAATTCAAATATTTACAGTTCTCGTTGATACAACATAAAATCTCACATATAACAATCTGTTTCTCCTTGGCTTAAAAAACAAAACAACACAGTTACAGCCTGCCAACTTCAAACATATCACGAAAACTTAAATTTACCCCCTTATTACACAGACTATTATACTGTACGGTCTTGTATTAAAAAAACATATATTTGCTAAGTTGTAAAATTATTATTATTATTTAAATGGCTGATGAAGTGGACCTCACAGACTGTACATTTTTTGTTGTATTTATCTATTTTTATGCAAAATTTATATGTAAACTGAAATGGTACACATCCCACAGTGCTCTTATTCTGGGATCCATGGAAAATAAATGTATTATACTGTACATAAATATTTTAAAGACATTTCTGCTTAGTTTCTAGAAAATTGGCCGTATATATACGCTCTGTTGGCTGACTGTGAAGCGGAAATAAAATATTATGTATACTCTTCCTTAGCAAGTCTTAACATCACTATTTAAAAAAAAAAAAAAAAAAAAAAACGTAACATCATTTGTTGACAGATTGCAATACTAAAAATATTGATACAACAAATATTTACTTATTAATTAGAAATTGATTATTTTTTTAATTAAACTGTAATTAAATTACTGCTTCCTTTTCATTTATGTAGTTTTGTGATTCGTTGAAACATCTAAGTCTCATTCATTAGTCAAATCATTTAATATGTTTGATGTGTTTCAGTAAAACAACCCCAACGTAAGTAATAATTGTCCCACAGACATTCAGTTCCTTTGACAGAATGAGAAATCAAAAGAAACTTACAATAGTGTTTTCAAAGATCATAATGAAGAAACAATCAATTAGTACTTCAACATACAAATTTCTACTTTAAAGCATAAATAATTGATCGAATCGACATATCGATACAACAAAACCAATATAAAAAGAACAAACTAGTCCTTTTAAAATATAATCATTTTAAAACGTGATAGGTTTGGACAAACCTATTTTTAGTACTGACATCTGTCTACATATGGTGTACGGGTATTTTTTTTAACATTCTTTCATTTAAATGTAGTAAAGTTAAAACTCAGAAATTAATCAAAGATCACAAGAAATATTTAATTCGTTTTAACATATAAGTTTCTATTTTAGAACAAGATTAATTGATGGAATAAAGGTAAATATTATGGTATAATTTTGCTGTAGGACGTAAATAAATTTTGGTTATAAAATGCTGTAGTTATTACTATTATTACCAATAAACTTTTATATTGTAACACACTTCCAAGCGGACGAAGTCCAATACATGCGATAATGCGACAAACATGTTCAGATGTGGATGGGCTCTCTTGGGCAGTGAAACTGATTTTTTTAAATTTTTCCATACAATTAGTGCAGCTTTTGTGAAGATGAAAAAGTGTACATATACGGAAAGACAATAGATAAAAGTATTACAGTTTAATAGCATTTCCTCTAACGTTTGAGGGTTTCCTTTAACATTGCTCAAGTTGCCAGCTTTATTGACTAGAAGATGGCTAAATAATAAAAATAAAGAATTACATTATAGGAAGTACCTCTGAAGTCACTGTCAAAGTTCTCCACTATTTTTCAGCGTCTATATTTTTACCTCCTTCGAGTTATTCTCATGTTGTATAAGAATTATCGCCTCCGAGCCCTCGCGTCCTCATTCGACAATTTTTTATGCCCTATAAACATCTAGCGCCGTTTCGATGCTGATTTCGGCGAGCAATTCGTTCCCGTTTATCGTTTCTCGTAAACGGCGGGGCAGCACTGTTTTCCACAGTGCTAAAGTTGCTTACCCTGGGGCTCCAATCCTTAACTGCTGGGCCGTAATAAAAGTACTGCGGCACTGATGAGCTATCAGCACCGACCTAGTTCCCAAAGGACGCATTAAATCCAAGCAATGGTTGCAACATACGGAGCTGGGAGCCACCCGAGGACCTTAGCACCTTCTGTGCCTTTCTAGTGCCCCAACTGTGACGGCGTTGGACATTCTGTGGGTACCTACGCTAGGTCATTTAGTAGAAATTCTTACTCGTAATAATTTAATGCCACCCAGCAGTTTAGCTTAGTAATAAGCACTAAAATGTCTGTAATCAAACACTTTCTAACTGCTTACTAAATAGGGATGGTGTAAAACAGAGGCAATGAAACAATTGTAAGAACCTTCCTATACTTCACAATATTACACATTTCAGCATAAACCTGAGATTCCTTCGAAGATTAAAAACGTAAATCTAAAAAATAACAAATTTTCTATTCGAAATAAATATGTAGGGCCTCTAAACTTGTGATTTGTAGTTATGTTTTACAACTATTCCAGTATTCGGTCAGATCTTTTTTTTTTTCTCGTTGAAGTGTCATCATATTTATCTGGAACTTGTAATCTGTGTTCTGTGACGAGTATACATTTTTGTTACCGAAATGCGTAATTTAAGAGGCGGAAATTGGAAACTGTCTCTGTATTTGCCTAGATGGTTACGGAAAGTAACCAAAATATCGTAACCAAGAAGGTGAGAATACAACAGAAGCACCTCTAACGCTTGTTTGTATGATGATTGGGGAAGTGTTGAAGTATGCTTCGGTCAAAGTTGCTTTTGATATCGGAAAATTATCCACTTTACACTCTCACCTCCACAAATTCTGTAGCAAATACCGTATTAGCTAAGTTTATTTCTAAAGTGTTGTTCTTAGAACTGACCCAATAAGATTTACCTACTGGTTCTTCTGTTTCTCATTGAAAAAAACTTGTACTTTTCACCTTCACTAAATTCAAAAATTGAATGACGTCCCTTCAGTCATATTTCAATATTTCATCAACACCGTAGCTAATGCCAATCATTTCGTCTGCTTCTTTTTCTAATAGGCAACAAACTTCTCCAAATCTGCAAACAATTTTATAGGTTCTTCCACATTAGTACAAGTAAACGTGCAGCCTACAATGCTACGTTCTACAATGTACTTCTCTTTTAGCACCTGTGTAGCTGCTACAAGGAATTCTGATTTTAATTCTCATGTCTTTCATTTGAATGGAAATTTAAAACTTGTAAATCAAAGCAATACTAAGAATTCAGCGACGCAACATTCAGCTTAAACGGAAACCCATATCCTGGGAACTCTTACCCTTGAGGAAGTGGAATTTAAATTGCGTAAGTTCTTTTATTTTTTTATATATCCTACCGCTTATCTTAATGGTTCCTGAGATATAATATTGATGTCTGTTGGCCTTCGTGCGCCCTCCATCAGTCGATATCTTGTTACCTCGTCCCGGCGCGGAGCCGCTCCCCAACTACACGCCCTAATAGAATTCTGCGGGGAATATGGGTGCAGGTCAGAGGTAGAACCAAAGTTGACCTTAGCGCCAGCGTAAGGCCGAAGTTCACGGTAGTGGTTGTTCAATTTAGTCGATACTGCATATCACACGAGAAGCTCCTGCAACGGTGGCTCTGGCCAGCATAATAAATTAACTTTACTGCTATGGTGACCTGTTTTATCTTACTGCACCTCCTCTTGACAAGTAGAGGTTAAGCTCTATGTTTACGTCATAATCCTCCTACAGTGGTATAAAATTATTAATTGAAACGTGAAATAAACAAGTAATGACACATTTTCCAAACCAAATAGTCTTCATTTCCTTTTATCACTGCCTCCTGTAACTGTGGTATTTTTCTGAAAAAATAATAATTGCTAGATGCCACAAATAATTCCAGAAAATCAAATGAAAGGCAAAATTGATTGACAATTATGTATGAAACTAACAAAATTATTGTCCAAAGGACAATTTCCTCGATTTTTACCCGAAAACTTTAAGCATAACATTATACTAAAATAACGTTTCAATTACGTACGTAATTTAGCAGGAGGCGAAAGAAAAACGATTGCCACGTTACTGATTTTCTGTTTGTCCTCTAATTACTAAACTAACTTAGTAATCTGCCTGTTAAGGAGAATAAATCTAGCCATGTACTCACAAGCACACCAAGGTCCTAATAGCAGCAAAACAAGTGGATTTCTACTGCACTGGCTCATGAATACACTGAATTTGGTTTCTAACGGTTTTGGTAAGCCGATTCGTTGCTGTTTTCAAAACCACTCAATGAACGTTTATTAATGTTGTGTGTGGCGTTCTGTTTCCAACTTCAGTCCAGAGGAAAACTTTTCCAGAGATCTTTTGGGTATCTAATATATCGTTGAGAAGATAATTTGCTCTTGAGATCCCCAAACGCATTTTTTTGTCGAGGGTCCCCTTTGAATCAACATGTTCTCCCTGAAGAGAACCACGTGGGTAGAAATTATTCAGATTTCAAGATCTAAATCACATTAAAGTTTGTTAATATAGATTTCTTCTTTCGTATATCTGTTAATACTCCAAAAAACATTATTTTTAATACTGTATGGTTGGTGGAAAGCAATAATGCCCCTAAATTTCCTCAAGTAAAATAGTATTGTCTGTAATCATTATTTTACAGAAGTTCACCGTTGATTTTCGTAGACCCGATAACGAATAAGTAAGATGTATGGAATTCGTGTATAACACCAAACCAAGCCTATATAGTGGTTACTTCCTTTAGTTAGTGCTTCTAGAAGTAAACTTTATAACCGAAACGTTTTATTTAGAAACAATCAAACTAATTTTTATGCTATGGCGTAATTCATAATCTGAAAAAAAAATCAAAATAGCTTTCGTTACAGTCGTATAACTTGAACTTCTGTTTAATGATAAACATTTCTTCTGGAAATGAATTTGTACAATTTTGTTAGCACCGTGTGCATTGTTACTGAAATTAAGTTGGTTAACATACAATTGTTTACAATTTTTCTCCCCATATAACAGAATTCTCTTGCTTCTCACAACACAGCTGATATCGCAATATATTTTTATTGCATCTAAACTAAAGCATTTCATCACCTTCTTTTTCTCGAATTGTGTTACTAATTTTCTCTGTATTAGCCCTGCACCATATTTTTTGACAAAGGTATGAAAATATACTATGTGCTTGGAACTTCAATCAACAGATAATAAAGCGAGCGTGGTGGGTGAGCGGTTAACGCTCTGGCCTCGCATTCGACAAGACGCTGGTTCGAATCCCCGTCCGGGATTTGGGTTTTCCATGGTTTCCCCAAATCACTCCTAGCGAATGTAGGGACGCTTCCTTCAAAAAGCCCATGGTTGAATTCCTTCCAGTTCCTTCGTATGAATAAAATGAATCAAGTAAATTATCTTGATAAAAAAAGCACATCCAAATACTGTATCTGAAAACCTACACTGTCAATTTTGCCTGAATATTCTGTTTTCATGAGTCTAATCTACAGATACAGATATGCCATAGAATTAGCGCTGGCAAATAATAATAAATCTGGGTACGCAGACTTCCGCGGTCGTTGTCGATATTATCTCGGTTGTCCGGCTCGAACTGCGTCAATTTATCGAAACCTTGCTCTGAAGAAAGTCATAGAATGATGGCTGAAACGAATTTTTATATAAATTGACGCGATTCCACAAGGACAAGCAAGATAACAATACCAAATCTCTTCAAATCACGTCAACACTCTAAAATGTATAAGTCAAGTAATGAACGACTGGAATGATTTCTGAATATCTCAGACCCACATTGCAGAAGCGTCGTTTTGTCTCCAAAATTGAGAATGTCTGTGTGGGCATTAATCACTGCGAAATTTACGAGCCGCGTGTGAGAGAACATACACGTATAAGAGAATTGGAACGGGCTCCTCTTCAGAATTTCTGCTCTTAAAATCTGTTGTACCGCCGCATTTTGAGCCGCAGCCGCATTAGTTCCACTTGGGTGCCTCAAGTGATGAATAATGCAGAGCGAGAATTCACGGCAAAACTCTGTCCCAGCACTCTCCCTCTTGAGTCCAAATGAAGCTCCGTTTGTCACCATCGGAAAATGCGGCGTCTCTAAAGCGATGGGGCAGGGATCTTCATTTTTATCGCAAATCCGCTCTTTAAAGGTGGCAGCATTGGGTTGTGAATTTTCAAGCAGAACGTACTATAACTCAGTCTCCTTTACGGCCATATTCCCGTACGGTTGGCAGAAATTCTGTGGTAAACGTGCGTATCAGAAAATAAGTGTATTCTTTGTAATACAAGAAACTTTCAACGAGAGTAAAATTCCATTTTTAGGAGGAGAATCTTCTAAATTAAAGGCGGAACTGTTTTTCAATCACTCATTTGTCCGTTTTCTGGAGCCTCATAAATTTTGAAAATTAAAAATATGTAATTGCCCACCATTTTATTTCCTACTAACCTCAGCGCCATTATAACGTAAAATTTGGAATAATTGTGGTGACAGATAATAGAAGGGAGTTATAGAAGGAAAAATGTTCAGGTAATTTTCAGCTGCTAACCAGCTGACTATCAAAACGCTTAAACGTTTCTTTTTATTCCGCAGCACGTAATAGTTTTTAAATAAATTGTAGTTTAAAAAAAACTAAAAAACGCACTTTCGTAGAAATGTGAAATAAATGGTTAAAAATAATCCTTAAATATAAATATTTTGTTTAACAGCGATAGAACGTCCCAAAATTCAGGATAAATTAATTTTTTGAATAAGCTTAAAGAATAAAGCCACTGATTACTAAATTAACGTTAATATAAAAAAGCGTTGGTGCGATATCAGTTATCTTATATTTTTTGTCGCTGACTCTTTGTAAACATAGTCATTGCCAAAAGTTATGTAGAGAGCACCCCACGCTTTTTTTGATATTAAAGTTAATTTTGTAATCAGTGACTTTATTCTTTAAGCTTGTTCAAAAAATTAATTTATCCTGAATTGTGGGACGTTCTATCGTTGTTAAACAAAATATTTATATTTAAAAATTACTTTTAACCTTTTAGTTCACATTATTACGAAAGCGTGTTTTTAGTTTTTTTAAACCATAATATTATTTTTAACCTTTTAGTTTAAAGTGTTTCAAAAGTATGAAGTATGTTTCTTTCTGTTAGCTTTTTTTTTTTTTTTTTTTTGCCAATCTCTCTTTTTCTTTGTGTTGTAGTTTAATATTTAATTATTATTTCCACGAGTAACGTACAATTATATGGTCAACCCCATCAGAGGTCCAATAGAAAGGTAAATGTGGAAGACTACTCTTCTATAATAATATGAAGTAATTGAAAACGATGTTTGGAATACTCGCTATTTAACATTACATTAAGCGACTGCAGACACTATCGTAGCAGCTTATATCAAAGTATCATCAACTGAGCATGTGTAAAAGGTTGCGCAACAAAATCATTTTTCTGTTGTTACTGTCAAAGTAAGGAGAATACCAGGTTACAGCTGTGAAATTATTGTGATGTTAACGTTTTTAATACGTGTGCAAAATTTCAAAAAATTAAGATCCCTGGAAGTTGGTAATTAAATTAAATGGATATGGCCATATTGGCCGGGAAATCTCTGAAGGATCCCCGAAGGATTCCCGAATTTCCGCGCTTGTTCAAAATGTCGCGGCTGCATTTGCCTAACTCGGCAATCCCATCAGGTATAGGACACCTGCAGTTTAACGTGAAATTCAAACCATGGATTATCCTAATCTTTTCTTCTTATAATATCCTAAAAATTCCAACCGAAACCGGGATTCGAGCAGGGAACGTCTGTTCGCCAGTCACGTGCCTTAACTAAATCAGCCACCAGGGGGATGCGGAAAGTGGGTGAAAATGAGCCATATCTGTCATAACACGGTAAAATCACTTTAGTGTTCTTACTGTCAAAGTAATGTGATTACCAAGACATGGATATTAAATTAGTGGATTGTCATCGGTTCTTAATATGTGTACAAAATTTCAAACGTTATGGACTTCCTGAAGTGGGTGAAAATTGAACTGAAATATTCAATTACATTCAACCACTTTTAAGTTGTTACTGATAACGTGGTGAGACTGAAATTATTGAACTTTTATCGGTTCTTAACAAGTGTGCAAAATTTCGAACGATTCGGACGTCAGGAAAAGGGTGAACACTGAAATGAAAGATTCCATTACATGCAACCATTTTTCTATTGTTACCGTCAAAGTAATGAGAAAAGCATAAAATGTCTACGTTAGTTATGCCGAGAAAATATTTACGTGCATGAGATGCAAGATTTAATTATTAAAAAATGTTCTTTTAATATTTATTTTTAATTGCAAAAAACAGGCTTAAATTTAAATTACAGCCTCTAATTACAAAAGGACAAGTGCGGAATTGAAAGAAAAGAGTACATTTATAAAATAAAACACAAAGAAATACATGTTTGTTTAAGATAACACAAAAAATTTAACTCAGCCAGCAAAGAGAAAGAACAGAAACTGACAGACAATAAACAAATTGTTCCCGGCTAGGGAGAGCATGAAACTTCAATCAGTTTGGGCGTATACTGGGTAAATGTTTATATAAATTTTTATCACTTATCGTTATGGAGTAAGCTGTCGGTGACCTCTATATTTCCTTCACAATGATGAAACACCTTTCAATGCCATCCACCAACTGAGATGGGTTCATTCTTGGCAGCACATGACGAAAACACTATGATAAAATGTTGTCGTGACAAATAAAAAAAACACGGCCTCCACGTTTCTGGAGTCCGCATCCACAGATACACACGTGCGTATTCTCCGGGATTTCAACCCGAAGTGTCACTCGCTACCGCATGTCCACTCGCACCACTCCCGGCTTCGGGAGCGCCCTCTGTACATGCGTCCGACAAACAAAGGAAATAGCCTCGCCGTCAACCGGCCGCAAGACAGGAATTCCACACTCCGCCGTCTCACAAAAACGGCTGAGCGAAATGTCTTAGACATACACTGAGAGGCGACGAAATAATAATGAAAGCCGAGGCTGGACATTACAAGCAGGATGTTGCTAAGAGGCTGCTGTATTGTCAATGGTTCTTAAAACGTGTGCAAAATTTTTCTATTACTGTCAAAGTAATGAGAATATCAAGACATATCTATGAAATTATTGGATTGTAATCAGTTATCAAAACATGAGCAAAATTTCAAACAATTCGGAGATCTGGAATTGGGTTAAAATTAAATTGAACTATTCCACGACATTCAACCATTTTTCTGTTGTTACTGTCAAAGTAATGAGAACAGCAGGACATTGCAATCAAATTATTGTATTGTCAATGGTTCTTAATATGTGTGCGAAGTTTCCAACAGCTCGGAAATCTGGCAGTTGGTCAAAATGGAGTTGTAAAATTCCGTTACATTCATACATACATACGTACAGGTCAAGCTAATATAAAGCGTGTAAAATATCTAATTCCCCCAACAAACACTCGCGCATTATTTTCGAAAATGTTGATCTGGTGATATGTATCCTGCTAAAGATAGAGAAAATCATTTCGGAGTTTATGGTTTTTGCAAAATATATAATTGAGTAATTTAATAGAGTCGATTACGAAGTAAAAACTGTTTTC
>CM061919.1:135166141-135275984 GCA_031002005.1 Vandiemenella viatica
GCTGTGAAGTCAAGCTTGTGACTCAGAATTAACAATTGAAAATAAAGCCATAAACTCTAAATTTATCTAAAACCGTTCGATTCTCAGCTGGGTCATTATTTATGAGATATACAAATCTATTCAATATACACTAGTCGTGCGGTTCACTCGATATGACGACTGAATTCGAGATGGAGGAATGGGGATACAATCTGAGATTTTACGTCAGTTCTTACGTAGAAACTCCATTCCAGTAGCAAGCTTTGAAAAGGAATGCGGAGCTCTATTTCTTCCATCTCACTGTTAACGATTCGCAATTCTTGCTGACCTATACGAATTAATGTTACTGCATCTCAAAATAAGTAATGATGAAAATATGTGGAAAAAAGTTGTTATATATCTACAATATTATATATCTGTACGTAGGCTGCAGCTCTCTGTTTCTGTGTCAAGGAAAAACGCAAAAACTACACAACCATTTTGGATGGGAGTTTCGCAGTGTGAATGCTTATGTTCTAGTTTAAAATCTGTGTATATCTTACGACTCTACGTGACCGTAGAATGGAACAACCGAGAACAGATATGCACCACAGATCACTCTGCATTTCAGATCACTCTGCATTTCAGATGATCATTACGAGATACCCACCAAAGATGACGCTACAATACAGGTAACACTCCATCTAACGGACCAGTTTTATTTAGTTTTTTTTTTTTTTAATAAACATAACTTTGACTATTCTTCAGTTTTTAAACGTAGTACATTATAACAAACGGAAACGTGAAAACGTTAATCAAACCACGACATCCAAGATTAACACACCAATAATACAACAAAATTGTAATCTAATTTACGGTAACGGTTATAAAGATTCTACATTACAAACCATTTTTTGCTTTTGCTACTAGAAGAAAACAAAATGCAGACGCATTAATATTCACGTCAAGGTTTTCGCGAGGGAAGCAGCTCAAAGATTATATATATATAAAACTGTATAGCCATAATTTTGTATTTTTTGCTTGTAATGTCAATATATAAATATATTTGAGGTTTTTTAGCTATACATCTCATTTCACCTTATGCTTTACTCAAAATTAAAATGTATTTTTTGATGTTCCGTTCAGATTATAAGTAAGACTCATAGTTTCCAAGTAGCGGAAATACAATCAAAACTGTCCTGTAGTTTTTTAAAACGCCAGGTATAAGATAAAATAGTTTTATATTCAGAACATAATATAATTTTCAGAACATAACATATTTTAAATTTCGTACGTAGCTTTCAAACTGTGAGAAGTCTGGAAAAATATGTTCAGTAGTTTTTACATGATCCAGAAACAAACAGACATACACACAAAAATGCTTAATGAACGATTTTATTTGCTCCGAGCTTCTCCCAGTACTCGTCTCAATCATTGTTTTTCTGTTCCAAAATTTTTAAAAAGAAAAGACATATCTCCATTAAAGATTTGGTATGGAATTAATATATAATCTGGATTAGTAACATAGGACAGTTCTCATCTCGCAAAAACGAATAGTTCCTTTAAGAATTGTTATTATCAATTCGCATTCTACCAACACCAACGAGGTTCCTACTTTGTACTATTTGTTTCTTTAGGGGGTGTCCATTAATTACGTGTGGTGTTTTTTTCTGGAAGTCCGGACCCCCCACCCCCCACCCCCCTCTCTGATGAGATTTGGTGAGATCTGGTGGAACCCTCCTCCCCTTATGTTGGCTTGAGATTTTGATGGGACACGCCCCTCCTGCTGCTCGACCTCGTAGTTTTTGAGATAGATATATATATATATATATATATATATATATATATATTTATCTCTCTAGCTTCATAGGGCGGATATACCCCCTAAACTCTACATCCTTGTCGTTTGTAGGTCTTCTCTTTTTTTTAGCTCTACTGTCCTACAAGAATTTGAAAACTTCACGTGATATTTCCGTCAACCCCCTCCCCCTTGGTGAGATTTCGCCGGACTCCCCCCCCCCCTATTTCACCTCACGTAGTTAATGTACGCCCCCTTACGTAAATCGCATTCACTGCTTTTCAGAGATCAAAACAAGAACATTATGGCATATTCAATTATGTGTTACGTTTAAAATGATGCATTTGGAAAACTGATAGTTCCAGAGCATGAAATAAATCTATTCTTAACAATCTTATAACTATCTCTGAAATACGGTTGATGCAAGTAGTGGCTTTGAGTTGTGCATTTCTATTATAAATAAATATAGTTAACAGTTAGTTTTTTGCCGTAACATTAATTTAAAACTCTACATTATAATACATTTTAATACTGTGAGTGTAAGAAAAGGTACTTACTCCTGCAAAAATTTGTTGATTGTGATTTATTGCTGTGTGCTGTGCCATGATTAGACTTTTACATTTTTTAATGTTAGGCTCAATCTTAGTTTTATTGGTTTTATTGGGAAATAGCAGTGGCCTCCAAAATGGAGCATTTGAGAGGTTTTCCCATTGTTATGTAAAGATTGTCTTAAAAATATAAAGATGTTAGAACAGGATGCTATGAAGGAGTTTGATAGGCTGTAGTGGCAGGGAAACAGAGATGGTTTGGAACTGTCAATTGGGGAAAAGGGTTAATTAGAATAAACCGAGCTTTTGATTCTTTTGTTGTTCGAGTGAAAAATAGGTTTGGCCTGATACCAGAGTTAGACAGGGATGAGCCTCATGTCGCTATATTTGTAGGGAAAACGCAGCAGACTTCTATGAAAAGTTGTGTAGGTATATTTAATAGACAAGGGTTACGAAAAAGGTTGTTGTTATGTAGTAGTGATGGAAGACGTATGGCCCCAATGGTGCAGGAAAAATTAGGATCAGATTTGCAAGTGCTTCTCTTGATCAGGTGATATAACATATAGGTGTAAAAACTTCACAGATCAGGATTGGGTGTACCCACATTTACCATTTTTACCAGCAATAGGTGATCTCTGTATGAGGAAACTACTTTATTTTGCTTATTTCACTCCTTAATATCATATGTAATGATATTTTGGTGCTTAGCAGTAGAACTTCACGCAGAGAACTGTTCAACGAATTAGGGATTTTAACTTTTATGGCAGATTATATATACACATTAATGTCCTCTGCAATCACAGATGATACTCTGTTTGAAACAAATAATAAAATACACAATTATGGCATTAGAAATAAAAATGATCTTCACAAGTCACTGTCATTTCTTAAAAAAAAGGGGTCCGATATTCAGGGATACATGTCTTCAATATGCTCCCAACTCACCTAAAGTCTATAAAATTAAATTCAGTAAAAGACTGAAACAATTTTTAACTGACGACTACTACTACTCCATCAAAGAATTTGTTTCTAAGATATCTACAAAATGATTATTTGCGTAAATATGTATATTATGTTGTGACTTGCGAGGTATCCTCTTTGTAAGTCGATAATTAAATAAATGCTGGTTGGCCTTACCAACCCTTCCAGGTTCTTTTGCAATGTGTTCTGTAATTGATAGCACGTTCTGACGATATGTGTGGCCCCAGGATATCGTCTCACACTTTTTTTTTTGCTATCACCTCGCAGGAAAAAATTTAATTATATAGTTTTCTCTATAAAATCAACTGCTATTTATTGACACATGTTAATAAATTCAAATATTTACAGTTCTCGTGATACAACATAAAATCTCACATATAACAATCTGTTTCTCCTTGGCTTAAAAAACAAAACAACACAGTTACAGCCTGCCAACTTCAACATATCAAAACATATCACGAAAACTTAAATTTACCCCCTTATTACACAGACTATTATACTGTACGGTCTTGTATTAATAAAATACATTCATATATTGCTTAAGTTGTAAAATTATTATTATTATTATTTAAATGGCTGATGAAGTGGACCTCACAGACTGTACATTTTTGTTGTATTTATCTATTTTTATGCAAAATTTATATGTAAACTGAAATGGTACACATCCCACAGTGCTCTTATACTGGGATCCATGGAAAATAATGTATTATACTGTACATAAATACTTTAAAGACATTTCTGTTTAGTTTCTAGAAAATTGGCCGTTGATATACGCTCTGTTGGCTGAATGTGAAGCGGAAAATAAAATATTATGTATACGCTTCCTTAGCAAGTCTTAGCATCACTATCTTTTAAAAAAAAAAAAAAAAAAAAACCGTAACATCATTTGTTGACAGATTGCAATACTAAACATATTGATACAACAAATATTTACTTATTAATTAGAAATTGATTATTTTTTAATTAAACTGTAATTAAATTACTACTTCCTTTTCATTTATGTAGTTTTGTGATTCGTTGAAACATCTAAGTCTCATTCATTAGTCAAATCATTTAATATGTTTGATGTGTTTCAGTGAAACAACCCCAACGTAACTAATAATTATCCCACAGACATTCAGTTCCTTTGACAGAATGAGAAATCAAAAGAAACTTATAATAGTGTTTTCAAATATCATAATGAAGAAACAATCAATTAGTACTTCAACATACAAATTTCTACTTTAAAGCATGAATAATTGATCGAATCGACATATCGATACAACAAAACCAATATCCAAAGAAAACAAACTAGTCCTTTTAAAATATAATAATTTTAAAACGTGATAAGTTTAGACAAACATATTTTTAGTACTGACATCTGTCTACATATGGTGATAGGGGTATTTTTTTTAACATTCTTTCATTTAATTGTAGTAAAGTTAAAACTCATAAATTAATCAATGGTCACAAGAAATATTTAATTCGTACTTTAACATATAAGTTTCTATTTTAGACCAAGATTAATTGATGGAATAAAGGTAAATATTATGGTATAATTTTGCTGTAGGACGTAAATAAATTTTGGTTATTAAATGCTGTAGTTATTACTATTATTACCAATAAACTTTTATACTGTAACACACTTCCAAGCGGACGAAGTCCAATACATGCGATAATTCGACAAACATGTTCAGATGTGGATGGGCTTTCTTGGGCAGTGAAACTGATTTTTTTTTTTAATTTTTCATACAGTTAGTGAAGCTTTTGTAAAGGTGAAAAAGTGGACATATACCGACAAACAATAGATAAAAGTATTGCAGTTTAATATCATTTCCTTTAACGTTTGAGGGCTTCCTTTAACATTGCTCAGGTTACCATCTTTATTGACTAGAAGATGGGTAAATGATAAAAATATAGAATTACATTATAGGAAGTACCTCTGAAGTCACTGTCAAAGTTCTCCACTATTTTTCAGCGTCTATATTTTTACCTCCTTCGAATTATTCTCATGTTGCATAATAATTATCGCCTCCGAGCCCCCGTGTCCTCATTCGACAATTTTTTATGCCCTATAAACATCTAGCGCCGTTTCGATGCTGATTTCGGCGAGCAATTCGTTCCCGTTTATCGTTTCTCGTAAACGGAGGGGCAGCACTGTTTTCCACAGTGCTAAAGTTGCTCACCCTGGGGCTCCAATCCTTAACTGCTGGGCCGTAATAAAAGTACTGCGGCACTGATGAGCTATCAGCACCGACCTAGTTCCCAAAGGACGCATTAAATCCAAGCAATGGTTGCAACATACGAAGCTGGCAGCCACCCGAGGACCTTAGCACCTTCTGTGCCTTTCTAGTGCCCCAACTGTGACGGCGTTGGACATTCTGTGGGTACCTACGCAAGGTCATTTAGTAGAAATTCTTACTCGTAATAATTTAATGCCACCCAGCAGTTTAGCTTAGTAATAAGCACTAAAATGTCTGTAATCAAACACTTTCTAACTGCTTACTAAATAGGGATGGTGTAAAACAGAGGCAATGAAACAATTGTAAGAACCTTCCCATACTTCACAATATTACACATTTCACAATAAACCTGAGATTCCTTCAAAGATTACAAACGTAAATCTAAAAAATAACAAATTTTCTATTCGAAATAAATATGTAGGGCCTCTAAACTTGTGATTTGTAGTTATGTTTTACAACTATTCCAGTATTCGGTCAGATCTTTTTTTTCTCGTTGAAGTGTCATCATATTTATCTGGAACTTGTAATCTGTGTTCTGTGACGAGTATACATTTTTGTTACCGAAATGCGTAATTTAAGAGGCGGAAATTGGAAACTGTCTCTGTATTTGCCTAGATGGTTACGGAAAGTAACCAAAATATCGTAACCAAGAAGGTGAGAATACAACAGAAGCACCTCTAACGCTTGTTTGTATGATGATTGGGGAAGTGTTGAAGTATGCTTCGGTCAAAGTTGCTTTTGATATCGGAAAATTATCCACTTTACACTCTCACCTCCACAAATTCTGTAGCAAATACCGTATTAGCTAAGTTTATTTCTAAAGTGTTGTTCTTAGAACTGACCCAATAAGATTTACCTACTGGTTCTTCTGTTTCTCATTGAAAAAACTTGTACTTTTCACCTTCACTAAATTCAAAAATTGAATGACGTCCCTTCAGTCATATTTCAATATTTCATCAACACCGTAGCTAATGCCAATCATTTCGTCTGCTTCTTTTTCTAATAGGCAACAAACTTCTCCAACTCTGCAAACAATTTTATAGGTTCTTCCACATTAATACAAGTAAACCTGCAGCCTACAATGCTACGTTCTACAATGCACTTCTCTGTTAGCACCTGTGTAGCTGCTACAAGGAATTCTGATTTTAATTCTCATGTCTTTCATTGGAATGGAAATTTAAAACTTGTAAATCAAAGCAATACTAAGAATTCAGCGACGCAACATTCAGCTTAAACGGAAACCCATATCCTGGGAACTCTTACCCTTGAGGAAGTGGAATTTAAATTGCGTAAGTTCTTTTATTTTTTTATATATCCTACCGCTTATCTTAATGGTTCCTGAGATATAATATTGATGTCTGTTGGCCTTCGTGCGCCCTCCATCAGTCGATATCTTATTACCTCGTCCCGGCGCGGAGCCGCTCCCCAACTACACGCCCTAATAGAATTCTGCGGGGAATATGGGTGCAGGTCAGAGGTAGAACCAAAGTTGACCTTAGCGCCAGCGTAAGGCCGAAGTTCACGGTAGTGGTTGTTCAATTTAGTCGATACTGCATATCACACGAGAAACTTCTGCAACGGTGGCTCTGGCCAACATAATAAATTAACTTTACTGCTATGGTGACCTGTTTTATCTTACTGCACCTCCTCTTGACAAGTAGAGGTTAAGCTCTATGTTTACGTCATAATCCTCCTACAGTGGTATAAAATTATTAATTGAAACGTGAAATAAACAAGTAATGACACATTTTCCAAACCAAATAGTCTTCATTTCCTTTAGTCACTGCCTCCTGTAACTGTGGTATTTTTCTGAAAAAATAATAATTGCTAGATGCCACAAATAATTCCAGAAAATCAAATGAAAGGCAAAATTGATTTACAGTTATGTATGAAACTAACAAAATTATTGTCTAAAGGACAATTTCCTCGATTTTTACCCGAAAACTTTAAGCATAACATTATACTAAAATAACGCTTCAATTACGTACGTAATTTAGCAGGAGGCGAAAGAAAAACGATTGCCACGTTACCGATTTTCTGTTTGTCCTCTAATTACTAAACTAACTTACTAACCTGCCTGTTAAGTAGAATAAATCTAGCCATGTGCTCACAAGCACACCAAGGTCCTAATAGCAGCAAAACAAGTGGATTTCTACTGCACTGGCTAATGAATACACTGAATTTGGTTTCTAACGGTTTTGGTAAGCCGATTCGTTGCTGTTTTCAAAACCACTCAATGAACGTTTATTAATGTTGTGTGTGGCGTTCTGTTTCCAACTTCAGTCCAGAGGAAAACTTTTCCAGAGATCTTTTGGGTATCTAATATATCGTTGAGAAGATAATTTGCTCTTGAGATCCCCAAACGCATTTTTTTGTCGAGGGTCCCCTTTGAATCAACATGTTCTCCCTGAAGAGAACCACGTGGGTAGAAATTATTCAGATTTCAAGATCTAAATCACATTAAAGGTTGTTAATATAGATTTCTTCTTTCGTATATCTGTTAATACTCCAAAAAACATTATTTTTAATACTGTATGGATGGGGGAAAGCAATAATGCCCCTAAATTTCCTCAAGTAAAATAGTATTGTCTGTAATCATTATTTTACAGAAGTTCGCCGTTGAGTTTCGTAGACCCGATAACGAATAAGTAAGTTGTATCTAATTTCGCGTATAACACCAAACCATGCCAATAAAATGGTTACTTCCTTTAGTTAGTACTTCTAGAGGTAAACTTTATAACCGAAACATTTTATTTAGGAAAAATCAAACTAATTTTTATGCTATGGCGTAATTAATAATTTTTAAAAAAATAGCATTCGTTACAGTCGTATAACTTGAACGTCTGTTTAAGGTTAAACATTTCTTGAGATGATTAAGGGCGCTTCGACGGCGGGGTCATTAGCGAAACATTTCTTCTGGAAACAGATAATTCCTTGCTAGAAAATAAATGAATTTGTACAATTTTGTTACCACCGTGTGCATTGATACTGAAATAAAAGTTGGGTAACAAAGGGCTCTAATCTCAGACAAAAATAACTTTAGTCTTAACTTACAATTGTTTGCAATTTTTCACCCCGTATAACAGAATTCTCTTGCTTCTCACAACACAGTTGACTCTATTTTGATATCGCAATATATTTTTATTGCATCTAAAGTACTTCATCATCCCCTTTTTGCTCGTATTGTGTTCCTAATTTACTCTGTATTAGTCCTGCACAATATCTTATGACAATGGTTGGAAAATATACTTTGTGCTTGATACTTCAATTAACTGATAATAAACCGAGCGTGGTGGGTGAGCGGTTAACGCTCTGGCCACGCATTCGACAAGACGCGGGTTCGAATCCCCGTTCGGGCATCCAGATTTGGGTTTTCCATGGTTTCCCCAAATCACTCCAGGCGAATGTCGGGATGCTTCCTTATAAAATGCCATGGCCGAATTCCTTTCCGTTCCTTGTCCCCAATCGCATCCAGTCTGTAATGACCTGTGGTGACGAGGTGTAAAGCCATAAGTAATAAAAAAATGATAATAAGAAACGAAACTTTAATTTTAATCGAGAATAGTTTCTCAAAATCACACCAGGCGAATGTCGGGATGCTTCCTTAAAAAATGCCATGGCCGAATTCCTTACCGTTCCTTGTCCCCAATCGCATCCAGTCTGTAATGACCTGTGGTGACGAGGTGTAAAGCCGTAAGTAATAAAAACTGATAATAAGAAACGAAAATTTAATTTTAATCGATAATGAAGAGCTTCGTATGAATAAAATGAATCAAGTAAATTATCTTGATTAAAAAAAGCACATCCAAATACTGTATCTGAAAACCTACACTGTCAATTTTGCCTGAATATTCTGAATAGTCTAATCTACAGATACAGATATGCCATAGAATTAGCGCTGCCAAATAATAATAAATCTGGGTACGCAGACTTCCGCGGTCGTTGTCGATATTATCTTGCTAGTTCGGATCGAACTGCGTAAATTTATTGAAACCTTGCTCTGAAGAAAGTCACATAATGTGGCTTAAACGTATGTTTCGATAAATTGACACAGTGCCACCAGGACAAGCAAGACAACAATACCAAATCTCTTCAAATCACGTCAAAACTCTAAAATGTATAAGTCAAGTAATGAACGACTGGAATGATTTCTGAATATCTCAGACCCACATTGCAGAAGCGTCGTTTTGTCTCCAAAATTGAGAATGTCTGTGTGGGCATTAATCACTGCGAAATTCAAGAGCCGCGTGTGAGAGAACATACACGTATAAGAGAATTGGAACGGGCTCCTCTTCAGAATTTCTGCTCTTAAAATCTGTTGTACCGCCGCATTTTGAGCCGCAGCCGCATTAGTTCCACTTGGGTGCCTCAAGTGATGAATAATGCAGAGCGAGAATTCACGGCAAAACTCTGTCCCAGCACTCTCCCTCTTGAGTCCAAATGAAGCTCCGTTTGTCACCATCGGAAAATGCGGCGTCTCTAAAGCGATGGGGCAGGGATCTTCATTTTTATCGCAAATCCGCTCTTTAAAGGTGGTAGCATTGGGTTGTGAATTTTCAAGCAGAACGTACTATAACTCAGTCTCCTTTACGGCCATATACCCGTACCGTTGGCAGAAATTCTGTGGTAAACGTGCGTATCAGAAAATAAGTGTATTCTTTGTAATACAAGAAACTTTCAACGAGAGTAAAGTTCCATTTTTAGGAGGTGTATCTTCTAAATTAAAGGCGGAACTCTTATTCAAGCACTCATTTGTCCGTCTTCTGGAGCCTCATAAATTTTGAAAATTAAAAATATGTAAGTGCACACCAGTTTAGTTCCTACTAACCTCAGCGCCATTACAACGTAAAATTTGGAATAATTGTGGTGACAGATAATAGAAGGGAGTTATAGAAGGAAAAATGTTCAGGTAATTTTCAGCTGCTAACCAGCTGACTATCAAAATGCTTAAACGTTTCTTTTTATTCCGTGGCATGTAATAGTTTTTAAATAAAATTCTAGTTTAAAAAAAACTAAAAAAACGCTTTCGTAGTAATGTGAACTATAAGGTTAAAAATAATCTTTAAATATAAAGATTTTGTCTAACAGCGATAGAACGTCTCACAATTCAGAATATATTAATTTTTTAAATAAGCTTAAAGAATAAATTCACTGATTTCTAAATTAACTTTAATGTAAAAAAGCGTTGTGTGCCATATCAGTCGTCTTATATTTTTTGTCGCTGGCTCTTTGTAAAGATAGAGTCATTGTCAAAAGTTATGTAGAGATCACCCCACGATTTTTTATATTAAAGTTAATTTTGTAATCAATGATTTTATTCTTTAAGCTTGTTCAAAAAATTAATTTATCCTCAATTGTAGGACGTTATATCTCTGTTAAACAAAATATTTATATTTAAAAATTGGTTTTAACCTTTTAGTTCACATTATTACGAAAGCGTTTTTTTGGTTTTTTAAAATTTTATTTTTAACGTTTTAGTTCAGAGTGTTTCAAAAGTATGTTTCTTTCTGTTAGCTTTTCTTCGCCAATCTCTCTTTTTCTTTGTGTTGTAGTTACATTTTTAATTATTATTCCCACGAGTAACGTATAATTATATGGTCAACACAATCAGAGGTCCAATAGAAAGGTAAATGTGGAAGACTACTCTTCTATAATAATATAAAGTAATTGAAAACGATGTTTGGAATACTCACTATTTAACATTACATTAAGCGACTGCAGACACTATCGTAGCAGCTTATATGAAAGTATCATCAATTCAGCATGTGCAAAAAGTTGCGCAACAAAATCAATTTTCCGTTGTTACTGTCATAGTAAGGAGACTGCCAGGTTACAGCTGTGAAATTATTGTGATGTTAACGTTCTTAATACGTGTGCAAATTTTCGAAAAATTAAGATCCCTGGAAGTTAGTAATTAAATTAAATGGATCCGGCCATATTGGCTGGGAAATCTCTGAAGGATCAGGCCGCCAAATGACAAAGGTTTCTCTAATTTCCGTGCTTGTGCAAAATGTCGCGGCTGCATTTGCCTAACTCGGCAATCCCATCAGGTATAGGGCACCTGCAGTTAACGTGAAATTCGAACCATGGATTATCCTAATCTTTTCCTCTTATAATATCCTAAAAATTCCAACCGAAACCGGTATTCGAGCAGGGAACGTCTGTTCGCCAGTCACGCGCCTTAGCTAAATCAGCGGAAAGTGGGTGAAAATGAGCCATATCTGTCATAACACGGTAAAATCACTTTAGTGATCTTACTGTCAAAGTAATGAGATTACTAAGACATGGATATGAAATTAGTGGATTGTCACCGGTTTTTAATATGTGTACAAAATTTCAGACGTTATGGACTTCCTGAAGTGGGTGAAAATTGAACTGAAATATTCCATTACATTCAACCACTTTTAAGATGTTACTGATAACGTGGTGAGACAGAAATTATTGAACTTTTATCGGTTCTTAACAACTGCGCAAAATTTCGAACGATTCGGATGTCAGGAAGTGAGTGACACTGAAATGAATGATTCCATTACATGCAACCATTTTTCTACTGTTACCGTCCAAGTAATGAGAATGGCAGGATGTTGCTAAGAGGCTGCTGTTTTGTCAATGGTTCTTAAAACGTGTGCAAAATTTTTCCATTACTGTAAAAGTAATGAGAATATCAAGACATAGCTATGAAATTATTGGATTGTAATCAGTTATCAAAACATGAGCAAAATTTCAAACAATTCGGAGATCTGGAATTGGATTAAAATTAAATTGTAAAATTCCACGACATTCAACCATTTTTCTGTTGTTACTATCAAAGTAATGAGAACAGCAGGACATTGCAATGAAATTATTGTATTGTCACTGGTTCTTAATATGTGTGCGAAGTTTCCAACAGCTAGAACATCAGGAAGTGGGTCAAAATGGAGTTGTAAAATTCCGTTACATTCATACATACATACAGGTCAAGGTAATATAAAGAGTGTAAAATAACTAATTCCCCCAACAAACACTCGCGTGTCATTTTCGAAAATGTTGATCTGGTTATATGTATCCTCCTAAAGATAGAGAAAATCATTTCGGAGTTTATGGTTTTTGCAAAATATATAATTGAGTAATTTAATAGAGTCGATTACGAAGTAAAAACTGTTTTCGATAAAAATCAAATATATCATTTGACAGATAATTTTTTGACTGGAATAATCAATGTGAAGTGAAAATAATTGTTTATTTTCACATTTATTTAAAAATCAACCATTTTTTACTGCAATTCTTTCGTGGTAGAATTAGAAACACAGTTTGGAAGAAAATTTCGCAAAATGTACTCTGTTTCAAAACACACCAGTTATTGAATTTCTTAAAAGTAGGGTTGAAATCAGGCGAATTTGGAAGCCAAGTCATCAGCGTGAGTTGACTATCATGCTCATCAAACTACTGTAGCACGGATAATTATCCTGCTGGAAGATGCCATCGCAGTCATCGAAGACATGAAGTATGAAGGGATGGAGATGTTCCACAATAAAATTCACGTAGTGCCTTCGATCACTACTACAGGCCCAGGTGAATGCCGCCCATAGCATAAAACAGCCCACACCGGCCTTCGTCCGTGTCGTGATGCATGTTTCGTTCAGCCATTCACTTGGAAGATGGCATGTCCAGACACTACCGTCGACCTGGTGATACAAGAAACTAGATTCATCCAATCAGACGAAATGTTTCCATTGATCCATGGTACAATCTCAATGACTCTGCCCACTGTTATCGTAATTGACTATGTCGTTGGGTAAACATGGAAACAAATAGAAGTCGTCTGTTCAACAATGTGCGCATGTGCGCTGAACGACGCGCACAAGCATTGTAATTTACCGTCAGATCTGCCATATATCGCTTCCTATCCTGCTTTACAGAGCGGACAAGCCTCTAACCTCCACGTTGCTGCCTAGTCGTGGTTTCACCGTCCTTCAATCACTTTCCATAGATTTTCATTACAGTAGCACGTGAAAAGCTGACCAGCCTCACCGTTTCTGAAATACTCGTTCGCAGGTGCTATGCCATAACAATCTTCTCTCTGTCAGAGTCACTTATCCCATTTGCTACACGTATCGTAGCTAGAATAACTCTCCATGCGTCTCTGCTCCTCTTGTATTCTTTCCTTTCCCCATTAAAAATTAATCCCAAGATTACTCATACAGGCTCTGCAGTTACTTATATTCTTCCTCTTCCATAAGCGTTTTACTCGGGACCGTTCGATGGCGGTTACTATGGTCGATATTTACTCTTGCATACGTATGTCTGGGTAGATGAACTGCGGTAGTTTCCCGTTGCTTTGCCCAGTGAGGTAGTGTTCTTAAGTGTTATTGTAAGAGTGGATGACTGTGACAGTGTGTATGTTTAGTACAGAGTGTTGTTTGTGCTGTATGAAATGAGAGATGAAGAAAAGGGGGATGAAACACGGTCTAGCTCATTCAGGCCCACTATTCCGAAAGAGACCAAAGGGACAGCTAAGCTTAACGTCCAGAACCGACGGACGAATTACCTTCAATTGTGCCGTAAGCCATCACTCCATACGCACTGCGGAGGGGTTTTTAGATTTAACCCAATGCTTTAGTACACAATCTAGTGATTATAAATTGTGCACCACCACCTCTCCAACTATAGTGGCCAAATTCTGATGATGAAAATCACTTCCACCACCAGGAAAGCTATCTACGTGTCAGGCGTCTATCACCATCGTGGTGCCGCAGCCAACTGAGCTGAAAGAGCTGGCAGTTATTTATAAAGAAAGTTTTTTTGTAATTTTACGCCTCTTCGATGTTAAGGTCGTCAGAGAAAGGAAATTCTATTGGTCAAGTAACTGTAAGAAATTTTAAAACTACCTTTTCGAAGAACCATCCCGGTTTTCGATGGTCGTACGGATAGGTAATTTGAATTAGCGTCCCCAGAATTCCAGGCCCGAGTCTTACTACATACCTGCCGGGCAAAGAAGGATGCAGTTGGTGAGAGGGTCGAGGGGGTGAGAGGTGAATCGGTTAGGAAGAGAAGGGACAAAGCATACTAATCGCCATCTATCCGTGAACAACTTTAAGCTTTATTGTGCGCGATAGATGTTAATTTGTTTGAGTACCGAGTAATTTTCGAAGCGCAAACTGAGATTCATCCCAGAATCTTCTTAGATAATTATGAAAAACTTTAATGGTTCAGCTTTTGCATCTGTTCCTATCCAAAAATTTGAAATTTCTGTTTACTAAGTACTTTGTTCTGTACTAAAATGGCCTATAAATTGCTTATCATATAATGTCGTTGGATTGTCATTCTACTCCCTAAACTGAATGGTAAAGTAGGAAGTTTTGGTTTGGGAAAAGTATCTGAAACTTTACACCTGGGTATGACAAGGCATGGCTGATATGGAAGTTTCTGAATGGACTGAGATCAGGAGTGGGCAAGATCTAGCAAGATATGACCATGCTGAGGTCCATAACATCAGGTGTGACTACGAAGAAGATCAGACTATTCAACACATGCTCCAGTGTCGACCATATGTAATGTACAGGGTGTCCAGAAAAGGACTCCCTGATTTCAAAATTAAATATCTCGAAAACAAAGATCGATAGAGGAATGCAGTAAACGGTATGTTTATTGTGACAGCTGTAAGAAGTGTATACAGCAGTGTGAAATAATAGTTACAAAAGCTGCTAACAGATGGAGCTGTAATCGCCATACGTAATGCCTAAATAGTGATCCGAAGCTCAGGGTAGTGCCAATGGTGAACATTTTGAAAACATTGTGATGTGATTGTTTGCAAAGATTGTTTTCATACGATTATTTCACTTATGTATGCTGATATGAGCTGTACAGCGTACAGCGTATAGCGCCATCTGTTAGCAGCTTTTGTAACTATTATTTCACACTGATGTATACACTTCTTACAGCTGTCACAATAAACATACCGTTTACTGCATTCCTCTATCGATCTTTGTTTTCGAGATATTTAATTTTGAAATCAGGGAGTCCTTTTCTGGACACCCTGTAGTATGAGGTCCCGGAAAAGTTTTGATTCAATGTAATTTGATGTTTATTATTGTGTATGTTGAGATTCTGATACCAAAATAAAATAAATAAATGCTACGTCCTAAATAACATAATTATCTTAAATCTCCCATTAATTATGTTACAATTTTGTTATTTGAACCATTGTGGTCAGTTCTCTTTTACTCCATAAGCTAAGTATTTTTCCAGTTGGCAGTGCCAGCGTTACAACGGTTTTTGTGGCCTCTTTAAGATGTAGGTGGTGCAGGATAATTACTCAGTATTTCTCCAGCTGGGACCCTGCATCAAGGCACCTGGCCATCCAACCCGCGCACAATGACTGGCTAGAACAAGACGAATGGCTTTCCGATAGCAGCCAAGTAGGCTATCGAGAGATTCCTGCCGGTCCAGTCCCCCAGCGGGGACCATGCGTCACCGTAGTGAGGCGGGGTGGCGGGCCACCTACCGGCCATCTATCAGAGGAGAGCAGCGTGCAAGCACTGTGCATCTGCGATACCGGTCCTAATGAGCCCGATGCGTCTGAATGTGAGCCAGGCCCGCGCTGTTCCATTACGCAGGATGCTCGCCGCCTGTGAAAGGCCGAATTAACGGAGGGAACAGGGAGGGGGTGGCGGAGTGCCATCTCCTGGCGCGGTGACGGCTGCGGCAGCGCAGGGAGGGGCTGCAATACACGTCCAATACAAGCCAGAGCGCGTTGTCGGGCTATTCACCTGAAAGGTCCTTTGTCGTCGTACATTTCAGTGATTAACCTACGAACAAGCCTAAACTTCAGAACAATACCACAGATCACAAATCATACGGCAATTATTCGTTATTCAACTCCATTGTCCTACACTCCCGTATTAATACGAATAGAATGAATGCTCATTATATAAACTTTCATTACATAGTTGACTGGAACGTTATCAAAGCCTCATAACTCTAACTAAAACTAAATAATAATAGTTTATTAGAACAACAAATTATCAGTTAACGCTATAAGAAGGCAATTGCTTCAAACATGGACTTTATTAATTTCTGGATTATAAAACAGATAAAATATACCACAGTCAAAGATCATATACCAATACATTAAAGGTGTTTACTTTTGTGACGATCAATCTTTCTAACTTCATACGTAACAAAAATCAATAAATGAGATATCATTTAAAAAATTAGGTCCTCCGCTTTGGTGACATTATTAATTAAGAAAATAATTTTTCGAAACTCATCACGTAAATTTCAAAATTATGAGCAATCAAGGTCACGTGTATGTAATAATTCAGAGACAAACTGCTAGGATTCGCTTTCCTAGATAAGGTGTGGTCACATTATCGCACGATTTAGCACAAGGATATGGAAACTAAGAAAGAAATAACTCTGGCATGTGGAAGAAATACCCGAATCGTGGGAACAAATGATAATCTACCTTAGTCGTACTTCAACCAACGTGCACAGAACAACCCATTATGATTAAATTTATCCAAAAGGAGAAACTTAAACAGTGGTAACTTCAGGAAATTTTATGAATATAAGTTTTAATTGACTGTATATGACATCCAATCCGAACTTTCAAGAGTGAGTGCGTCTGAAATCGAAATAATCTTCTTCTGACGTCATTGATAATCCACCAAAAGATGGTAACAGCCCAAGAAACACTATATCTGAAAGCAACACCGGGTAAATTATTTGTTTTCTGTACAACTGTACGTTATACCTCTCCTAGAATTAGCGTCCTCGAAGGATGATCAAAGCAGTATCCGTTACTTATTCATCAACGGGCTGTTTCATGTAAATTATTCGTCGATAATGTGCACCTTTTGCATGATTGTCGAATAAAGTAATTTCAGTGAAATACATTCGTGGTTTAAATTTTATATCAAAGGTAATTGTAAAATTAAGTCAAACATTTTAGTTTCATATATAAGAACGAAGTCTTTCTCGGCGTTGAGAATGTATAAACTGCCACTGGGCCACCTAGCAGGCTATAAGAACTTAGCCTTTCCGCTGCACCCGGCACTTCACCAGAAGATGGCGGCAATGAATCTAGTCGCCGAAATATCGTGTGACAACGCACTCTTGACTCGGCTAGTCACCCGAGAGCAGTTTATACATTTTAGTTTTATGATTTTTTGCGGGAGTATTACATTAAAAATTATGTATTAATTGACATGCTGTGCATATTTTTAAAAAAAATACGAGCGTGGTGGATGAACGGTTAACGTCCTGGCCTCGCATTCGGCAGGACGCCGGTTCGAATCCCCTTCCGGCATCCAGATTTGGGTTTTCCATGGTTTCCCCAAATCACTTCAGGCGAATGCCGAGATGCTTCCTTCAAAAAGGCCATGGCCGAATTCCTTCCGTTCCTTGTCCCCAGTCCCATCCCGCCTCTAGTGACCTTAGCCGTCGACGAGGCGTAAAGCAATAAGGAAAAAAAAAGCATATAAAAATTAGGTTGAAAGAGAATGATTACATGTTTTCAGTTGTTCGTTCCAATGATATAATCAAAATCTTGAATTTATGCACAAACAATCTCTTCACCGAACTGAATTTTCATCACTTTATGTTTCAAAACGTTGTTGCGGTAGAGGTTTGTACTATGTAATCATGAATTTACCATTCTGAGTTACCTTGGAACAAACATATTACGAGAAATAAATTATACGGATCACTGTACTTTCTGTGTTTTTTATAATCTGAGGGATTTACATAGCTCTTTAATACCATTTTCTTGATCATAGATCATCCTAAGTTTCTTTTAGAAAACGTTTTCCTTTAAGAAAGAAAAGATTAACATGGCTACTAATAGTTTCACTGAAAATAAGAACTTGGAAACTGGAAATAAAATTCATATCCACGAACACAATTCACCGCCTTTTAGTTGTTTCAGTTTGTTCCAGTTTTTCATCAGATAGCGATCTCAAATACACTTACTACAAATTTAAAACTAGTTACGTCCTGAGGTGATGTAAGGACTACACAGTTACAGAGTGACGCATTACTTTGGAATAATTAGTGGCGAAATAAACTTGCACCAAATTAAAATATATTACGTAGCGTGCTATTTATTACGCCAGTGTATCAGATGTCTGTGTTAATTACTGCATTCCAGATCCCAGAGGAGTAAGCCGCTTGTTAATGAGTTCTCTACTATGATAAGAGTGTAAATATCCCTGCTGTAGTACCACCAATTATGTCATTTAATATGGTGTACTTTGATGTGTTTCCAGAAAATCTATTTACAAAAACTTCTTCGGGTTCATTAGGAATTAATTCAATGATATAATCATGAAGCTCGTAGGTATATTGCATTTTTCTTAATTTTACTGCTCGAGATGGTCATTACAAGCGGGAGGGCATTGGTACAAGGAAGTGGAAGAAATTCAGTAATGTCCTTTGGAAAGAACCACCCTGGGATTCTCCTGAAGTGATTTCTCGGAATCATTGTAAAGTAAAATCAGTATGGTTGGAATGAAGACCGAACAGGTGTCCTCCAGAATTCGAGGGTACCTTCGGTATAAACATCATTCAAAACCAAAGAAATGTATGGCATAAATAGAAAATTCTATTACTGTATGCAACAATCCATTTTATAAATGTGTTATTTGTGAATTAAGATATATGCTGATTGAACAAACGAAAGAACCTTCAGAATAAGCGTTGTGTAAGTAAAGACTGGACATTTATAATTCCAGAAATAATCAAAATTTAAGTATTTGTAATATGAGATCATAAAGGTATATTACTAGTGAGCACTTTCTAGAAGTAATAGATTAAGAAAGGACCTTGACTAAGAATCCCACTATAATTAGAGACAGGATGTTCGTATCGTTTTCGTATATCGATTAATTTATTTTCTTAGCACATCGAGGGATCTATAGCAAAACGAATATTAGATTATATGTCTGAAAACACTGAGTACAAAGTTCTTGCGGAATATAAAGAAAAGTATTACGGCTTGTCTAATTCATTAGAGCCAGAAGGTGAACAGATACGTTCTGAGGAAGAATTCATCAAAGAATCAAGGTACTAAAATCGTACAGTTTTCATAATACCAAATAGCTTAAATTCTCATGTTGTTCTTGTGAGATATTTCGGATGGTAGAAATTCTTACGTCTCACATTTGATCATTTAATACACACATTTGCCTTGTCAAATTGAAGAATTATCTCGTGTTTGTGAGAAATATTTCTTACGTTTGACAACTCAAAATACACATGGGCCATTATTTAATTGAAGACCCTATCTATTTCAATAACCCCAGAAGCGGCTGGAGAAAGCCTTTGAAAAATATATGTCGGGAAAGACATTCTTAGATTTGCTACTGACACTTGGCGTGACAAATTGGAAACAGTGTATCACAGGTTCAATGACTTTTAAAATATTTTCAATAATGTATATGAGAATTTCCATTCGAATTCACATGCGGCAACCAAATATCTGGGTGCACGGCAGTACAGCCGCCAAGTTAAGTCAACGGTGGAACTGCCTACCATTTTCTCGAAGCGATTGGGGCCACATTTGAACCTCAATTTCTTCTGTCGTATTCATGCTACATGTCTCAAATTTCGGTTGTGCATAGATATCAGCAATCTTAGCAAAAATACTAAATTTTGTTTTTTACTGTTCTTAGTTTGGATGTTATTTGGATGCAAACTTCAACGATTTTGTCGCTCACTGACTAACTTATAAAATACTTCCCGTAGCCGTGGAAAGCTAAAATTTGGTACAAAGATAAAATTTTACCCACATGTTATAAGAAAAGTCCGACACTTGTAAATTTCCATATACCTATCCCTTATCTCCCCCTAACTTGAAATCGCTTTATACGCTATTAACTTTATATACCTTAGTTTTTAATTGTGGAGTGAGTTTACTATTTTTAACTAATGTGTTAAATTTTACTTCTCTCCTTTTATTACTTTGGAAGTTATTGAAATTCAAAATTTTATTTCAGTACGACACCACGACATCAAAATTCCACTGTACTTCCAGTAATCCTAGGAACAAGTAATTTGGTACACATATATGGTTTCACCCCTAAATCATAACAAAAATCTAATACTGGCTTTTACCCTGTATTTATTTAATTACAATCCCAAACATGAAAAATTCTGGCACATAATTGCTTTGCTCCAGATGAAGCTATAAACCTAATATTTCTATACTACATAGAGGTGAGCAAGTTGAACCAAAGCCTTAAATGTTACTTTCTTCCTATGCTTATTTTGGAAGTTACTAGTAATTTTATTTATGGTGGTAGTGAACCTAACAGCAATTGCTCGGCTACGGGGCACACCCATTGTTTTCAGAGATTGGGTCATTGTTGGTAATGTATATTGATGTCTTAAATTCTGAAATGTTCTTATTCACCGATTTCCAAATGGAATCATTACATTCGAGTGGCGATTCAGAATAAGCGATCAACTTACAAAAAGAAATGAGATCCCACAAAAACAATTCTTGTAAAATTAGGCCAAGTTCCTGTTCATGTAGTGACAAAAAGTTTTGAGATATTCTTCTGAACCAAGTTTACACTTTACAGTGTGTATTCAGTTCACTTTGTAAAACAGAATGGTTTCTTTCGGTGTAATAGATCGTTTATTTAGCATAAAAAAATTTGATGACTTGGCTATTATGCACGCCATGTTTTAGTTAACCTTTATAAATACCTTCAATATGTTTGATATAAATACGTAAACGCAAACATTTCCCTCGCTTTTTTTCGATTTTGACAAGTATTTATTATGCCCTCAATTTAAGTAAAAAATATGACATGCAGATTTTTTTAATCCTAAATAAACGATCTATGACACCGAGAGAAACCATTCTGTTTCACATAGTGTACTGAATACATACTTTAAAGTGTAGACTTGGCTCAGAAGAAGATCTCAAAACTTTTTGTCACTTCATGAACACGAAACTTGGCCTAATTTTACAAGAATTGTTTTTGTGGAATAGTTACTGAGTTACAACGAGCAGATTGTTAGTGGAGAATTCTCCACTGCTTGTGGCGTAGGACGCCTGTAATATATTCAGAGAAAAAGCCATCTGGCCGGGCAATACAATGGCTACGAGCAGACTTGGTGGCGCAGAAATACGTATCCTGGGATGCAGAAACGAACGCCAGGCCGAAGGAGGGAGAGCAGAGGCTTTGCACAATACTATCTTCTCCAAGCATACCCACCAAAGATCATGCTACAACACAAATAAACACTTATCCCTTCGGATGCTGTTAATATTAGTTTTTAACTATGTAACTTGGATTATTTATTTCTTGAGATTTCTTTAGTACAGTTCATTAGAAAACACGTAAACCGTTAATCAACCTTCTAAATTACTGAGTACCCTAAGGCTCGTGCTGGATAAATAGAGAAGAAATAAATAACGTGTGAATTCCGTGTTACGTTTATATACAGCTTAGTCACAATACAATTAAATAATGGTGAATATTGAAATTAATATTATGTTATTTAGTAAAATATTTCATAATAGATAAGATTTGGAAATTTTACAAAACTTGCAGCAGAAAAACAACAGAAAGAATGCATGAGAACTGGTGTTATTGCGCAAGTAGTGCGATGTGATTATGTGTTTCTGTTTCAACTTCACATTACAATTTAGCATATTTTAAGTAGATTTATTAGCTTTTTGCCTGTGTATAATGTTCCACATCAAATATAATTCAAGAAGGCAAGCAATCACACACAGCGTGCTTTAGTCTTTGATTTAAGGCTAACTTTTTAGCAAATGGAGTTCATAGTTGTTGGAAGGCGAAAATGAAATAGAAAACAATGCCAATATTTGTGTCCGAGGAAAATTTTTACTAGTTACTTTGTTAATTAACAGATATCTCTGAGGTTCTTAAGGTTAGCTATGGACTTCCGCTTGTTCGGCAAGTCCTTTTCTCAGAATTTCTGGCATAATCCCCCAACATCCATTCTAGAGCAATTCCATGCGGAAGGTGACTAGCATTCTAGTGACTGATTGTTGAAACTTCTTAGGAAGCTTCTAATTGATTTGAGTTTGTTTATATATTGTTCTGTGACACAGATAACGTGTCATTCATCGAAAATCTGCAGAAGTTTGCCAACATATTGAGCGACTACACTGCGGGTATCTGGGTTTGTCAACCAATAGTGCAGTAGCTTTCACAAAGCCTATAACTATACTCCATGTCTCGATGACTACTTCATTAATATATTTGCTAAGTGTTAATCGATTTGAACTGTCGTTCTTAGAACCTTAGGGATCTGCCCCTTACCCCCTTCACCCCTTGCTAATGGTCAGATATCGTAAGAGATTATTCCATATTGTAATCCTCGATATGTTTGTGTAAACAAAATATTAATGAATTTTTTTTACGGTACCATTTTTATGGAAATTAACAATTATTCATTAAAAATGAGCGAAAAATATATTTATAATAGTAGCTTTTATGTATAAAAATAGTTAATTTCTTAAGAATTAGAGGAACATAATTATTAGCATTATTTAAGTGCATTCTGGGAAGCTGAGATTATCGCATTTGATGATTTTTAGTATAAACTGATAAATTATTTTTAAAAAAATTGAGTGTATAAAAGTATTTTTAATGTCACCCCATCGAAACAATAGTTGTTTACATAGTCCTAAATCTTCTAAAATCTTAAATGAAGCGTATGCGTTTAATATTTTGACTAAGATATTTTTAACCTACTTCCATTAGTTCATATTTCAAAAAGAATCAATAGATTTACGTAACTTAGAAACAAACACTCAGGATTCTGGATTATTATTGTTAATACCGAATATTATTTATTCCTTTATCTCTTCGTTGTGTTTTTTTGATCACGTAACTGAAACAAAAAGCGCTGATGACAGTGATCTCAGATGGCCTCACACATATAGTAACGACTGGAAGCAATAGACGTGAAGTAATTGTCTTAGTTGTATAATATCTTTGAACCATGACTGACGTCACTTTCATAACGAATTTCTGTTACACTGCTAAATAAATCGCTCCCAATTTAAAGGGCCAAAACAAATTTCACTAAAAAAAACCATTCTACCATTGAAGTGATTCAGATAGTTCCAAATAATTTAATTGCATACACATCTATTAATCACTATTGAATGTTATAAATGTACATGGGAGAGAAATGTCAAATTAAAGTCACTCAATTCCTCGGTCAATGTATATATGTGACCCTTATGACTTGAAGCCGGGGCACTGGTGACTAAACAACCCGGGGCTAGTAAACAGTTAAGTTGAGCCAACACACGGCGTGTTTATTGGTACGGGAAGCGGTGGTGGAGTGGGATGAAATCAAAAGCGGCTCAGCGCCGCGCCGACGACAGTGGCTGCTGGTCCAATCCTCTGGGATCGCCGTGATTGATGCCCGGCTGTTCGCCGGCTCTGCTAACGCAATTTTAACTCACCGACCGGGCGGAAACTCTTGCGCCCGACTCGGTGGCGGTAATCCCGCAGCTGATGCATTGCGCCGCAGGGCAGCGGGCTATTCGTCAGCGGGTCAGCGTCCTGCGCATGCGCGGGGAACAAGAGCTTTGTTCTAGTGCAGTCTCTCCTGTCGCCAGGATAAGAATTAACAATACGCAAAACATAAATCACAGTCACTTTTCTCGCACCACACCACAATACCGAGCTTTCTTTTCCATTGATGGTGCATATTTCAGGTATACATGTGATTTCAAGTCGAGAAACACATAGTTTCTGTATCGTTATGATTGTTGGTAAAAGTATTTATGCCTCAATACAAACAACAGAGGGAGGCGGCTGTATCTCAGGCGGTAGAGCGCCTGACTGCGACCCTAACGATCTCCAACGAAGCCGAGAATTTTTCCTCGAAGCCGGAACGGCTTCCTTAGCCCACTCAGTCCGGTGAGTACCGTGGGGGAAATTGCGCGGGAAGGCAAAGAACGGCCGGAGCGTGGCGCCGACCACGTCATATACATTCTAGTGCCAACGGTTGTAATGGAAATGAGTAGCTCTAAGTCCTACAGAAAGCGGCAGGAGCAGTAGCAACCCCGTGACCTTTAGCTTTACAAACAAGAGTCTTTCGTATCTCATGAGTTGATAGAAAGAACACGCAACAAGTTATGTGGTTTTAATTATAGTGTTGCCCATACTATGTGGAGAAATAATATAAATAATGATATGAGAAACACTGAAGAAATAAAGAGTACAAAGCTGTGGATACATTTACGGCCGCAAAGGCCGAAAATCATTTTAAAGAGAGAGGAAAAAAAAAGGCACCAAATGGCAGTTGAGCTACTTGCCGTGGCTATTAGTTGAATCTTAAAAATGGTAATATGCTAATAAAAAATGAAAGAGAAATAACTATTAAATTATGAAATTCCAAAATTGTGTGGTTGATGGATCTTTGGTCCTAGGCTGTCTGCTTTAAATGTTCTCACTGATTCGCACATTTGGTTTTATTAAGTTTTAATTGTGCGTTATTAATTAAGACTAACGGCACATATTGTTAGCGATTTGTTTGTTATTAACCTAGCACGGCTAAGACCGATTGCAGAACATTAATTTCAACATTTCCTTGCGATAGTTCCGGCGTGAATCTGATTTAAAGGATTTAGTACTGATGGTAACTCTCACTGGTTAGACGTTTTACTTTATATTCCATTTTATTCACTTTACATGACAGAAATTTTATGTACAGCCACTAAAATCTATATTAAATGACCATTCTCTGCCATACTACAAGTGTGTGGCTCTGCCTCTCTCAATGTCAGTCCAACAGTGTAGTGGAGTCCTTCTCGTTGTCGAGCGGGGTACGACCACCCATCCAGCTGACCATAATTCATGCTTATGTGTGACTCTCTGTTGCTTCTTCACACAGCTAAGTCTCTGTCTAGCACTAACAATACTTATTCTTACGTCAACTAAACAAAATTTTTCGGTTGTAGCACCTCAGATACAAATTTACACATAGTTTTACATAGATCTTACATATACATCTGCAATCTAATATTAAGATATATATATTGCACAATTTATCTTAACGATGGTAGATATTCCCGGGCGGGGTAGCCGAGATGCTGTAATTTTTCCTGAACTGTTCGTTTTCTTTCCCGCACTGCCTCTTCTGATTCGCTAATCGTCGGCGGTTTTCTTCAGATAACATGGTTCCGTGATGAACAAGTGACCTTTAGGATCAGCTGTCATGGTCAATGTGGCTCATCTTCATGTTAGCCTCGATAACGCCTTTAAATCGCTTCCTCTGATCATCAAACCACCGTCAGCTGTGAGTAGAACACTTGTTTAACAATGCAAGTAATGGACATTGGGACCACGTAGCCGGCCCATCGCAGCTGTCGTTTTACAATCGTGGATTCTAATCTAGAGGATTGGGCTTGAACGAGGACACTGATATTGGTGCATCTATCCTGCCGTGTTATTTGAAGGATCTTCTGAGAAATTTTTAGTGGTGTCGTTCTAGCGCCTTACGACGTATCCTGTAGCATTTGCAGTATTTAGCTATCGATATTAAAATATACACAATTTGAATTTATTATTCTACAATTTTTGAAGTGAAAACTTCTATAGTCGCGTTAGGCGAAGTTTGTAAAGGGGTAAATCTACAAGTTTGAAACTTCCCGTCACTGACTTGCTATGACATGTTGCGTGTATGATCAGCGCGTTGGACGCTTTAGCGATGGGTAAAATCCTATAAATTCGTATCGCCATGCTAATGTTAACAGTATATTCGTAAATATAAAAATGACGTGTGGCGCTTGGACAGCCATGAATGTATAGTTTATACTCGTATCTAATATATATATTAAAAAATGTTTGTTTGGTTTTTTTTTAATGTTCTTCATATGAACACACGTTTTTTACCCAGTTTTGATGGAACTTTGCTTACATCTACTTTAAAATAGATGTAAAACTACTGTTTGCGTTTGATTTACAAAAACCTAAACCCTCTCCTCCTTTCCCACCTCACTTAATTTCTGTCAACGTTGTTCATACAAACCTACACTTTTTATCCGATTTCGATAGTACTTAGCACACGTATATTGCAAAATAAGGCGGTCTGGTAGCTCAACGGTTAAGGCGGGTAGCTCTGAAAATTTCTCTCTCCGGTCGCAGGTTCAAATCCTGTGGTGAGCAGGAATTTCTAGTTGTATTTGCTTATTTGAGCTACGTCAGGACATTCCGTGCTCGTAATTCCACGTTAAATTGTAGTTCCCTGAGGAAAGTAATTTGGTTTCCTGCTTGGTACTGTTGAAGATACGACCAAACATCGGGTAGTGGATCAAGTTAGATTTTTAGCTTTTGAATTGAAAACTTCTGTAGGGGCGTTGGGCGATTTTTTGATGCGTAAAATTATATGAGTTCGCGTTACCGACATGTTAATGTTACGCTATTTCTGTTGCGGTGTGGTGGCTCAGTGGTTAAGGTGACTGACTGGGGAATAAAAGGTCCAAGGTTCCATTCCAATCTTTGTCTCCGCGGGGATTTTCACAGGCACTTAACCTGACCTTTACCTCTGGTACAGCTTTCGTGTAATGTGAAGTTCACCAGAACGCTTCCCTGGTCCGTATTTCACGTTAAATTGTAGGTCCCCTGTACCTGGTAGGACTACAGGGTTAGGGTAAGGCGACTACTACAGGGGCGGAATGCGCAGCAAATAGAAACTTTGCCATAAGGTTATTATGACCAAACGAAATTATTATTATGTGAGTGTAGGCTTTCCCGGCGAATAAATGACAACAAATCTTCTCGGGTTTGCAGCCGGATTTTATTAAATAGCGACAAGCTAGCTCAGCAGCCATGATCAGGTCAATTATGTTCCGGCGATTTTGCCGTTACGAATACCAGGCGTTTACGGGGGTCGCTTAGCAACCTCAAAACGCTCGCATATTCGCTTCACTGTGATTGGTCGCAGGCGGTGGTCACCCATCCAAGTGCTAACCAGACTCCGCGGTTCTTAACTGCCGGAGCATAAGTCGTCGAGACCGCGCCCTGATTGGTCGATTGGCTCCTCCTTACTTGTCTGTCCACACTCCACCGGATCGCCGTCAACCAGGAAACGTGGCCCGCACAGTATAGATAACCCTGGTTCCAAGCGTTGCTCAGCAAATAACCCATGTCACGGTTAACCAGGTTGTCATGTAACCGTATTTCTATTGCTTCTTAATAAAATCCAGCTGCAAACCCGAGAATATTTGTTGGAATTATTATTATTTAGTAGATATAAGTATGAAGTGTTGCGCTTATGATATTCATGGTTTAAGCTTTCACTTCTGTTGGTAGTTTCCAATGACTGCCAATTTTTTTTTTTTTTTTTTTAATTACAGGTATTGTACAGTTTTTAGGGTATCATACTATTACTTAACCACCAGAAAAGAGGAAGCTCTTCTTTAAAACACTAAGCAAAGATTTTTTTTCTAGTGGATCGACTAACAGCTGTAACCAGAGTTAAATTTTATACACTCTGTGCAGTAGTAACGTTCTCGAAAATACGAAAAGGACATGCCTCACTGACATTTGCTTTATATTCAGCAGCCCGTGCTTGAGACTGGCGCGCCTGTGTTTGACCTCAGAGATACGGCGGTCCCTGCTGTGCGCGGCGTCACCCCGCCTACACTGTAGTGCACAGTATCTCTGCGGACGGTGAAAGAGCTCGTCCCACCTGGCCGTCACGCCTCTCAGACACGCCGCACACGTATTCCATTACCGCCGGCCGTAGATTGCCCCCCGTGTGCCCGGATTGTATGTGGCACTCGTCTCCTCTCGGCCTGTTTCCTTCCTCCTTCTCCCGTGTGCCTAACAGAGTAGCCGTGTTTGTGCACATCGACCGCCCCCGAGGCACAAAGTGGATTGATGACAGACTACTCGGTCCCGTTTGAGCGGCTCTCTTTGCCCGCGAAGAACTGAACGCCTTCCGCACTGCTGGAAACCGCAAGAGGAAGTGGATTGCCAGTGACGGCTGGACTGGGAGAGAAGGCGTGAGTGGCTCTGCGGGCGCTGTAACCTTACATCTGTATGGGAACACCAACACGTACTGATTACTACAAAATTAAATTTCACTACGTTCGTAAAAATCAACTGTTTTTCTAAGTTCGAGGTACTTTTAAACACGAATATAAGCTCTAAATTTTACACCTTGTTTAACATTTTTGACGGTTACAACTCCATGACAGATGTTTAAATATATGTGAGTTTATATGGAGATAGTAATTAGAAGCATTGTTCAATAACCCGCCAGTGTGGCTCGGAAAGGTACAGTGGAGCCGGGCAAGATTCCAACCTTCTGCGTACCGGCCGACCCGTCAGCGTTTTATAAGCGGTTTCCGCTGCCATCGAGGTGAATACCGGGATGATCCACGATCTCCACCTCATAAACCGTTCATTTTTTTAAAAAATAGACTTATCACACATTGAATTTTGTTAGGGGGCGTCCATAAATTACGGCAGGTCAAATTAAGGTGGGGGGGGGGGGGGTCCGCCGAAATCTCACCAAGGCAAGTGGGAGGGGGTGTCAACGAAAATCTCACATGAGGTCTTGGAAATTTTGGTTGGACTGTAGACCTAAAAAAAATCTACAAATGACACGAAAGTTGAATTTAGGGGGGTATTTCGTCGAAAAGGGGGGGTGGAACCGGCTTCTAAGGGTGAGACCTGAAAAAAAAGCCTCAAAACGTTGCGAGGGCGATTTCTAGGGGAGGGTGGGGGGTCTCTCAGTCTCACGGACCAGATCTCACCAGAGGAAGGGGGGCCGGGCAAGATCTCACGAAGTCTCACTAGAAAAGGGGGGACGGAATCAGCACACTTTCTCCCAGCTCCTGCTAATAACCAATACATTCTTAATAAATATCTCGCTAATAACCAATACATTCTTAATGAATACAAAATGTAATTTGGACCATTACAAAATGAGGCGGCTCTTCTTTCATCATATTACAAACCACCAACCTCATTATTCATCACACATGGTGAAATTTTCGTAATCTAGTGTTTATGTAATAAAAATGTGCCTTTAAAAACCTTTACCGGCATTTTTTATTTATTAAACGGGTACTACTTTTCATACAGTCCTCCTTGTCTTTCGTTGAGTTCTTTCCTCCTCGCTAAGCAGTAATATTACAAGGAAAGTAACAAATTCTTTGTGTCCGCAAAGCTAACCAAGTAGCATTGGTTACTAGGCGCAATTGTGATGCGACTATCAGATTATAAGGTAATTATTAAATTCTGCTGGTGATCACAAGATATTACCCAACGGTTTATCCGATACACTGCAGCAGGGGAAACCGTTTACATTCACCATAAAACACAGGAGGCAAGAATTTTTTTGGTAGGGTTTTCTCGCTGATAAAAAAAAAAAGTTTCTCTTATCACACAAAATAGCAAACATGGATATTGCCTCAAACTTTTGCTGTCACCGTCTCTACCCTTTGTAACAGAGGTTCCAGCAATGGTGTACTGTGAGACGATGCCACGTAAGAGGGATGCAATAAAGTCGCTGCAAACATTTAATATTCGGAAATTTCACAATCCGTCTGTTTCCTCTTAATCATTCCAGTTGTGAGGTACACAACCTCAAATTTTGACATTTAAAAAAACTATTTTGTATTTAATAATTGTATATACTAACTCTGAATTTTAAGTTCCAAGGTCAAAGTATGTAAAAATGAATATAATGAGTTCTCTGGAAAATAAATAACAGTCGAGAGAGTTGAAGAAAAAAATTGGAAGGAAGAGGACGTGTTGGTTGCGGAAGGAATATGATTTAAGAGAAAAGATAAAACAGAATGGCTAGATGGAAGCCACGAAGAATCCTAGCGGGATTAATAACAAGAAAATAATAGCCTGAGGGCAAGGAAATTAGGGTTTAATAAAGATAATGTAATATGACTTTGGAAAAGATAATTGTCTGTTAAATGGAAAATATAAAAGTTGTGAGATAAGTTGAAAGTGTTTTATTTGAGATTGAAATATAGATATAAACAAAGGAGTTGATTTTAAGTTTGTATGATAAGAATTTGATTAATAATAATTTGATTTACAGCGTGAGTATCGGAATACAACCAGCAACGAACAAAGAGGGATCAAGGAAATCCTTATGTACTGGTCTGGTGCAGGAAATATAAGTAAAAGTATTAATTTCAAAGTATGGTAAAGTAACACTCACACGTGTTCGCTACAAAAATAAAAGGTAACGATAATGGTACTTTACACAGTGCAAATAAAATCGCACTGCAGGATGAAGGACCTGATGAAAGCACTACCATTTCAGTGTCATGAATGCAATGGAAAAATCGTTGCGAAGATCAGTGTTATAGAAACGCAAGAAAATGTTAAAAATTTGTTTTCTTTATTGCTATGTCTCTTTATTCTGCTTTGAGCCATGGTAGGCAAAAATTTTTTGTCTTTAACCAGTAAAATAAGCATAATAATACCGTTCACAATTTTTATTTTCCATTATTTTGTATTAAAAAATTCGTCCATTATCCCATTTATCACTATATTCCTGTTATTTTGTACGCTACTGCAAATATCCTGTTGTTTGTTTGATATTAACAGTGTCTGATCGTTCTGGTAGCTCAGTTGTTAAGGTGTCTGACGGGGGGCTATGCTCGGATTTCCAAAGACAGTTAACCCATTCTCTGGCAAAGCATGCAAACACACTTTACGAAATGTATAGTAGCTTTGATCTGTAAATAGATATTTTCTACGAAAGATTCAGCAATCTCTGTAGATGAACTAAGAGTATCAATTCTAGATCATCGAGGATTTTTAATCTTGTTGAAGTTATGGAGACAATACAAGTTAGGTTAAGTTAGTTTAGATTTTTCACATTAGGTTTCGGTTTAAAACCAACGTGTTTAATGCAGTTTATGTATGTGCTCGTAACAACTTTCTTGTTAATACTGAAGTGTTTCTTATGAGAAGTAAGTGACTTGCTGATCATACCGCTATGACCATTAGAAATAAATAAAGATTTAAAATTATTATGAATAACAATTCACTAACAAATCATATTACACATTTCTTGACGGATAGGACTAATGAAAAAATGGTTTGGAATGTAACTGAATCTTTTAGTGATGTTATAAAATCAATCATCTATTAAACACTAAAATGAACAGATTTTCTATTAATCAAAACAGCAAAAAAAAATATTGATCGTACAGTTGCAAATATAAGTACAAGATTATGCTTCACAAGGGCTTTGAACTGGATGGAATGTTTTCTTAAAAGTCTATAATACTAAAGGAACGGTTACCTTTGCGTTGTGGACATGTATAGTGATATCTCAGAACCATTCCAAGAAACCATTGGTGAAATTTTCCCATTGCAAGGATTAGTTCGTACAGACTGTTTTTGATAAAAGATAACTTCAAATACAGTAACAGGTACAGGAAATTTAAAAAATGCATAATTCCAGATTCTAGAATTTAGAATAATTTTTTATATGTCTGGTATATAATGGCTTCATTACAAGATCGTGCACACTCCTGCGGTATCACTTAGAGCGACTCATATTGTGATTGATGTGTTGTCTTAGGGAACAACTCATTCTTTAGTGGAACTTAGCACTAGCGAAAAGAGCCTTCATGAAAAAGAGAAATCTTTTAGTTTCAAATATTGACCTAGGAATTAGAAAGAACTTTTTAAAACCCTACGTGTGGAACACAGCAATTTATGGTAGCGAAACATGGACTTTAGGAATACCAGAAAGAATATTGAAGCATTTGAAATGTGGTGCTACAGTAGAATGCTGAAAATTAAATGGACAGGCAAAGTACGCAATGAACGAGTTTTTGAAATAATAGGTGAGGGAAGAAGTTAGTGGAAGAAGTTTACAGAAAGAAGAGACAGGTTGGTAGGTCATATTTTGAGACATGCTGGATTGTTTAATTTGTTAAGGAGGGAACAGTCGAAGGTAAGAACTGAAGAGGAAGACAGTGATTAGAATATATGAAGCAGATAATTGAGGACGTGTGTTGTAAGGGGTATGTAGAGATGAAGAGGTTAGGACAAAATAGGAAGGGATGGAGGATTGCATGAAACCAGTCGAAAGACTGATGACAGCAAGAAATATATATAACCACTGGAAAATTATAGCTAAAACTTTTAAAAACATATTAATTTCTTGTAATGTTTTGCTACCTAGTTTGTGTATTAACTGAACAGCGCTTTAGTTATTGTATTTGTAATTAATTTCTTATAACATTCCGTTTTGAAAACTAATTTTAATTCCAATCGAACACCAGCTAATCTTTTGTCTATTAATTCTATATTTACTATATAAGAGATAACCCAGACGAAGTCCTTTCATTTTGTTGAACCTAAGTAAAAAAAATAAAAATGCTTTGTATTACATCTTCAATCCAAAACCCTGGATCGACACTCGTATATCAATTGTAAGCAATTTGAGGTTTTGTTTTGTTTTGTTTTCATGTCTCAGCTAACAGGATACGCGGTAAGCCGGACCGAAATCTGTTTTAATTAAAAGCATTAGTACCCAATGTTTTCTAAGAAGAGGAGTGCATTCAAAGGCGGATTTAGTAGGTATTTGAACTCCTGTTTCAAGTGATAATCGGCTTGTAAAATGAGTCTTCTAGTCGTCTGTAACGCATAAAGAACAATGAAATCTCCTCGTAGACAGAAGAGCTGTATTTTCAGCTGCGCTGTGGAATTACTCTCCTAAAGGAAACTTTGTTGTCTTCAAAAGCAAACCATTTTAGAACTGAAGTGTGTAATTAACCTGTACTTTATACAAGAATACTACTCTACGTCACTGACACTCGTGAGGAGGCTTAAAGTTATTTCTGGAGAAAATTAACAACGCTAATTGGCGTTTAGCATCTGTTGGCACCAATCGCTAAAATAATTTACAGCCGAAAATCCTCCCACTGGCTTCTTCACTTTTGAAAACGTTACAGCTTATCGTAAGGCCAAACAGATCTTACAACTGACCATCTTCAATGAAGATTATTAGAGCGTTGATATCCAATGATCCGTCGATATCAAATGAAGATAGAATGTATTTAGTCCTGTGAAACGCGTATGTGTTTTTTCCACAAGTCACTTAGAGTGGGGTGAAGTAGAAATTGAAAGCAAAATTTCACACAACAAATTCAATGGTAGTGTATCACAACAATCGAATGGAATTCCAACAGGTAAGAAGTGTCTGCTTGTAGATTTGGAGAGGCCGTGCTAACTGTCAGAGAGAACAAAGAAAGAATGTATTAATGCAAATATATATATATATATATATATATATATATATATA
The DNA here is from genome assembly GCA_031002005.1 of Vandiemenella viatica. Taxonomy (NCBI): domain Eukaryota; kingdom Metazoa; phylum Arthropoda; class Insecta; order Orthoptera; family Morabidae; genus Vandiemenella; species Vandiemenella viatica. Next base: position 135,199,930 of record CM061919.1, read on the forward strand.
TATATATATATATATATATATCTGTTACTGAACATTTCATCAGTCTAATAAGTAATAACCCACTTTGTGACCCAGACCGTCAGTGTATTAAGACATCCCTATTATGCAAGCCTATTCATTTATTCTTTTCCAATAGACGCAATTTACAAATAATTTTGAATAGAAATTCAATGTGGCCTACCCACACAAAACTTCGGTGCATGTAGTAATGTAACAACATTTCGCCTAAATGACAGTCCTGTAGCCGCGAATAATGCATGTTTACGCTACAAGAGGGCATAAGACTCGGACGGTTGACATACCAATACTGTCCTATAACTGCGAGAACACATCGTTGGTCCGGCAGGGAGCAAGACAGAACGGGCTGAGAATTTGACGTACCCATCTACGTTGGACTAATCCTGTGTTGATAAAGTGTGCTGTTTTAATATAACTTAATTAATCATTCACGTCAAACTGTCTCTTGTTTATAGCGAAATTCTACGCTAGCTTTCCGGCCCTAATTTTTAGCCTGTGAAAACATTCCTTGTTTCACTAATCTCCGTTATGCAAACATGATGTCGCGTGTCAGTTCATAGAAAACACAACTTACCTCAATAGTGGGTAATGTCTACTGCGGTTGCAGTGTTTCCAGTCAGCTATTGGCTAGGGAAAAGAGACTTAACAAAACTTAACTACGATTATATCGGTAGCTCCATGAAATTAATGCCTGAGATATTGTTGTTATTGTTTATTCAAGTAACTGCAGGAAAGGATACACTACTACAATGCGCGATGCATTTCAATGGCTAGAATACAATGTTACTCATCTCATAGGTGCTCCGAGAGTAAAAGAATGGTAGATCATTGATCTAAAATAGTGGGAATTGCCTTCTGAGCCAGCGGAGGGTGAATTATTGAGCTACGGCCCCAAGACCACTTCAATAATTGACCCCAACACTTTGTTCCAACTGGCTTGTATGTATCTCAATATACTTTTATGATAGCAGAGAGTTCGAGTGGTCAGCCGGGGGGTATGAAGGTACGAAGTGGAGGACTGGGATGAAATTAAACTCGCAGCAAACAAGGAAGACACTGCTTCGCAATCCACTTCCCATGGTTCATACAGGAGCCTCTCCCGCAACAGGTACAGTAATGAAATTACTCGTCGCTGAAAAAGTTTATCGCGTATCGCCCCCAGTTGCAAACACGACGGGACAGCTTGCGCCTCAGTTCCGAACTTCCGCCCACAACGAGGGGTTCGCTGAAAGGGGAACAAACTTGATTCGCTAAGCATATTAGTTGCCGCGGGGGTGTATTTCTATTGCGGAGCGGTGCGGGCAGGGCTCAGTCAATTACGCAACCAGCTTGGCGTTTAAAGCGGCGAAACGAACCGTGTGGCCCTTAGGACTCGGGGCATGGTGCGCACCGGAATACCATACGCTTAATTAACCACTCACAGCGCGTGGTCCAGGGCACAACTCACGAAAGGAGTCCTACTACATAGCTATACTACACGACGTCTTAACACGAAAAATAAATAAAACTTTTATTATTATTTTGATGGCTTTTAGCCTTATCGGGCATACGGCCAATTGGTATTCAATAGCGTTTTTAACCCAATATTAGCTTAACAGTAGTCATTGAAATGATGCAAGTAAAATTCATAAGGACTGACCTACAACCAGTCACGCGTAAAATTAATAATTATACAACTGAAATGAATAACACAAACAGGTATATACTCGTACAATCGTGTATTAAAATAAACAGTACAAAATGCAAAAAAAAAGTTCACATGCTTTAAAACAAAAGAATTCAAGCTGCCTAAAGAGATCGATTTTACAATATGTACAAAGATATCTCAGATAAATTTCTATCTTTAAAATAGGTCATTAAGGTCCTGTAAATGCTTTTGTCGTTAGACGATAGCAAAATAGTCACGCTCGAAGGAAAGAGTATACCAAGATTTTTTAATATTATCAGAATTTTGTCTTGCTGCAATCTACACTTTTGGCTGAATTTGATTTAATTGATTGGGGTAGTTATCAAATGTAAGAATAATCTGATGTATGCTGAAATCAATCAAGATATCAACAAATGAGTAATGTAATAGAATCGGTCATTGGTAATATATCGGCTTTAACGTTTGATTTCCCAGATGGTTTATTACAAACTAGCAGTTACCCGCGACTTCACCCCATTAGAAGTCCGTTATAGTTTAAAATTTTTCTTTAATAATGATGATAATAGTAATAAATAAATGTAATTATGAAAAATTGTTGACGTCCTACACCAAAAACTAAATTGCCACAACATTTAACCTCTATTAGAGACATTAACTTTGCTTGAAAATAGAAATTTAAGTATTAAAGTACGAATTGATTGTTTTTTTTATAGTGATCTGTGATTAATTTCGTAGTTCTTGCTGTGCTACATTTCATTGAAAGATTTGACTTACGTTTGCCTATCACGTCTTAAAATTTTATTTATTTATTATTTATTTATTTACTTTTTGGAAGAACATCATTTACTGTTTGGATATTGGTTTTGTTCGATCAATTAATTCTACTTTGAAAGAGAAAAGTTCTTGTTAAAGTTATAATTCGTTGTTTCTTCATTATGACATGTGATAATGCTGATATATGTTTCATTTAGTTTTTCAATATGTCAAATGAATGGAATGTCTTTGGGCCAATTACTACACTTGGTTAGGTTGGGGTTTAATATGCAAACAAATTAAATGATTTGAGTAATGATTGAACCTTAAATGTTTCAACGATTTACAAAACCACATAAAGCAAAAGAAAGCAGTAATTTAATTACAATTATTTGAAAACTACAGCCAGTATCTACTTTAACATGTAAATCTCAGAGTTACCTATAGTTTTAGCATTCCAATCTGTCAACACGCGGCGTTTTTAAATTTATTATTGTTAAGAAACGTAAATACAATATTTTGTTTTCAGCTGCGTAATCCGTCAACACAAATTACACGTGAAATTACCAGTAACCAAGTATTAATGACTTTGAAAAATTTTAAGGATAAGAACTGATTTATATTTCCTGGAGGGGACTATTACTTTATCTAGTGCATCCATTTTCGCACTTTTAAACGGAACACACCATTGAATATGTCATAACGTTATCTTTGAAAAGCATTGTATGCGATTTACACAAGAAGCAAATAGTAAACGTGACAGTACATTCTACAAAGTTTGGTACTCTTTGGTTCTGGCGACATAACGACTCCCAAAGGAACTATTCGTTTTTGAGGGATAAAAACTATTTATGTTACTACCCAGACTATATACTAACACCGTACCAAATTTCATTTAAATCTGTTGAACAATTAAGGCGTGATTGAGGCAAATTATCCAAACATTCATCAAACCAAATTTTCTCATTTATAATATTACTGAGACATTAAATCCATCACTTTAAGAAGCCACAACTTCTCCGAGAACTTTAAAGAAATCTGTGAAATTTGAAGTTTCGATCAATCACTTGATTAGTATTCAAGTTACCATCGTAGAAATTGTTTTTGTCGCCATTAAGAACAATAACAAACCAAAACTTTTAATAACTTTATTAATTAAATTTTCCACTGCAGTCATTAAATTGTAGTGCCTTATGATTGTGTAATCGGTATGAGCTGGTTCGTTCCGAAAGTATATGGCCAGACCATAAAAACTAAATCGTGGAGCCGTGCAAAAAACGCATATACCTTTATTAATTAAATTCTCCACTGCATTTCGTGAGTTTAACGAGCATTTCTTTACGCAAAGTTAGCTCTATAAAAATAAAGCGAATGAAATATTTAAAAACTGAAGAAGTAACAATTAAATCCATTTAATACGTACCTGTATTATAAATTTCCTTATATATTTATTCTTACTCATATTCAAAAGAATCTGCCAGCATGTTTTCTGGATCTCATATTCATCGATTTCTGATTCTAAATGTTAGAGAAGGAATATTACTACAACGTTCTCATTCGCAACATGAATACTAGGACCCAAGAGTAACGAAAGTCATTCAGTTTTTCACGCCTAATTTTGAAACAGAACAATTGGAATTTTTGTGACTGGGCTTATCTACTTCCGTGACTCTCGTAACATATTACGTTGGACATTTGTATGCATTATAGCTACTGAAATGTGGTCTAAATAAAAAATTAAGAATATCTCTGCCTTCCACTCTGTGATTGATTTATACCGGAAATTAATTTTATTAACTGTGATTAAATTGTAGTACCTTATGATTGTATTATCGTATGAGTTGGAAGTTCGTTGCGAAAGTATGTGGCCAGACCAAGAAAACTAAATCGTGCAGCGTACAATAAGATGCATATACTTTTTTAGTCCTTTGTAAAATATTATCAAATATTACAACATCCTGGAAGGAACCTTCGTTTTTTTACAGATGCTAAAAGCGGATTATCCCCGTGCAGTAAGGCCTATGGCATGAGGAGGGGCACTACTGCGTTATTATAAATGATTGAAGAGATTTAACAAATTTACTTTAGCTATATCATTTGATGTATTGTCACAATACTTTGCAGTCATATAGAAAAACTCAAAAAGTTTTGCTAAACTCCACTTCCATCGTGATTTTCGTGAATTCTTACGAAACCGTGGATTGATCGTGGTGGGAATAGTGATTTGTGTGTGTGTGTGTGTGTGTGTGTGTGTGTATGGAATTATGTGAAATACTCAATGTTCTGTACCAACAAAACTACCAGAACTGCGAGTTTACATCAACAGTGCTTCGGAAGAGATCAATAGGGACGTGATGCACCGAGTTTGACAAAAACCTGATTATCGGGATGAATCAATAAAGGGACACACATAGAGCTCTTGAAATCAAAAATCTTTTTGATTTTATCGATATGGCAGTAAAGTTTTATGACAATATATCTAGTAATAAAGCTACAGTAAATGTGTGAAATAGCTTCAGTCATGTATAATAATCCTGTATTAATATATACAACACTGTGAGACAACGAAGTTGTCGAATAGTCATCTTATTCTGATTTTCCAGCGTAAAGTCACGTCATTTGCTGTGTACCCATATCTGACTATGGATTTATCGCATACCACCAACGAAAAACATTTTTCTTTAATGTGATTCGTGGTTAGATTATAAGAATACTACAAGCCAAATAAAATACACTGAATCCACAGAATGTCTTTTGTAAATTCTTCGGGAGCTGTTCAGAGAAGAAAGAACTTTACAGCTCTTCCTTGTTTCCGGGTCAGTTGCTTTTTCTCCGTAAACTCGTAAATACCTCCTAGGAACAGAAAGAAAACGGCGCAGGCCACTGACCCTGAGTCTAACACTCCGCGTTATAAATAAACCTCAGGGCGACTCCAGCAGACGCATAATACAGGGCGTTCGCCGGGAAACGCAACCCACTGTTAGCGCTACAAGGAAGAAACTGCTCCCGGCGAGCGAGCGCTCAGTTTCCGGCATTGTTCGACCGTCGGCCGCGGACTATTTCATAATAATTACGCTTCATAAACTTCATAAACTTGTGTGCTAAGCATTTAAATGTGACGTAATTCATTAGCTTACCTTATAAAAGATGCTGGAAGTGTTGACCCTCTTGTGTAATGCACATTTCACATCTTCTGAACATATTTCGAGACACACGCTGCCCTAACTGACTTAATGATTTTTTGGGTGACTGTTCTAGTCGAAAAGCGATATCGTCAATTTTCTCGTCTGTGAGAATACGGTTGACCGACAGTCTCTTTTTGTTAAAAAATGAACCCGTTTCTCTTACTTTTTTAACCAGACGCAGAATTGTTGATTTAGCTGGCAGTAAAGAGCCAGGAAATTCGCGACGAAATTTACTGTGACACTTTTTAAACGACTTCTTCTTCACATATGTATCGTAGAGAAATATTCTTTGTTGCAAACTGTAACGTACCATAATTTTACTCACACTCAAACACGGTACAGATTAATAAGAGTATGAAGCCCCAAACCAGCCAAACCGCAAAGAAACGGTTATTCACAACACTGATTAATAAGAGACTGAAGTCACGAACTATCTACAATGCAAAGAAACCGTTCTTAACAATGTAAGGGTCACTGCAATGCACTGTTGGGGCAGCGGAGATGTTAAACAGTGCGGTGATTCACGGTGCCGGTTGGCGGAAACTGCTGGCGGCACTGACCGAGCAAGTTGCCGACGGCAACAGACTGGGAGGGTAGCGTTTTCCGGCGAACGCCCTGTATAAGGAACGGGGAGGCAAGTGGCCTACTTTACGCTAGACGCCGTGGTGAATTCATAGCGTGAACTAGGTCGACTCTGAAACCATTGAATACCCCGTCCCTTTGTTTATGACACCGTCTGATACTGCGGCATAACTTTGCGGGTTCATTAATATTAAAGCTTGCACGGCGTTCTCACGGCGCCTGCAAATAGTGTTCCCTGCACGCTCGGGGGCTAAAGCACCACCGCGATGTATCTCGCCACGGCAAGGTCGATATTGGCATCGAAGTGGATTCTATTCTCGCCGCACATCAAGCGGGTGATCAAGACAATTTTGTCGATATACGTACTGTACATGCAGAAGAACCTTTCCCTTTACTGGTATAATTTTGCATCTCATCATGAACCAGGGCAGTTTGCAAACAGTGGAACATAATAGTCATATTTCTGCTGTTTCCACCGGTTTCGCTTTTAGTGAATAGATGCGATGACTGTATGCTCACATTTGGATTGTTGTCGTGCCGTTTGTGATCCTTATCGAAGTGAATCGATTGATAGTATTGAGGAAGTACAGAGAAGAGCAGCTCGATTCGTGACTGCTTGTCGTAGTCCTTACGAAAGCGTCACAGATATATAGACTGGGCTGGAACTACCTGGCAAACAGACACCGCACATTCGTTGAATTTATTGGTTGATAGACGGGCAATAACTTTCATTTACGAGTGCGACGAAATACTTCTTTCAGCATTATATTTACCGAGCGTGGTGAGTGAGCGGTTAACGTTCTTGCCACGAAGACTTGAGTCCCCGCCTGGGCATCCAGATTTGGGTTTTCCCGGTTTCCCCAAATCACTCCAGGCAAATGTCTGGATGCTTCTTTTAAAAGGTCATGGCCAAATTTTTCCCCTTCCTTGTCCCCAGTCCCATCCCACCTCTAATGACCTTGACGTCGACGAGAAGTAAAGCCATAAGTAAAAAAAAAAATGCAAGTTATTTTGGCCACGATGACAGGAGAGGATATGATTAGAGAATTTAGATATCGTACGGATACTTATAAGAATTCTTTGTTCCGTCATGCTATCACGACTGGAATGTACTGAGCTAGTTTACACACAAACAATTTTGTGAATTGCAGAAATAGTTGCAGATGTAGATTATGAGTGTCCTATTATTTAATTAATTGACTGTCTCTGTAAGAAATGTTTGCTTCTAATTCGAAACGTTACTCCCCGATGAATTCTACATATTAATTAGTATACTATGATCCAAATACTGTTGGTTACAGTCTTTATTACGGTATTGCTACTGTCCTCGCTTGTTATTTTAAGAATTATTAAAGGATGCTTATAGAAATTTTAAGTGTTGCTAGTCAATGATTTAACACCGTGCTTTTTCTAACTGAACACTTTCAATACTTGCGTACTCACTAACTCGGTCAACACGTAATTCACATACACTATCTCGTACAAAACATTTCACTCAATTTCTTTCCACTTTGACAACGTTTAACGTGTCAAGAGCTTGTGCTCCATATTGAAGGTTCGGATCTTTAGGGCAAGTCATATTTTTTTTCCCCGCCTTCTTTTTGAGCTCAAATGCTGAATTTTACACCGATTCAAAGTTTCTGATTGTATTGAAATGTATCTTATATAGCATATAAATGCTCATTCAGACCATTTTCCTAGTTTTGGTCATATTTCGATAATATTTATGGTCATATTTAGAGGAAAAATTTGGTAGTTTTTTAATAATACCTGGAATTCACAACATATAGATGAGAAGAAATTAAGATAATTATTCACAGAACTGTACTTTTGCTATAAAGGTGACGGAAAAAAACAAAACTAATTATCACTGTGGTCAGAATTCACCAGACAAGAATTAAAGTTATACATTATTGTCACTCTCTAAACGTAACGCCTTTTAATCTCGACAATGAAGCAGAAGCATGCCCATATCGATCCTCGTCAATCAGTATCTCAATGAAATGTCCTCAGTCGTCGCTAAATGTGCAGTGGATCAGTGAGTAGACCTACCATCATGCCGTAAATATTTTTTTTCTGAAAGTTACGTAAGGAAATTTAGATAGGAGAGTTTTAGTACAGATTTAAGAGTTCTATTCTGTAAATTATCTGAAATTAAGTGACTTCAACAAAATTTAATTTCTCAATGGTTCAGTGGGTGCATGGAATAAAATTATGCTTTCTACATGAAAGCGACACTACTAGATAAAATAAATGATGTATAACTGAGCATGTTTTGATGTATAGTAAATTTAAATGTTTGTTCATTTTTTTGTAATTTTTAGGTGATATTTATCCATTTTTAAGGTCATATTTGCCTGAATATTTCTCTCTCTCTTTTTTTTTTTTTTTTTTTTTTTTTTTGTTTGAAGATCCGAACACTATCCGTATTAGTTCGAACAAACCATGTGCACCTTACCTAACTGACACACTTCTCTCTCTGGCGGTTCACGCCTTACACTACTACCAACTGTTAACACTAAAAATTACTACTTCTACAGCTGAACTTACTAGCTACCCCAGACAATAAACATTTTACTATTGCTGTGAAGCCTTAATTAAATTACAGAGATTATAAGAATATCTATAGACCCTAACATTAATCTTATACATATATTTACAGATTGATGATGGGTGAAGTGGGAACTACCAAACTGCCGGGTTGTCGGCGTTGAGAGAGGGGAGCCTAAGTGTCACGACCTACCTGCGAAATGTCTAAAATGTATGCTAAATATTTTGTTTGTGAAGAGGGTAAAATGTGACGCAAAAACTGGTCGCTATGAGTGTTGTTATCGTGTATTCATGACTGTGGTGATATTACCACGTTCATGATGCTGTTACGTGTTTTATGCGTTTAAGAAGAGTAAAGAAGGGAAAGGGTGAAATCTGGTGACATTCAGGCGTACTTTTCCGAAAGGCACTTGAGGGGTGCTACAATTTTAGAACTTAAATCTTCATGCCACTATCTTTAACGATAGCTGCTGGCATCGTGTATTTTGTTATTACCATATTGTATGGTATAGAAGTGAGCTGCTTCGTGTATTTTAAGAGAAATCTGACTGCCCGGCATCTCCCTCGATTCTCTTTTATTAGGGCTTTGCACCTTGTGGACGTCGAGGTTGGTGGAAAGGAACAGGAAGGACCTCCTTCTGAAGCAAACGTCCCGGCGTTATTCTGGAGTGAATTTGGTAAATCATGAAAAACCGAAAACTGAGTGGCGCAAAGGGAATTCGACTGTGCGTGCTCCCGAATACCAGGTCAAGCCTTATCCTACACCCACCATGCTCAGTGTATCCCCGTACTGTGGTCTCCACCAATAAGGCATTATATTCTAACAAAGAGGAAAAAATAGTTTGCTTCACAAATGTGTATTACTAATAACGGCACAAGATTTTGTTCCTTGATTGGACATTACGATATTTTAAACCCCGAACGCTTTTACCATATATGACTGCTATTTAGTTCACACATTTGTTCCAGAGTTAAATCTACATACGACAATGTAAACCTCTAATTTTATCATTCTTCTTCTTGTTTTTCTCGAAAGGAAGGTATCGTTCGGAAGTTATAACCTGGACATCCTTCATTTCTTATTGTTATTAGTTTAAACCACACTTGTTTATAGCCTTACTTCCTTTATTCCATTCCAGTACTTCTTTGTCTTCGTTTTTCTTCTTTTATATATCCGTGTGTGATCCTTACATGTAGACTTTTTCCACGTAGTATGTTACCTAACCAAGACGAATTCCTCGTGTGTATCATTCCCGTCTGACTCCATTCATCTCTTTACCTCTTCGAAACGTAGTCATTCTTCATTGTTTCCGTACATTTCACTTTCTTCATTCTTCTTTACAGTAACATTCTAATCGCTGTAAGAAATATTTTTCATGCTTCTGTAAATTGTACACGTATTTGATCCATAGGATACGAAACTCTGCATAAAACATTTGGTTCCTTCAAAACACCATGTCGGAATCCCTTCCATTTCCTTTCTTCCCATCCTCATCCTGCTATAATTATTTCGACATCGACGAGCCATGAAACCCTAACAGGAAACAATAAAAAAAATATCATTATGAATAGTTTATTACCTCTTAACAGCTAATCTTCCTGTATTATGACTTGTTCTCGTTATTCCACATTTAAAAAAGCCAGCTCTCTGAAAAGACTCTTAAATTATTACAGCAGAGTTATCACAACCATATACAGTGCAACACGTTTACGTACATTAGTGGAATGCTCCCCAAGCAGTCTCCTGACTTCTCGCAAATGGCCACTCCGCAAATCCGAACCAAATTACCGTCGGCCCGAGTAGGAAGGCGTGCAGCCGATGGTTCCTAATGGTCGAGCAGGCCCGGCGGCCATAAAACACCTTGCGAGTGATCGTGCAGGCTGGCCACTCACTCGACGCCATCTGTCTTGCGCGTTCCGCTCCATTTGGCGCCGGCGTAGAGGTGGCAGCCCTGCCGCCCAGCACTGTTGCCAATGCGAGACGTCATAAATTTCGCCCCACCCGCTCAACGGGTAGGGCATCTCGAAGCAACTCGCTCTGGTCTCGCTTTCAGGAGGACGGCGGTTCAAATCCTCGTTCGGGCATCCAGATTTGGGTTTACCATGGTTTCCCCAAATCATTCCAGGCGAATGTTGGAATACTTCCTACAAAAGGCCATTGCTGAATTCCTTCCCTTCCCTTGTCCACAGTCCCATCCCGCCTCTAATGACCTCTATAGGGCATAAAGCCATAAGAAAGAATAAAAATACGAATCAACTGCAGTACAGGAAGTGAAATGTTTCTCTCTGAAGTAAGGATCTATCTCACATAGGGTCAACTAAGGGCGCATTGTATAGGAGCTTCAAAAAACACAAGGGTCATAATTTCGCAACGGATGGAATGATCCAAAATAGAGATTTCTTTCTGCTGGGGACATAGGACGCACAGAAAATACTTCCCCCTCTAAAAAGTTTTTTTTTCGGATTTTACAACTCGTTAACGAGCTGGAAGAGCATGGGATAGGAAAACGGAGGAGGCCATGCCCTTCTTAAGGAACAATTCCGTCATTCACCTGCAGTGATTTCGGGGTTCCCCGAAGTCTGAATGTGCGAACCATGGACCAAACCTACAACTTTCCAAATGTCAAGGCCGTAGGCATACACCAGGCTCGGTTCAGAAAGGTTCTCGACTTCAACTATAGCTTGTGATGCAGATTATTTTAAATGCTTCGGGAGACTGATGATTGCTGAAGTTTAGTGAAATTTTTCATTTTGAAGTTTTCGTCTATGTACGAGGGTAACACATTTCGAACAGCTAGTAACTACCATCTCATATGCGAATTATTACTTCTTTAGGGGCAGTTATTCACTCGTATACAACATTCTACCAGATGTATCAAGGATACACATTTCTGTGCGATACTTAACTACTTAAAATTATCTCACTCCGATTCTATTTACTCACCATCGATGGAAGTTCATGTAACTGATGTAAATGCGCTGCATATGCTAACACTAAATGACTTTTATAGTGCATAAATGAGCCATTACCGTAAGTTCTTAAATTTTCCAATATCTTTAAAAATGTTAGGTTGTTCATTTCCGAGGAAACGACTACAGTAAAATATAACTTTCTATCTGTTCTAAAATTATGTTTTTTTTTTTAATTATAGCCTCTATGAGTTTCTAATAAAATTTACTTTAAAAATACAGATTTAAGAAAAATGACGGTACAACGTTTGTCCAATAAGCGTTTATAATACATCATTATTTAAAAAACAAAAGAATGAATAAGAATGGTAGTTGATGGTATTTTATTGTGAATATGATAATTCCAATGTTACAGTTATCTTATTTGATTGCTCCCAGAAATTAGAAAGGTTTTCAGTAACTTCCTATTGTGAAATTTATATAGCTGCTTTAAGTCTTACTGCATTTTTAACAGTTTCTTCTACTAAGTTAACAGTTTATTCGATAAATTTACGCCAGTTTACCTGTAAAGAGCGTATTTCAGATAATGTGATGCTGTTATTCAGTCACATGTTGCGCAGTTGTATAATGGTACTTACTGAATCGATAGAACTAGCAAAAATGTGAACGAATTAGTAAATGGTTGCACCAGTATTTACGTCCTCATTCCCCACCATGTCTCCTAATAACTGAAGGTTTCTAAGAGCGAGTTGCGTTTTGGCCGATACATCTTGCTTACTGCACCAAAATTACAAAGTTGGTTGATAATTGAATACAGCGACCAGTCACAGTTTATGGTGTTGCTTTATTTTATTTTACCATTACCGGTTTCAAACATACATTGCCCATCTTCAGATGGTTTTAACAATACAGATGCGAATTGCAGGCGCGTTTTTGTGTCCTAGAATAACAAAAATATTGTGATTGACGAAATAATTTAAATCTGGAGTGATGATAGTAAAACTTGGTATATAACTTACATTAGGTGTCTGCTTATATCCGAGAACAAAGACTTGTATGGAACACAGTTGAGGAGGCACATTTTTGTGTAACACTGTGCACTATCACCATTATATTGCACAAATATATGTGGAATAGACACGCTGCACACTTGCTACTGTATTTACAAACAAACATGACAGAGACGTTATCATATCTAATTTTTTATCAATTACACATTACTGTCTGTATAAACCTCTTTGTAAATACTTCTTTGTAGATTAACGTCTCTGTCATGTTTGTTTGTAAATACAGTAGCAAGTGTGCAGCGTGTCTATTCCACATATATTTGTGGAATATAATGGTGATAGTGCATAGTGTTACACAAAAATGTGCCTCCTCAACTGTGTTCCATACAAGTCTTTGTTCTCGGATATAAGCAGACACTTAATGTAAGTTATATACCAAGTTTTACTATCATCACTCCAGATTTAAATTATTTCGTCAATCACCATATTTTTGTTATTCTAGGACACAAAAACACGCCTGCAATTCGCATCTGTATTGTTAAAACCATCTGAAGATGAGCAATGTATGCTTGAAACCGGTAATGGTAAAATAAAATAAAGCAACACCATAAACTGTGACTGGTCGCTGTATTCAATTATCAACAAGATTTGATATCACAGTCTCTGATTCCACAAGTCCACCATGGACAAAATATTAAAATTACCAAGGTTTATTGATTGGGGTCAAACTTAACTATAACTTTTAAGCATCCATTATCAAGGATATATGCCGTGTAATTCATATAATGAATTTATATGCACTACCAAATACGTACTGTTTTTCGGGAAATTGTTTAGAGAGATTGAACAGGCTGATTCTCCCGAAAAACTAACACTTTTCATCTCTAAAACTGAAAATAACATGATAAAAGTAATAATAGGACAAAGTTACTAGCATTCTAGCGTTGGTTAAAAGTAAAAAAAGAGATATCATAAACTCCATTTATCGAAAAAAACTTATAGCACTCCGTTAATCATTTAAATGTACTACAGGTTCAGAAAGCAACACAGTAACTAGATATGTGGCATATATTACACTTCAACAAAATACCATTTGTTAACCGTTTAACCAAACCGTATCACCAAGAAGTTAATATTCCTAACATGCCACTTTAGCATATTGCAAACTCTCAAAACAAAACGTAGAATGTGAGAATGAATCAACTAAAACTGAATGAGGCTACACAACTACTACCACGTTTGTGTACGCGTACAGTACGTGTGCGTGCATGCGTGTGAGAGAGAGAGAGAATAAGAAAAAGAGGGAGTGACGAGGAGTGCTGAGGATCTATGCAAGCTCATCAGAAATGTGCTAGAGCAGGGATGCTGACGGTAAGCATTTTTGGCAAGCGACAAACGTTCTTCGTTGATACATCGAAGTCCTTACAAGCGCTGGTAGAATCTAAGTACATGCAAGAGCAGAACTTCCTTTTTGTCGGTGGCTCTAGGTTTCATCTGAGTCTAAGTGCCACAGTCCACGAAAAAATTTTAAAAAATATTCCTTGTTTCTTAATTAAAAAAAAAATGCCCCTTACAAGGCTGTGTGAGAAAGAAAATTTTATATCATTCTGGTAGTCACCAAAATGATGATGTATTACTCAGTTTTTGAAGAGTCCTCTCCACACGCAACAGACTTAAAAGGAATACGCAAAGATGTGAACAATTAGAGAAGCTGGCGTCTGTAAAGCACGTATCAACATGTGAACCAAATCCGAACAAAACGCCGTTGCATTCTCTCACAAGAGTCTGTGATTTTCATCCGAGTTTGTGGCAATAGTCACTTAAAAATTAAGCAGTCTAACTTCCTCTTTTTGACTCAAGACCAACTTTCTAAGAGCATGTGTGCTTTCAGTTCCTGTAATAGATACGTGATTTGTTTCTTTCTTCTTGCAACCGCAGTCGTTTCCACTTTTCCAGTTTGTAGTGTTATGGAACACAATTACATGGGATTTGGAACGATTCTGAGCTCCACAGTTTTCAAGCGATGACATTCGGTAGCATTCCGGAGTGCTAACATGGGAGGACATCACAGATGGCGCTTAAGGTCGAACCAAAGTATAACTGTGTCGGTGACTGAAGTGGACAGTTTCTGCCATCTATTGGGCAGACACACTAAGACGGTAATTCTGTTTCATGTTTCCACCACCACCAATGGCGCGGATCGGTGGGAGGAATCTGATTGGCTGTTCTGATTTGCCGCGAAATAACCACGGCACATTGGGTATAAGGGACTGTCTTCTGGTGGTGGACAAGAAGGAAGTCATGTTTGCGACCTGGAGATAACCATATTTTAAGTTTGTGTATCAGGTTTTTAGCAGTGGAAGTTAAGGTGATCAAACCTCTGTGCCAACGATGGTGAAGCCGGCGTTTCAGTCACTGCCTTGAATTACTTGGGATGACCAGCTACTATACGACACGACATGGTAATGTGTGAATAATTAATTACTCCCTGCATTTGTGTTCGCATGTGACTTTGGAATACCTAAACGCCCTGTAAAGAGTTTCTTGCGTCTTCGTCTTATAAAATTTTCAGCCATTTTAGTTTTGTACCATCAGGACAGCGTCCTAATATTTTTATTAGTCGGGATTGTGTTTAACATGTACCATGCCTGAATCAATTTACCGTTTACTGTAATTTGGTTTTCATTTACAATGTTTTGAATAAATATTAACTGTTTGTCAACTAAAATGAGATGTAATCCATTCCCATACTCAATACAAATGCAATCATATATATTATTTCTATAAGGTATTTTTTAGTCACAAGCCTATATCTTCCTTCATACTTAACCAAAATCAATGAATGAGGTGTCATTTTAAAGCGTATGGTTTCTACTTTAGAAACATCATATTTTAAGAAAGAAAGTTTTAGGAATTTGACCCTTAAAGGGCAAAAGGATCAATATTTATGCAATTCGCTTTTGTGTCAAGAGCGATTTATCTCCCTTAATATCTAACCGATATAGATAAATGTGGTATCATATTAAAGAATAAGGTCTCCCCCATGGTAACATTATATTTTAAGAAAGGAGTTTTTCGTAATTCTACCCTAAAAGGACAAAAATGTTAATTTTTCTTAAATGCGTTTTTTGTATCTCGAGCCATTTATCTCCCTGGATATCTAACCAAAATCGATAAATGAAGTAGGATTGTAAGGAGTAATGTCTCAGCTTTGTTAAATCATATTTTAAGAATGAATATTTTTGGAATCAACCATTAAAGGGAAAAGGTACAAATTTTTCTATAACGCATTTTTGTGTCACGAGCGATTTATCTCCCTTAATATCTAACCGATATAGATAAATGTGGTATCAGATTAAAGAATAAGGTCTCCGCCATGGTAACATTATATTTTAAGAAAGGAGGTTTTCGTAATTCGACCTTTAAAGGGCAAAAATATCAATATTTCTATAATACGTTTTATGTCTTTCCAGCCTTTTTTCGCAAAATTTTCGCACGGGTCGTCTAGTATTTGAGTAATGGCCAATTTTTAATTAACAGTAAAAATTCAGTTAATAATTCAAGGACGAGAGGTAATGCTACAAGTTTTATCCGAAAAACCGTAGAAAAAATGTTTATGAAGGAGTGAAACTTCGTGATAATGACAGCGATAAGGTTCCATCTTGTAATTTCAGAATAAAGATAATTTAGATGGACTTCGGTATGGTTTTACGCCTCGTCGACATCGAGGTCATTAGGGAAACTATTGGTGATAAGAAGGAATGGGAAGGAATATGGGCATGGCCATTTGAAGGGAAAATCCCGGCATTCTCCTGCAGTGATATCAGTATACCAGGTAAAAAACGAAATCCGGGTAGCCCAACCGGTGATGGAACCTGAGCTTTCCAGACTATCAGGAACAAACGGCAACCACTCAACCACCTGCCTCGGTGATTTTTATATAGGCAAGTCTGGTTTGTGACTTTTATGCGTGTTTTTACAACACTCGGTTAATTGGACGTACGTTGCAAAAGAAATATTTTCCTCGTCGTGCTGAAATCTAGGAAAGATATCAAAAAACCTAATCTGTGACTTAACAAATATCTTCCATAACTAACTGCACTTGTCAAAGTTCTAAAGTTTTTATTGGAAAGTTATTATTAATTTCTCGTATCCAGGACATAACATTACAAGTTGAAACAATACAAATAAAATTAGTTAATTAATACAAGCTTATTGACTATAGTACACAATTAAATGGAATGTAACCAGAATTCTGCAATCTTGATGGCCTTCTCAGTTGCCCTAGGGCAGGCTTCGGGTAGATTTCTGCATACCAGAAGATGTTGTGGGTCCTGCAGCTCACAATATTCACATAATTCGTTTTCAGTAGTGCAACCACATTTTTTGATGTTGGATCTGAATCGGGACACTTCAGTTCTTAATATATTTAGTGCCTTCCATATGGCATATTACTGACTGATTACACCCCGCGACCGGTGCCTCTTTGACATTTCTCCAGTGCCCTTCAGGCAACGAATTTCGCCATAGTTCTACACGTCAAGCTCCAAGTGAATATGTTATAACTGTATGGAGCAATTAGTTAGTGGACTGGTGTTACGTTACTATCACAGTATATTTCAGTGAACAAGAAAATACATAAAAAAGGGTCTGGTATACCGATGTGTTAAAGAATATGTGCGTGCAAAGATTTATTCGGTAATGAAATTGAGTAATTACTAACCAACGACATGCTCGTGTACCAAACAACATTTCCTGCCTAACAAACGGTTGTAGTCGAATGCTGTGTCGTCTGATTTTACTATTCTACATCGTTCGTAACATGAAATTGTACTAATAAGTCGACTTCAGAACCGGTTCTTGTGTTAATGTTATCGAGAACATTAATTTTTTCATTGTTCTGCGATATGGGACAAAATTTTTCTTTCATATAATCGTGTAAGTTAACGAGGAACATAAAATATTGATATGTATATGAGTAATTGGGTGCGGAATGTTGGCAAGGGTTGATGAAATATGAACGAAACATCTTTTGAAAATTCCTAGCTGCCTTAATAAAAAATACAAAAAACAACACTATTTTCTAGGTGGCCTGCTCTATTGTCTGAAATAATTTCCATTGAACTGTATATTTAATTCATTTTTCATTAAAAAAAATTCTTGGACATGTGCAAATCCAATTTCACACGTAATTACCTCTTCTTAGCTGGTAATATTCTTTATATCTGATTCTTTTTTTTATGGAATTCGACAACTAAGACCATACAACCAGCTCAATGTATATATCATAAATCTTCTAGTGAATCGGTTCCTACAGTATATTGTAGCTTCTAAGTATAGACACAACAGGACGGACACGACATTAACACACTTAAACACCCATGCACTTGGCCGGACTCGAACCGGTGACCTTCGGCACGAGGGACCAATACTCTAGGCCCTAAGCTACCGAGGCCGGAGAGACTATTTCAAATGATCCAACCAATCGGCAATCACATAGTCAATCAGCGGATCTCCGTGTGGAGCCACGTCGATTTATTAAAGCCTATCGTTTCAGCCATCGTGCTGTGGATTTCATCAGATGACTGCCGTTTCTGTTGCCGCTGTCACCTTTATATAGAAGAGGGAGTGCGCACGCTAACTTATTTTATATATTCCATTATTTTCTATTCCATCACATTCATTTTCTGCTCATCCTTAACACTTACAGAACTGAAACCACACTTCACCTCTTACATCATCTGAAAAATAATCCATCACAGAAAATGCTATGTCCTCACCGCGTTTATCCCCATGAGAAATCGACAACTCGTCATTGTCATCAGCAGTAAGAAGGACTCTATGGTCTTCTTCTGAGGCCAACTCTTTGCTCAACTTAACTAATTAGCTTTTTGATTTGGCTTGGCAATGTTGGATTCTTTTTCTCTACTAGGGCACTTTATTACACTTTCACAATCATCTGACAGTTCTTCAAGGCTGTACGCTCCAAACTTTTCTTTAATCATTCGCTGTAAGGAGATTCATTTATGATGCACGTCTTGGTGCACTTGTGACCACGATTACTTTCTCCTTGCAGTGATGTGGATCGAAGGTACATCGTATGGACTAATCCTATTGGACGTTGAAGCTTGAGCAGTTGGTCGTTGATCCGAAGTACTGAAATCTTGGCGTTTACTTGTCAAGAGCTAGCCCATTATTGGACCACCAATGGTATCCCATTTTTAGACCATGCAGTACTTCAAGTTGATGATCTCGGTAGCCATTACAAAACAAACAAATCGAATAGGATAGGTGTCCTGCATGAAGCTCAGGTCATGTCCTTTGAGATGAGGTGGAAGCCATTTACTTTACTGAATAAGTAAGAAAGAGATAAATTAAAGTTTAAACATCCTAGAAAGTTTTGAGTTTGTCAAAATAAGTTTTACGATAAAAAAAAATGCAGCAACGCACGTATGTCACGGACAAAGTTCATTTGCTCTCTACTCTTCCCCGACCATCCGATGTTCCTTTTGGTGCCATTCTCGCGTCTGAGCACAATTCCCGTGCCCAACTTTCAGTAAGTAGTCCGTATTTAAACTCTACCCCGCCTTTGGACCTGCCTCTCTACAGAACATAATGAAATGGAACACGCACATAACATTGATCATAAATAGACACAATTATAGACTGCGATTCGTAGGTCGAATGTTGTTGAATTATAATGCACCTACAAAGGATATAGCGAAAAGAACACTGTTGCGTCCACATGTGGACCTGTTGCGGTGTAAGGAACTGATTGACAATATAGAGAAACCGCAGAGAAAAGTCAAACACGTGACTTCTTTTCGCAGCCTTTACGCAAGCGCCACAGAAACAGTACACAGACTACGCAGGAATTGTCTGGTAGACAGAAAACGTAGGTTTTGTTTGGATCTATTGGCAAACAGACGAACATCCGCATTCACTTAAGAGTGCGATCAAATACGCCAATCTATTTGGGTCGCTATGACAGGAGAGGTATGAGCAGAGAGAATAAGTGCCATTCTGATGCTTATTTTCACAGCTCCAGTTTGTCACATAAACCAGCCAAAGGCATTTGGAAGGGGAGGACCGGGGTTTGCATCGTTCCATCAGAAGATGATAACGAAGACCACAAGAGGTGGTACAGATCACAGTTTAGTACTTATATACAAAACATGGTTTAACGGAACTTTCGTCGTGAATGTTTCTGCAATCGTTGTAGCTTTAAAGGCCATTGGGCACAAAATCAAATCATCCAGTAGAAAAGTATGTCTTACAAGCGGTTATTTCTATTGCTACCCTCAAGAAATACAGCAAAAGCCGATGACTGCAGGACGATAATTATATCGTCAGACAGCAAGCAAAACACTGGACTCTGAATTGGGAAATGACTTCTGCTCACGAGACCATGGACAGCGCTATTCAATTTGTAGCTGTCATCGTTGCCGTGAGACACGCTACCTTGCTATCCCGTAGCCAATATTTATATCTTGGCAGCGGAATCTAGCTCATCTACGAGACGGTAACACAATGATTTCTTTATATATCCACAGCAGAGTTCAGTAATCTGTAGCGTCACAACAATGAAACCAGTGTGTCTCATGCCTCTCAGAGCTCATATATCTGATATGTTTTCTGTAAATGAATGATTACAATGAATACAATAATCACCTCCTTCTAGTGACGGCCGAAATGTTTTGCTCAGGTAGTGACTACACTGAAATTTTTCGACGCATTACTGATCTTCATTGATGAAGCGAAAAATGCCAAGCAGAACAGTTCAAAACACAAAAATTTGCAAGTATGAAAATCTTATTAACTGCATGTGCTGCTCCTTTAAATAAATGATTTTGAAGTTGAAGGAGTCTATGATAAATGCTTCAAAATTGACCAGAAAGTAAACAATGATTTATTAGCAAAAAATTGACGAGTTGACCTAGGGCATTGCTGGATTACCCCACCAACACGACAAGGCAATAGCCTGGAGCCTCCGTTTTTTAAAAGCACCCTCCGAGTTGAGTTTTTTTCATTAAATAAAAATAATAAAAAGTAAATAAAACAATCAAAGTAAAATGAAAAGCATGAAAATTAAATTTTTCAGTTTAATTGTAATACACGATAAATAAAAGTAATTTGCAAAACATAAATAGTAAAATTCGTTTGTTTATTTTAACAAAAAATATGATCGATTAAGTTAGTCATCTACGATATCTTTTCTTTGTGCTTATAAAATACAGACAATTTTTTCAAAACATATGGATCCAAAAATTTTGAATGCCTTGGGCACCATAATTTATTAATCCGGCACTGCCTACATGGCATAGCCACTTCCTTCGATGACAACGACAGTCTCATCAGAGTCGTTTTCTGATAAGTGCATTCATAAACTTTTATAATTCTCCTTCAAAGGAAGTAATAAATAGAAACACTATTGCCTCCTCCCATTGACAAAGCATATAGGGGTTATAGTTGAATGTGTCAGAAATGGCAGCTCCTGATGTTACTAACTGTTTAGAGCTCCATAATGTAAATAGCGCCATAATCAAGGATAAACCACGATACGATCGTATAGGCCTCATCAGAAAGGAGATTACCTGCATGATCAGACTGTGAGCAGGTCAAGCTTTGTTAAATGATAAAAAATTCATTATGAAACAAATGTATTCACCAATGTGTGCGCCCTGTGCAGAGAAGGAGGACATATACCATTTTATGTTGAGATGCAGTAATTACCAAACCGAAAGACGTGAATTTTTAGAAGGAGGTCTACAGATAACAGACTTACAATCTCTTATGCAGGTTCTCGCGTATCTCAATAAAAAGGCCTCTACAAGTATGTAGTATGTAGACAATACTGTACAAGTATGCGTCAAGAACTAAAATTCATGTATAAAATGCATATATTTAAGTAAAGGGTTGTCATTATTACTTCTATGTAACCGGCTAAATTAGCCTATGGATAAAGCCAAATAAAATAAATAAATAAAAGAGCCCCCATGTATGAAGCGTGAGACAGACCAAAGTTGTCACCAGCCATCGCTAACAGAGCGGCCTCCCTCCCTTGCATATGCCAGAGCGCAGCCACTATATGTGACATCTGTCATCACTCATCAATCTCCACGACAGAGAAATAGTTCATTGATGTGGCCAGCAGACGGTACTCAATATTTACCCTAACTGTCATAAGTCATCGTGTTTTAGAGAATGCCACACTTAGATATATTTATTTTCCTTCCACTAGATTTTTTTTTTAATTTGTTTATTCTTGATTAGAAGGTGTTGACATGCCACAGTGTCACTAAGTCTAGAGCCGCCACTGCCTTTTTTCATTTACAATGTTTCTAACAAACGATGAGTAATAAGTTGCACACTTATTTCTTTTATTTAATATATGATTGTCTTTTTTCCTGACTCTTAATGCTGTGTAACGGTGTCTAACGAAGATATTCGTAATTTTTCTTTTATTGCTCCCCAAATTTTTAATTTTTGAAAGAGAAATAGATTTTATACGGTTGTTTTTTCACTAGCATGTAATATTGTGGTATCATTTGCGATTTTTTCAAATTTAACACTTATGGGACGTATTTTCAAAATTTTAACCTACAAAATGCTTCTTTTATCCCTTCCTACTCAGGTACGTTTCCAAATTGATAATCCTCATGCATCAAACGGGCAAACTGACACGAACTTACCTTGCTACTACCGTATTCTGGGATTAAAAGATTCCTCGGTATCACATTTCAATCCAGTACAACATTTAGCATAATTATCGGAGCGCAGGGCTGCGTGGCGGGTTATCTGCCTTGCAAGGCGCCGTTGCGTCTGACAGTGGAGCAGGCCATCCCTCAGCGCCGACCCGGCAATGTCGTCAGAGTGGATAGCGTCTGGTTGACTGCACAGACAGGACGAGTGATGTATTGCCGGCGGCGACGCTGTTTGCCCGGATAACTAGCGCCCTATCTTGTTGCAAAACCAACAGCAGCCTAAACGGCGCGCAATTCCCCGCGCCCTGTTTGTTGATAGGGGGAATCTCGTGCCGGACGCGTGACAGCTGTCACGGCGCCGGC
The DNA here is from genome assembly GCA_031002005.1 of Vandiemenella viatica. Taxonomy (NCBI): domain Eukaryota; kingdom Metazoa; phylum Arthropoda; class Insecta; order Orthoptera; family Morabidae; genus Vandiemenella; species Vandiemenella viatica. The sequence continues at coordinate 135,222,650 of CM061919.1, forward strand.
ACGCATTCATTTCTCGCGCAAACATTTGCTCGATCCACTTGTTCGTTCCCCCCTATCTCGCGACTCTATTCGTAGGGCGCGCCATCAATTATTAGCTCCCACACACCGTGCTAATTTTAATTAACAGCTGTGTGGAGTAAAATTGATGTCTGTGCGAGTAATTTCCAGGATCTCCGTTAAAACTTTTCCCCCAAAGTATTTAGAGCGTGTTAAAAAAAGATTGAGTAAATTAATAAACTGAGAACCAAGAGCATTATATTCATGTATAGTTTAACTCATTTCTTAGCGTCATGACCCTTATGATTCCTTACAGCATTTTCCCGGCGTACTGCTGCAATCTTATCTTCACGGCTATCGACCGATGATGTCGTTAAAATTCTGCGTATCGACAGCTGCCTTTGCCGTAGAAACATTACAGACTTAAAACTACACACTACCCCTGCTGGACGAGTAATCACCAGAGAAACATTATGAGACCACAGACGATCATCCTGTCCTCTTGTACATCTCATCTGAAATATGTGTTTTAGCAGTTAAGTCAGAAGTTTCTCTACCGTATCTACATAAAATGTTTAGAAGTTAAGTACCTGTATAGCACTATATTTTTTGTGCACCTAAATAAAATGTTAAGTTATAAAAACAAATACTTTTATAAACTTCCTCTGAACCAGGCGTTGTAGCAGTTAAGTACCGAGCAGTAGTGTTTCTGTCTAAATAAAACTTAAAGTTCCTAGTAGCAGTATGTCATGTATGCCCAAATAAAATAAACAATATTCGTTGTTTCACTGGCTATTTGGCTAAAGAAAGACATATTCACGTTAACAATGGCGGTACTAGCTCCGACTAACATCTACCGACATTTTTATAGATATTTACTAAGTGTTCATTGGTTCCGCTTTATATTCCTATATTTATATTATAAATATCAACATTGGCAGATTTCTCACACTTAGAGCAAAAAATCAAAATGAACTGCACTGTGAATCTGAATGTTCTTTATTAATTTTTGTTCGCTGATGACCAAGCAAAAGGGGAAATGCTTTCCTTTGTACAGTTTCTTAATACTCGCTTCTGCAACTTTACTTTCATTTCGCCAAACAGCAGCATTTATCTGATGAAAAGCTAGAAAGCAATCGTTAAGTTTCATTCTGATTATGAACATTGTTCTTTTAATACAAGTATTTATACCTCATTCCACCAAGTTCATAAAGTATCAGTTTATTTTATCCAGCGACTTACGAAGAACAAATATTTTATTTTCTGGTACCTCGTCGACTAAAAGTGGTGTGCTGACCTTATCCATTTAAACGAAAGAACTGCCTATTGCCTGTAACCTTCGAAACAAACGAAGCCTTACTAAACACGTCACTTAATGTCTGATTTGTTATTTTGTTTTATTTTTCATGGGTAATTGTTAACTAATCCCTTTTTTAGCCACAGTTTACGGTCAAAATAAATAATAATTATGCTCAGAGATTTCTCAATGGAACCGAAATAGTATTTTTCTAATAATATTTGTGCCTTTTTAACTTATCCCCCGTGTGAGCAAGTTACCTCAACTCAATGCCGGCTCTAAACCCGGATAAATGAGGATTTTTGAAGTGGGAAACATTTAAATTGTGTGTTTCCCAGCTTGTGTATGTAAAAATTATAATTGTGATAGTAGCGTGTGAATTCTCTGCTGTATCACCATTTCACGAACAGGAAAACGTGATCCCATACAAATAGGGAAGTTTGAAGAATTCTCACTGTATTCGACAAAATTTAACAATGTATTGAAACAATTTTTGCGTTTCACGTCACTTCATTAGGTTTACATTCAATAAAGTTTGATACCAGTGCAAATTTCGTAAAACTGGTGCATATAATCTGTTTTAATGAGAGTTAAAATACAGACTAACCACTTTAAAAAAGGAAAAAACTTCTTTTGGAGTAAATAAATGTCTTAATATTTATAGCACAGAACATTGTACTGTTTTCGAGAGAAGCTAGATGGATAAGCTTAACCAGTCTGAAGACACAAAAGATGAAATCAACTTCTGCGTAGTACATTTCCACTTGCTCTTTCTGCACAAGGAGTCACACAAACTGAGAAATAGTTCAGTAGTAGCAATTCTAAACAAGGCAAAAGCAAAACCTCATTTTAGACTAAGTCAAGCAAAGCCCAAGGAGCGTATGCTACAAGCTAATAGTCATTGGCCACAGCGCAAACTGGAGACATAAATCCGTCCAGAGAGTCGGGCACAGTGGTGGCGTTGCGGGAAGAATGGTGAGCCGGCCGGACGAAGAGTTCCTCGGCGTCCGACGAGCAAGACGTATGGCGAGCGCTCTGCATTCCTCGGCCAGCGAGATTGCATTCCGTCAGCGGGGAATGGCGCAGCTAGCGCTGGAGAAGAACGGACGTTGAACTGGCTCTATCGGTGCCACCACTGCCGTCAGAAGCCCGTCTGCGTGACGCATAAGAAGCATCTAGTTGAGGAATATTGTTAAAGTTTAGACTCAGTGCAAGATAACAGCCAAGTCGTCACGTAGGGAAACTAAGTGACAGACTAATCATGAAAAATTCCCTAGGCGCTAATTTTTCAGAATGTTGGATCTGACAATCTTATAATCCCGGAAATCAGTTACACATCGATAACATGATACAGTTGAAGCATAGCTTGTATCTATTAGAGAACGTAATGGTTTTCCCACAATACTGGCGTTGAAAGACTACTCAAGGGTTTGTGGAAATTATCATCACCATTATCATGTTTTTATTTGATTGATTGTTGTTTTCTTGTATATTTTTTTTTGGGGGGGGGGGGGTTGGTGGGTCTTAGTTTCATTTTTCTTTTTTAATTGTATTTTGCTCCTACTCCATACAGCCCGTTCCAGCTTTACATTTCTTTTTGTTTGATTTTTGTTTATTTTTTGTTTGTTTTTTCTTTTTGTTTGATTTCTTCTTTCTAAATTGCATTTAGTCACCTGGCCATACAGTTTGCCTGCTTGACTAGTGCTTCCTTTAACGTATTATAACGGTCTTCAGACCTTTAATGAAATTGTATTTTAAGAATTATTTGTAGCAAGCTGGGAGTTGAGTAAATATAGTTTTGTATATTTTTTGCAATTAATTGTGAAGTTATGTAAATGAAAATTGTTGTATTGAAAGAAATTGAGTAAATAATATTTAATATGGTTAAAGACAGTAATATTCGTGGAACATTGATTAAAAGTTTGTAATTATAGGTATTGATGTGAGTTACGATGTTTAGAGGACAATTTGCGACGATTTGAACTGGGTTATGTAGATAAATTTAGGTGTAAATATCTTTAATTTTCATTTCAATGCGTTTCGTAATGATTGTTAATGATTTTTTTTATTAATTCTGACTTTTAATGTGATTTTAACTATGTAAGTATTGTTAGAATTCTAGAAATATCGGTAGGAAGTCTTTAAATTATTCTGGAATTTTCTGTACCGTCGATATAAGCCATCGACAGAGACGATTTAGTTAGTTGAGTTTTAGTTTTGAAAAGTTTAGTCTGGAAGGTGTTGCAAGTTATAATCGCTGGAGCATTTTTTTACATTTGTACGTAGTATCTTTGTATAAAATCATGTGTCTTTGAAAAAATAAACAAATTTGATAGTGGTTCTTCTTGTACTAATTAATTCATTTAACCGAGAAACCTATCAGTATGTACATTAAATTTTTGTACTACAATGCTTCCAGTAAGTAGAGACAACATGGGACGGACACAACAGCTAATCAAAACCACACGCGCCCTAGACTGGACTTGAACCACCGCTGCAAAGCGAGGCCAATGTGTTAACCCCCCTACTGGCGTGTGACCACAACTATTAACAAACAGGGAAATTAGGAACAATTATCAATAAATTTGTTAGATGGCAATGTTGAACTCAACCTTTCATTTAAATTTCCCAGATAAAGTGTCAAGTAAACTTCTGCATACCGGACGTCGTTATCAAAGACAGGTTCTTTTGATGTCTTGTGACGATATTACTGCTTGCTACGAAGAAAAGATGTTAGCATTTTTATTTTGCTACAACGGTATGACCTCTGAATCTTGAAACAAATTTCTTTTGAAAGTCCATCTATAACCTAAGTCAAGGAATAAGGACGAGGGAATGATTTCTACTAAACTCAAAGGAAGGATGAATGGAGAAGATGATGGGTAAGGTTGTAAACTTAATAGAGGTAAAGGAGAGTTTTTTAACTCTACTTAAACTCAACATGATGAAGAACGTTGTGAAAAATGAGAGGACCTAGTCAATGAAAGAGCAAACGATTTAATCTAAAACAAAGTGTAAATGATTTAGTGAAAAGTAAGGGGGGTAAAGCACCATTTGCGGATGAAGTGAGTAGGATGATATTGCCTTCAGAAGAAGTGAGTAAGCGGAGGGTCAAAGGTTTATGCGAGTAGTGTGATATCTCAGGAAAATCCAAAAGAATGGAAAATAGGTATAAATGGTAGCTGCCTTCAGTAACTTATACAACACTGATATGCCAATGATCAGTGCTACATAATAAACGTTTCTACGGCATAGTACGAAAAATAGCTGGGAAACAACTAAAATGGAAGCATTACGGGATGAATTATTGAAGAACTTGTCACTATTAATACGGTTAACGTCGAGTAATATCCTTCAAGGGCACAGAAAATGCATATGGCAGCCACAGAATGAATTAATGTTTACTCAGTTTCTAACAATATATACTTCGTGGCACAAAAAAAAAAAAAAAAAAAAAAAAAAAAAAAAAAAAAAAAAAAAAATTAATTTCAGGCTCATCATCATTCACGGAGGTTTTTCACGATATATCTTAAGTGGTTGTTAGTAATGGGTTCTTTCTCTTTTTTTGACAAAATTCGCTAGCAAGAATGAATTTCTGTACGTTGTTTTACATTAATTTTCTGTATCACAATGACAGCTGTAATCTCTAAATTCGTACAGTTATTACTGCCACATCCTGCACACTCAGTTCTCACGCATCCGTCAAGATTTCAGCATCATGACAGGGACTCTGAGAAGCTAATTTCGGGAATGACGGATCGGTGTCCTGCAGGTTGTGCGAAGGGACTGTCCCTTCCGGCTCCAAAAGATCCACTCTGGAAGGCCCTTTCGTCTCGCTCGCTCTATGCAGGGCCATCGGCTACCATCCATCTTATTCTCGCCTCCCGAATCAGGCGCTGTCCAAGCGAGATCCACTTATCTGAAATAAACATCGCACTGGCTCTCAGTCTCCACCTCACAGCCTGCTGGTATCCTGTCGGCAAGACACAAGTCAATAATGTCTGAGAGCACAGAAAACTGTAATGTGTGCTTTATTTACAACGCTTGCTTACCTACCCACAACTCAACAATATGGCGCTGGTAGCTGTACGTATATAAGAGGTAATGAATTTTTAAAGATTTGTGCTGAACAATGCTGGGTCAAATTTAATATTGCCAAATATTAATAACAGTTGGATGCCATCGGATTAATTTCCAAAAATTAATAAATGTGAAATAAGATAATTAACCATCATTTAAGAATTCTTATTGAATACTCGTCTTTAAGGGGGAAAAAATCTTTTATTGAGCACATTGCTACGTACTAAACTGACTACCATAGTGATCCTAGTGATGGTTTGTCATTCATGAAAGAACCCATCCAGAAAATGCAACTATTGCTGCACCAATTTATTCATTATCAACTACAAAGAGATCTCCTCCATAATCTTCATTCTAGTGCTTCAGTTATCAATGTATGGCATAACAGTGATGATAAACAAGCCCCGTTATATTGTTAACAATGACCTTTACTTTAAAATTTGGCGCAGTGACTCTCTTGCTATTATACGTTCATCCTAGCTGTAGAATAATGTAGGATAAATTTCCCTTTTGCTAAACGCCAAAATAATCACATCAACAGAATCCAGCTTCCTATGGAACATAAACACTTTGGTCTTCCAACACTTGAACAGGTGTTGGTAAAATGGGCAGTTTAGCTTAAACTTTTCCATCCGCGCAAGACATATGAGCAAGATATGGTGACGAACGAAGCCATTTATCGCGATTGTCCATAACATGGTGTTGAAATCTAAACTGTTCAGCTCATTTGTCTTCTCACTACAGTCGCAACTACCTTGCAAACCGAAAAATTTATCAAGGTGTAGTATTATCCGTGATGTAATGCTGAAGAAAAATTGAAATTTAGCACTTCACTAAATCAGATCGCGTAGCTCAGTTGGTAGAGCGATTAACTATGGTCCGGACTTGCTAGACTCAATCCTCGTAGATAAACTGCTTCTCACGCCCACTATACAAGATGTATCTAGGAAGAAACTTCTCGAGAGGATAAAGAATGGTGGTGAAGTTTGAAGCGTCACCTCCTTCTAAGCACTGTACATGTTGGTATGAAGCTCTAACTCTGCAAATTCCAAGCACATGGTAGATTGGGCCTGACCACGTTCTTTACATTTTTATTGAACTATAATATTCGATGGAACATTCCGCCGTTATTCGTGAACAATTGGTGTAGGTTACTGACAAGTGTGATGCTGAAGAATTTCAGCAGATTCAGTAGTCCAAAGTTAGGTCCATTGCCTGGCGGTTGATTCAGTAGGGTTGCACTCAAGCTGGCTGTGCACGCAGTTAAGTACCAGAATACGACCAGTAAAATGGACTCAGTTAACGCCCCTGGTCAACGCTTGCCCTGAATATTGATGGAGAGTGGCGCATAACCGGCGCCTTGAGTCGGAGCTTTCTGGTTGGAGAAGGTAACACAAAACCAATAAATGTCTGAATGCGAATATAGGCTGATTTATTTCTATTCCCAGCCGCTCAAGACCAACTTCTGTGTTAATGCACAACAATGTGAGTGTTATGGCTTCATAACGTTTGAACATAAAAGACGAATCAACGTTAAGATCAGTATAGACTGTAAAATAGTCCGTTGTAAATAATATGAGGGCTCGTAACATTCTTGGACATTAATTCAAACAGAAGAACTTATGTATATATATATATCGAAAACCTACTTCTGTTTCCGTAAAGTTAGTGTTAAATTGTTTTAGGAAATTGCTGCAATAATTGTTGTGATATGTATATGTCTAATTTGTGAATAAAATGCAAGGGAAATACTTTCCAAATCACATAGGAAACACTGTTAAGAACGATTAATGTGTATTTATAATGAGCGCATTGTTTCTAAATACAAACCTTTCAAATTGTACATCGCCAATATCACCAAGAACCACAATTTTAGAAAAAAGACACACTTAAAACAAAACAAAAAATTAAATTGAAATATTAGAATGCAGAAAAAAGGTTATAGCCACATTTTTAAAACAACCAATGGAGATGAAACATAAAGGACGAATCAGTAGAGTAGGCAATAAATTTTAATTATATAGGAGTGCCTGTGTGGTAGGGTAAAACAAAAAATACGATACAAAACTTTAATCTTTCCAAGAGGTTTATTCCATGATAAAACTTCCAGTATGGAGGAACCTGAGAAGGGTAATTTGTCTGAGATTCTAGAAAGTTGTTATACGATTCAAAATGGTAGACAGTTAATAAATCCCCTAACAGACAAAATGAGGTGGCAAAGAAGTGAAATTTTGCAGATACACTATGGTCGGTGAGAGTAAAAATGGAGATATTTGCGAAGAATGGCAAATATTAATATTACCTACTATGTAATGCGGATAAAGTATATCTCACCATAGCCGAAAAATGAACAATAATCCGATTTTTATTAATTTTAAACTGTAGACCACAGGGAGAAAGATATCAGAGAAAATCGATTGAAAGAAGGGAAAACATTTGTAAACTGGAGCCAGAAAAACTACACCAGACTTACCCTTATAGATAGATGAAGATCACAATAATAAATGAAAAGTCTGGAACAAAAAACAATAAAGGATTGTTAATAAAAGTTAACCGGATCGGAGAACATCAAGCGCGGAACTCAATACGAAAATACTTGGAAATGTGACACTAAGCAGAACGATTTTGTCGCTACAATACAAACAGAGCCATAACAACACATGTATCACACCGAAATCAGTCAGAAGAGGTTCATGATCTAAACAAATATAGACGTTCATTGAAGTTTAATCAGTCTTCATTATTGTTTCGAGGAAATCTTTATGCAACATAACAATTCGCTTTCTTGTTGAAAACGATAGACAAAAGGGCCAATTCTTAGATGAAAAAACACCGGCTCACCAGTTTTAATTACAGAACGAAGGACCATTACAGTGTTGCAGCCAAGTTCTATAAAGGCTACTATCTTAGAGAGTAAAACATTACGTTTTAGATTCGTTAATTGGAGAGATAATTAATACATTTTCACCACCAACACTGCGATAGCAGCAAAGAATTCCTTTTTGGCGCAACACCTTTTGCCGTCCTTTGAGATGTCTGGGAGGCACTTCTCTCTCTCCTCTACTTGTCACTTCTGTATTTAACAAGCAGCGAACTTAGTTTGCTTATATTACAAAGCAGTTACGGTTCTACAAAATGTTGGCTTCTTCTTTCAAAAGTTATTCTGCCATTTCAGCCAAACAGCTTACGCAAATATGTTTTGTTTTTCTCTCATCATGTTTGCATTATTTTATCATAATTAGTAAAGTTTTACCCAACACGAGATGAACACAATTCTTAAACAAAACAACCCATAGCCTTGGCCGTACTCGAAGCTGTGTCCTTTCTAAAGCGAGCCCAATACTTGCACAGCTGGCAACTGGTCGCTTATTATGCAAATTTATACGCAAAGGTTCAAACTCCCTCCAAATAAACGATATGAACGATAAAAGTTTGAGTTTAACTTTTCCCGTGGTTTACTTACGTGCCCTAATATTTCTTTTATAAATGTATTATTGTACATGCGTGCTTGTGTACTTGAAGTTGTTGCAGACAATGCCAGAGACTTGCAGGTTGTTCATCAAAAATAACGTTTATATTTTTGTAACTTGGAACTACAAATGAAAATAGCTTGGTTTCTTTCCTCTGGCAACAAGATAGTGAAGTTTAACATTTCATTATCGAAAGCCTCACGTCCCAAATACCAGCAAGATTCATCAATATGTGGTTCAGCTGGTTTTTTTTCCCATACCTCCTTCATCTGCCTAGCAAGACTGTTTATGATTACATCTGACGAATAACCAGACACATTTCGAAAAGTAGTACAATCGGTCTCAAAAATGCATTAGCCCCGATGGAAATACTTTGGCTTATTTTGTAAACTATGTTTCAAAAAGAGTTTCCCCGAAAGATGAGCAATAGTTTGAAGGCTTACGATATATGTCACTTAAAATTAAGAATCAGAGTAATATCTTCTTTTTTCTAAGTCATTAGAGATTGTAACAGACTTGGGAGGGGGGGGGGGAGACAAGGAACGGTAATAAATTCGGCCATGGCCTTTCGGGACATGTATCCTAGATGATGACATATGGAACGAACACATCATTTCCTTTGCGTCACTGTTACATAACTGACGTTACTTACACGATGAGTGATGCCTAAATCAACCAAGAAACCTCTTTAAGAAAAATTAAATTTCGAAAGTCTTATATCTGTTTTCAGGAATATGCCTTTTAGGAAACATTAATTCACCCGGTGTGTGGATCACCTGGACTGATTTCGTGAAACCATGAGAAACCGAAATAAGGATGAGTGGACGGGGATTTGAACCCACGTCCACCCTAATGTCAGACGCAAGGGTTACCGTTCAGCCATCTGGCTCTATCAGATCATGCGGGATGAGCTAATTGTGTCCTATAAGACTTCAGTGTATTATATTTTTTTTTTTTGAAGGTTGATTTAGGCATTAATCGTAGTGTAAGCTGTCAACTGTCAGTGACGGAATGGTAGTTTTGTGTTCATTCGAGCTGTCATCGCCGCCAGCTTTGACGGGTCCGACCGATCCCGGTGCCGCCTTACCCTCGCCCTCTTCCCGACTAAAGCGCTTACGGGGCTAAACCAGTGTTGCCTGCCCCCGCTCGATGTCACAGCGAGAGGGCTTAGCGGTAAGAAGGCGAGTGGGCCCAGTCGCTCGGAACGGACGTCAAATGGACGGCTCGGCCCTTTCCCAACCGCCAAAGATGCTCTTTCACTGGCGGTATTGGAGGTGGACGTAAGATCTCTGGACCGGGATCAGCTATGCTCCACGGAAAAGCTGTGCTGCGCAGTTCCGCGTGTCTTCTTCATGGGCAGGCAACGTATCCTCGCTTTCTGGCTGTTTCTCATATACAGGGTGATTCCGTAATGATGTTATGAACTTTCAGGGATGATGTAGAAGAGTGAATGTATCAATTTGAGGTAACGGATCCTGGTCCGGAAACGACCGATTCGAAGGTAAAGCCATAACAAAAAAACTAAATTTTCGACCAGGGATCAGTTCTCGAACCCAAAACACAGTCACGGACTTACATCTAGTACACAATACGAAAATATAAGGAATAAATTTTGAGCTATGGTTCAATTGATTATTAAACTAAGTACGATTGGGGAGTTCAAAAAATCAACGTTTACAACCGTGTATTTAAAATTTATCTCGAAGAAAGCTTTATGCTTTGAAATTTGATATCAGTCTATTTGCCACAAGCGATGTGGTCAATTCTGGTGTAACTTATTGATCGTTCCTTGCACTCGCAACATTTTTAGATTAGGTTCATAGAGTTTACGGTGTGACACCACTTCGTACAGACGGGCAAAAGTTTTTCTGCAATCAACAGAATCAAAAGTCAAGGAACCTTTTCGCTCAACGACTGAAATCAGATCTTTGCCTCAAGTTGTTGCAAAACATATGATCTTGAACGAACTCTCGTGATGAAAGTATGTTTTCGAGTTAGTCTCTGCACCTCCTCCCCCTCCCCCCCCACCTCCACACACACAGACAGACGTGGGACTTGGATTGGTTACAAACTAGTAATAGCACAGTCCTCATTAGTCTTTTAACCACCTTTCTACAGTACACCGCTCTCTATTCCGTATATAGGTGTAGATTCAATTACTATACTGGGGGTGACAGTTTTTCTGCCATAAGGAATTTTTGCTTTTACAGAAATATGTTTTAGGTAATACATATTTCAGCGGACCATAGTCCAGTGATTCTGATCTAGAAATCCAATTTCTGTGTAGAAAAGCTTACAGTCAAAAAGAGTTAGTAGCTGGAGATTGCTATGTTGACACGAGATTTATGGCATGGGCAACACATCACGGACTTTCTCTAAAATACGACAGCAAAGCCTATGGAGAAAACGGCAGCATCTTATTATTTCAGAGAGAATTCATTATACCGTACACAGGGACACGTTATCAAAGGTAAGGACTGTGAATGCTTTTGGCAACAGTTTCTGTGATGTTGATATTGTAATAAAATCAATTCCAGACACGTTACCTCATACACCGAGGAGCTGTAAAAATGGTTTCAAGGAAGGACTAATGAAAGACGTGTTCTGTGCCTCCCATTTAAATATTTATTTGCTCGCCAGCCAATATGCTGCCCAGCGTCTCCTAAAAATGGTTCCAGGGACGGACAATTGAGAGGCAGGTTCTGTACTTCACATGTAGACATTTACGAGTATTTCTAGTTGCACGATAGCCAAAACCCGGAGGCTTAACGAATTCGAAGACAGATAGCTGTCTCTGTAAGACTCAAGTGGCGGGATTTCTAATCAGCCAATAAACTCGATACCACGGGTGTTGACAAAAAAATTTATATTTGTTTGTATGGGGCGACGAATGTTACAAGAGAGGAGCGTTACACCATACCATGTACAGAGAGGTAGAGGAAGAGGAGTCGAGCTGGGGCTATCACGTTTGCAGGGCAGGCGTTCTGTTACAGAACATCGCTTACAGAGGCTGTTTACAAGACATCCAGCGACAAGCTGAACCGATTGCGGAGTGCTACGAAGTTATCAACAAGTTCCCCGTTGTAAAACTCACAAGGATAAGTTCTAATGTTCTCAAAGTTTCGATAAACTGTCCGTTAACCTGAAACATTTTTAAGTGTATAAATTTCATAAATAATTTGTTTGTAAGTCAAATTCTTTTGATTGTATCATAATTCACACTTCTTCCCATTCGTTTAATATGAGTCGTTATTATGGTCAAAGCACTATGCTCACAATTAATTTAAATGAAATAATTAACTCTGCTCATTGAATGAGATATTTCATGTGATTCCCTATTGGGACACTTCAGTCGATAAATGAAATTTACAATTAAATCCCCCTAGAGGTGTGATAATACACACTGTATATTATTATTATTATTTTCGTATGTCCCCATAAGCAATCCTGACTGGATGCGTTCGGTTTCTTCTTGTCGGACCAATATTTTTTCATTCTTTCGCTGACGGTTTTCTTTTCTTCAGCAGTCTAGACACTTTTAGATTTTTCCTTTTTTTTCTCTCTGAAATAACTACCCATGAATTCACTTTCTTATTAAAAAATCTCTCAGTCTGTGACGTCTGCCTTAGCAATGCCTGCAGCCTTTAGGTCTTTCTCCACCTCGTTCATCCTTGTGGTTGTTGTTTTTACTGTTTGTGTGTGTTCTAAAATTTGTATTGAGATCTTTCCTGAGGAAGTCTACTCAGATTTCCATAAAACTTCAGCCTTTTTTTCCTCATGTCTGATTCTATGTTTGATATTTTCTCTGTAGTTTTTGTAGTTTGAAGTCTATACTGTCCATCTTCATTCACTCTGAGTCCCAGCATTTTTCTGATAATTTTTCTTTCTTGATTTATTCTGTTGCTTTTTTGTGTTCATTGCTAATGTTTCACATGCGTATATAACTGCTGTCTTACTTACCGTATTATAATGTCTTATCTTGGTGTTGTCTGAAATACATTCTTTGTTATAAATATTTTGTACTAACCCCATTGCTTTCTTCATTTTCTGTACTCTTGCTTCCTGTGCTTTCCCTTCTAGTCCTGTTGGTTCTATGATTTCACCTAGATATTTAAACTGATTTACCCTGTTGATTTCATCATATTTTGTCCTTAGTTTTTCGATTTTATTTTGTTCCCTATGAATTCTGTTTTTTTTTTAATGAAATTTGTATTCCTGTTTTTTTTCTGCGCATTCCTGTATATATTATTCATTTCTTGGGAAAAAGCATACTCTGCCCTTCAGCTTACATAGCTGCAAACTTACTAATTACCAAAACCAAGTTGGACAAACAGAATAAATACGAGAGTCAAATAAAAACCACTTATGCCCTTTGCTTGTTGTCCTTGAGCTAATAGACGAGTTTCTCGCGTAAGTGTTTGGTGTGGGTAGGAGTCGTGTTGACTTCCGGTCCAGAACACCCCGCTGATCGTAGCTATCGGCGTGATTTAGTGATGAAGCCGCGTGAATAATGCTCTGCTCTCTCCCGCCCCTTGCTCTATGCATAATGCATCCGGCAGCGCACGCCAGCCTTCCCACTGTGCACTGCCCCCTCCACTCACCGCAACCCGCCGTACTTGGTGTCCGTGTCCACCGCCCCCAATTACCACACAGCGCACACCGCATTGTGTTCGGCACCTGCACTTACAGCGCTGTATGTAAATACTAAGGGTGTTCAACCACGCCGTTCTTTAGGCTTATTAAATTATTGTTTGAAGTATACGATTTTCTAAAAATAAGATCTTTTACTTATTTGTCACATTATTCAAAAATAATAAACACTAAATTTTCGTGATAGTTTCAAAAATGTATTAGGTTACAGAAAACAATCTTACGAAAAAATATTTCTTTTCCAACAACCCATATTTTGTAGCGTATATCATCTCTAATCGGTTTACTCTTGCACCCTTGTTGTCGTCTTCTTATCTCTTACCAATATTTTGGTGCTGGCGGCCTTCGATATGAGTTTTACTCATCGTTGGCGTGGTTAAATCTTATGTATATATAAAAATAGACCTGTGTTTCCCTGTATTGTACTTATCAGCCACCACTACCTAGCACAGATCACTGGTGTTTATGTGTGGAAGTAGCATAGAGTTTCCTGTCGTACACAACGTTGGCCGAATGCCGATAGCTGTGGGGACGTGGGAGATATATTGTTTAAAAGTGGTCGATGCAGGGCATTTTCATATTTCGACCAAAGATTTGTGTATCCTTATACTTCTCTTTCCTGCCAAAACTACATAGGACGGACCATTGGTGTTTGTGTGTGGTAATAACATCGGATCTCCCATCGTGCACTATGGTGGTTAGATGTCGGTGACTATGAGGGTGTGGGAGATATGGTGGTTGAAATTGGCCGATCAAGGATATTTTCGTATTTCGACCAAAGACATGTGTCTCCGTATATGTCACTCTGCTGCCACAACTACATAGCATAGACCATTGGTGTTTGTGTGTGGTGGTGGTATCGTGTCTCCTATGGTGCACTATGGTGGTTAGAACTCGGTGGCTATGAGGGTGTGGGAGATATGGTGGTTGAAAGTGGTCGACATGCGCAACTTTCATATTTCTACCAAAGATGCATGTGTCATGGTGTATCACTTTTCAGCCAAAACTATCTAGCGCAGATCACTGGTGTTTGTGTGTGGTAGTAGCACAGAGTCAACCATCGATCACAACGTTGGCCGAATTTCAGTAACTGTGGGAGTGTTGGAGATATGGTCGTTGAAAGTGGTCGATCAAGAGTATTTTCGTATTTCGACCAAAGACATGTGTGTCCGTATATTTTACTTTGCTGCCTGAACTATATAGCGCAGATGACTGGCGTTTGTGTGTGGTAATAGCATCGAGTCTCCCATCGTGCACTATGGTGGTTAGCTGTCAATCCAAATTCATTACAAAACACGAACGAAGTTTGGAACTAAGATTTTACGTCTGCATGCCCTCGCTGACGCTAAGCATTTTATACCTATTAACTGGTAGTAATAAGTACTAATGAAGGAACTGAAGTGTTTCTATCTGTCTTTGAACCGTGTAAATTTGTTCAGAGTTTGATAAATGTATTTTTTTGTGAAATGTACAGTTTATGAGGCGGAGATTGGGGAACGCCTCAACATTCGCCCTGATGGCTGTGGAAAGCCGATTAAAAATCGCAGTCAGAACGTCCGATAGGAGGAGGCCTGGGTTCATGCCCGGGCCCGGTCCTTTGTATCTCTTCCATCCAGTGCACTGAGCCACAGTGGCGAGTCTCTCTATACTAAAATGTCACACGTACTTTTCAGCCATATTAATTTCACTACACCTGTTTGCTATGAAACAATTACTTCCCAACCATTCTTCAGTTGGTATATTCTCTCACCAATACATTACTTCACTACCAGTAACATTACTTTAATATGCCTCTTTTACCGTTTTCCTTTGTTCATTTTTCAGATATTTTATTCATATTTTTTTGATACAGTTAAAAAACTTTATAAAATTCCTTCCGATACATTGTAAACAGCTTACATTCATTGCTATAACTCTTCACCATTGCGTATTAAATTAGTTCTTACTTTGTCGTTATATGCTGATGCTCTTTAGTTTATACTTTTCATCTAGCAAAAAGAATACCAACTTCGCATAATCTCGTTGAATCAGTCGTTAAAATAATTTTCTTCTACCGCGTTATTAGATAATATTACACTTCTCTTTTAAGGAAATGGATGTCCACTTCCTACACATGAGTAAATATTGGGTACCGTGTATACATATTAGAAGCAATAAGAAAACTTACAAGTATATTCCCGAACTGTGTTACATATCGTATTTGTAATCATCGGGATCATAAAAGTGGAAGAATGCAAATTTCATCTCGACAACAGTAACTTTGAAATTTTAACACACTACTTAAGTATTCAATCACGGATTAAATGAAGCCAAGAGGCTCTTATATAAAAACTTTGATAATAACTGCAGCCCAACATATTTCGAATAATTTATCGTCAATTACGCCCAAAACAATTGGCTCCTTGTGTCAGGACTGATTAAAATTATTTTCATCAAGCCCTTTGCGAAACGTAATTTTCACCATTTATTCAAAACATCAATTTTTTCTATCTCTTAAATAATACTGAATCGTTTTAGTATTCAGACTAAGTATCGAAATTATAACAGACGCAATAAAAGAAATAACAGCTTTATTTCATTTACAGAATAAAACTGCAGCCAAAAATAGTCATAAGAAAGACATTAAAAGCAGTTTATTGTTAACATAAAATATTTTATCTTTTAAATTTGTTTTCTTATTCCGAGAAACTGCAAACGTATCTTTGCCAACCGGGTAGTTTCTCTTTATGCCAAACGCTATTTAGCCTCCCAACTTTGGTCTCGTAGAGAAGGGAAAAATGAACTCCCAACTTCCTCTCGCCAACTCATAAATCACTCTTGAGGAACACGCTTTATTAACTCTCGTCAAATACGCTTTAATTAAAGCCTGATCTCTTTCCTTCTCCCCGATACACTGCGTAAAGTAATTTAAAATAACTCTGGAGCTTTCCGAAGGGTGTGTGAACTGTTTACCTCCCGGTATTAACTGGAAGTAAATGAACAGTCTACCTGCTTCATCATGGAATTATCACACTACATACAGTGGGATGGAATCTATTTCATGCTATTGCATAATGATAATTGACATTCAGATATGTAAAATTGTATTTACTTTTATTTTCTGCAATTAGCTGTGTTTTTCTTGTTGGTAATGACCATTTTTATTAATTTATTTTTGTCAATAACTTTCTCTAAAGTGAGACTACATCGAAGCTTACAAGAAAAGTGCAATTTGCTATAATGACACCTGCATGAAGTGTGAAATTTTATAATATTTAGATATACTGCTCTATATAGATCGTAATTCTCGTTAATCTGACAATTTCCAGAATTCCTGAAAATAAAGTGATACACGAGTCACAGGAAGATAAAAGTTTAGTGGGGATATTATTGATTGTCAGTTACAGCCCTTGAAAGGGAAAATTTCATATCTCCAAAATAATAAATGATCCTCGTGGCTGTTTTGCATATTTGGCTGCAAAACGTAGTGAAAATTTTTTGCTCATTAATACAGTTCACAAATAAAACGTAGGAAACATTTGGGTTTCAGTGAACCATTTCAAAACGTAAACACAGAAATAATTTTAAACTAAAAGTCGTAAAGAGAAAAAAAAATTGGGTAAAGTTTTTGCAGTCAATGTATTTTACGATTTAAAAAAAAAAAAATTAAAATTGTTGAAATTTCCACTTTGGAATTTTCTCTGTCGTAACTAAATTAAATAAAAATAAACACAAAAATCTAATTACAGTTTTATATAATCCTGATCACAGGCAATGAAGATATGAGGAATGGTATATGTCACATATACTAAAGCTGTAATTCTATTACTATCTGACACCTTTTTGCGATTGAAACCGTTCCTTCGCCTATCTACTACATTGAATTAAAAGGAAATAATATAAAGACGAATAAACAAATCACAGAAGACCCACAACGTATTTGGTAAAGCTGTAACTGTCGTTGCTGTTAATTTAAGCTAAAGTTACTTTTAAAAATTTAAACGGAGAAATCATTGATTCTGATTAATTACATTGATTCGCAAGAATGGCTGACATAATTTGCCGTAATATTAAAGAATGAATACTCACGAGCCGCCCACGAAGCCATGTTGAAATTCTTAAGTACCGTGGTCCTGTACTGATTACTCAGAAGATTTAGCAGAGCGAACAATGTTTGTCGTCCGCTACTGAAACGACATTATTTAAACTTGACCGATTCCCAATATACAGAAGCCGAAGACTTTATTCGGCAAATATTCTAATTTATACGCGATTTTCAAATCTGTTAGTTACTCTGTATCAAAATTCTAAGAAACGTTTTTAGTGAGCAATAAAACTTCTTGGGCAGGTATCTTAGTTAAGTGACATAGTTTTCAGTAAATATGCCGAGACCTATTTTAGCAGTGAATCGACATCATCGCCAGCTTATAAGCTTTCATTTCCAGTAGTTAGCGGAACATTATATTTGTTTTAGAATATTAATTCACAAAATAAGCATTAAATCACTCTATTAAATTATACTATAAATCAAGGAACAACTATCTATAATTGAACTTTTACGTTTTTTTTCATTCATATTGTAATAAACTTAAGCAAAAAAAAAAGATCAGGAAAATTTGGACCTGTATAGAACTACGTTCAATTATCAATAGCTGTATCATTTATCAAAGAATAGAAAATATTTCTTAACAGAAAATTATTTTGTAACTTTTGATAGTTTCACTACAAGCGAGAAGATTTAATGAGTATATTCTGGAATTCTTTAAGGGAAAGGTCAAGAAGTAATGTTACATCCTACAATGAGTCTTATAAAGTTATTTACAAATCATTTCTTTTTTTCTGATTATGTAATTCACAAATATACGTCACAAACACAGAAGTTACGCAGGCAGATAAATACTTACCAAGGAAATCAAAAGTTTCAACGTAGACAAATCTCTGTTATTAATATTACTGGCGGATTCTCCCAATAAATAGAAGACGTTAAAGAAATGACCCAATCAAGTTTTCTTTGAGTTCATCTTGTTGCTCCAATAGGCTTTCATTCTTTCCGAGTAAGCTTGTTTGAGTTCTTCCGACCACTTTGGCTCTGTATTGTTTTTGCTTTAGTTGTTCAGTTACAATTTCCCATTTGTCTACTTTGTGTTTGAAGGTGTCTCTTTCTAAGATATCTGTTGCTTTGTTTGCACTTTTAAGATCCTTCCGAATTTCATTGAGTCAAGATGTTGGAGTTTTAAGTGAATTAACATAATTTATTATCTTTTTTGTCAATCGATTTTCTGGTAACCTCTTAAGGTGACCAAAGAATTTCATTCGCCTTTTCTTAATGTCAATTTCGATGTTTGAAAACCTTTCTCTTGTTTTGATTGATTGTAGTCTGTAACCATCTTTAGTGAGTCTTCCTCCTAGAATTTTTCTAATGATTTATCTCTCTACATTTTTTATTTCTTCAAGGTCATGTTTTCTCTTAAGTATTAACGTTTAAATTGCATAGAGGAATGTTGATTTTATGATTGTGTTGTAGTGCCGAATTTGGGTCTGTCCTGACATGGATTTTTGTTGTAGACATTTTGCACTAACCCTAACGCTTTTTTTACTTTTTGCTGCGAGATTTTCTCAAGGCCTGTCGGTTCGATGAATTCTCAGAGGTATTTAAAGTATGGGACACTTTTGATTTCACCGTATTTTGTTCTCAAACCTGCTATTTCTGTCTTTGAAAATATGAATTCAGTTTTCTCTAATGAGATTTGTAACCCTACATTTTCTGCACATGCTTTGAGTGTCTCAAGCTGTTTGATGGCAGTCTCTTTATCTTCTGCTAGTATCGCCAAATCATCCCCAACAAATCTGTATTATTATCATTATTATTACTATTACTTAAAGAATAAAAAAACAGTCAAGTAACGTTCTCGCTTTGAGGGTTTTGTACACAGATTGTGTGTTAAACTGTATTCATGAAATACTGTATATACAAACTTCAATAACAAAATTAAGTTTTAATAGAAGTTATTATTGTATTTCGAGTAGTATATACAAATCCAACAGCAAAAGAAACGCAATTGAACAAAATTATAGTGGGTCTTCGAAAGATTTTGAAACTTTTTAAAAGTATTTTCACAACATATTAACCATTTCTTTTGAAAAACTTTCCACCGAATGATGTATATGATGTTTTGACGAAAACATTATGTGCTGAAGTATCAAGTTTTTTAAAATTACAAGTTTCTTAAAATTACTCATTTATTTAATAGTTTTCTGTGGGGGAAAGACTGTAGAACAAAAATAGTTATAAATGACCAACTGGTTAAACAATTTTTGAACTACAACTGCCTTAATTGTGTCATCACATACAGTGTGAGCAAACATATTGGTAATAAAGTTAACAGATATTGCGTGGAATGATAGCTGAAACTTTAGGAAAATGACGTTCAGAGATATAAAAATAAAATTCGTGTGCTTCTCTATGGAAGCGAGTCATGGGTAATGAAGAGAAGACATAGAAGCTACATGCAAGCAGCGGGGATGGAGTTGCTAAGGTCTGAAAAGGAAAGTACAAGGCTAGAGCTAAAAAGACACGAGATAATAAGAGAAGAGTTCATAATATATAGTATGAATGACAGGATAGAGGAACATAAAAATAGCTGGATAGATCACGCACCAATATCCATCATGCACCAATATAGACCAAAAGTATAGATAGACTAATGAAGAGATGGGAAAAGTACCTGAAACCGAAACAGTTTAAACAGGCTAAAACCTTTTGTGGGAAGAAAAAGAAGAAGGTAATCTTTAAAAAGCTATATTAGAAACAGTTTTAGGATTATTGCATTCTAAAATAAGGGGAGATGTTAGGTTTCTTAAAAGCTCGTACAAATGGTTATCCAAGGCAACCACTTGACACCTGAGTCATGGCAAATACTGTTTAATCAGTGGCATATTATTATTCCTAAAACAGTTAAGCAACTAAACTTAATACTGATTTAATCAGTAACATAGAACTGCCCTTTATAATAAATAGTTCTGCAAGGCGAGATTACAGTTGGTAAATTGCTTGTTCGTACAACTTACTACACTCTACACAAGAATTTGTGAAAACAACATATTTAATTTAATTTAATTGCAATGGAACACACGCTCCGGTGTCAATTTCCCTAAACACCCATCTTCCCCTTTTCCTGCACCCACCTACATTTTCCCTCTACAAATTTTAACTATAAATTCTTTCAACGTTTTATTCATAATTTCCCTTGGTAACTTATTCCAGCCCTTACCTAAATAAAATCTTCCTACACCCTTGTGCCTGAAATTCGGTGCCAAGTTGTGGTGATGGTCATATTTTCCCTTCCATGCACTACTTTTCATACCTACAGCATTATCTTTCCACGCAGTACACTCCCATGAACCTTTCCACCCTCCTCCTGTCTTCTAATGAATCTCATTTTATCTCTTTTATCATATCTGTTACTGATTGCATTCTGCGATAATTTCCAGAAACAAATCTAGCATCCCTTTTTTGCACTCTCCGCAGCTCCTATATTTGATACTTAAAATGTGGATCCCATACTACACTACCATATTCGATCAATGGTCTGATCAAAGTTCTGAATCCAATTCCTTTACTTCTCTCGTACATGCCCTCATCACTCTCTCCAACAAGTGCAGAACTTTGAAAACTTTTCCTACCACCTGTCGAATGTGTCCTGCCCAGACAAGCTTGTTATCACATGTAATACCAAGATATTTACATTTCAAGTCTTCAGTAAGCAATTCTTTCCACACCTTATAATTATAATCAACCTTTTGTTTTTTATTTGTGTGTCTAACAAGCTGATATTTCCGCTAGGTTAGTATAATCGCTCTGATAACAGTAATATCACCGTTCTGAATCTTCACTATCGTATAAAAGTAACTCCCTTTCAGGTAACCGCAGCCAGCTACCGTTGCTCACATGTTAACTTGGGGCCCTCCGGGAACATTGTGCCTTCTCGGTACGACAAATTCTCAGAATCTGAAAAGATGGAGGAACTGTAGAGAGGAAACCTGGAACAGCGATCGCTCGTAAAACCCGCTTCGATTTGTGAGGGAAGGAAAGTTACTGCGCCATAAATTGGGAATAAATACTGCCAGAGAAACTGAATGGGAGGGCCACGTGTTCGCCTGAGTGTGTGGAACAGACGAAGGGAATAGATCTCGCTTTTTCTTACAGCTTCCACTGAAACTACTGTTTGCTAGTATGTTAGCTTCCAGTTGAAGAATTCTCCCTTAAAATTTTCTTTCCAATTATGACTTCAAGGTGGAGGAAGTGGATACGTCAAGTATTAAAGGCCCTCTACCATTTAATAACAATTACTGGATATGTATATGGAGGCCTTAAAGCAACGATTATAAAGTGAAAATGTAATTAAGAAGAACCATCGTTTGACATTCGTTCCGATTAAACAGATGTAACGTTTACTTCGAAGTCACTCTAGGAAAATGGGGTAATAAATCTTACATGTACTTTCAGCAATAAACCCCCAAAGTCACTATCACTATTTTAAGTGTGATGGCTACAAATAAGGGATATCCAATATGTAAATATGGCTTATCGCGACGACGCTTGCTCGATCTCCATTTAGGGCGCCCAGATTTCGGTTTCCGTGTTTTCTAGAAACTATTCCAGTAGAATATTAAGATGATTCCTTCAGAAGGCCGTGGCCGAATTTCCTCTCAATACTTGGATTTTGATTTTAAGTATCTCAACGTCGACGAGCCGAACGCCATGAGTAAAAAAAATAAAACTGTGGAGAGAATAGTAAGTACATTTATTGTATCATCTAAAATACTGTACTACTCTTAAAGACTCACAGATTAGTTCTATACATTATCGTTTACTTCTAAAAATATTTTCCATTACAAAAACAGTTCTTTATTCGCATCAAATCGTGTAGTAATTCAGCAAGGCATTCTTCGCATTTGTCTTACAAATGCTGTTTCATAGGATACAATTTATTTCGGAAAAATATGCATAAACGTTTTGGAATGCAGTATCTAGGTAATTTAAGTATGAACAAAAATCCCATTTTAAATTTTCTATAAATTTTTTTTCAGTTTTGTGAACTCACCAAACTCTTATAAGTCAACATTAGGCGGTGACACTGTTTCATTTACAAATCAAAATACCTTAGGATATCTTGCGTACTTCAACATATGTAGCCAACGAGAAAAATCTCTATTCCCAACCCAAATACTGCAAGTTCCTCACAACGCTTGATAAAGTACAACTTTTTTGTTTAAGTTGATTGATGTTCTTGTGAAACATTACTGCAAATAGCAATATCAGGTAAAATTTCCAATATTTAACGTGATTACAAAATTCCGTGTAAGAGATACTACACATCCGTATAAAGTGGTGATTAATTCTGTGCACTTCCTCTTGAAATTTAATTCACCCGTGGTTGAGTTGGCGTGTTCATAGGAATGTTTCACAGAGAACATAAGCTCCTAATGATCAAAATATTGGAACATAAAATAATGTTTAACTTTCACACGATCAGTAATATTAATTATTTGTATAAATTTTAACAGCAGTAACAATTGTTCAGTCTTGTATTCATAATTATTTTCGTATTTCTTTATAAATAAATAATATCCAGAAATAGATTTGCGTTTACTATGACCACTATTTCTTCAATGAAGATCTAAAAACTACCTCACCAAAAATCAGTTTTGTGATTTAATATTCTTCCTCGTAACAACCACTGTGAACTATGTAGTCACCAACTAACTGTTCTGTATGATAACTGTGGGCGTCGTCGACGCGCCCTTAAACCCCAACAACAACAACAACACGATAACTGTATATTTACTTGTGAAATGTGTAGTTTATAATGCTAGGAGTTAGAACCGTCCCAGCAATCGTCTAGGTGATGTGATGCTACAAGACGTATTAAATTATAATTAGGAACTTTAACGGGTAGTATTTAATTAGAATAGCATTAAGTAATTTCAATTACATAGCGAGAGTGAGGCAGGTAGATTTTATTTTAGATTTTCAGTTGGCTACAGGCTGCCGTCATGGTGGCAAAACCGTAGTAAAGCTCATTCAGCCCATTCCCACCCACTACGTTGGCTCGCAGAGCCGACCGCTGTGGTACCACCCCTCCGACGTGAAAAGATGTCTCCGGGATGGGGTGATATCTGTGGAGCCCTATGCTTTCGCCCATAGGGCAGAGAGGTTATACAGGGTATCTTTAAGTTCTAAAGCCAATGGTAGCGCTTCTCTCTGAAGGACGCCTACCCAAGAAAGTACAGTTAGCCGGGTACTACTTAAAACCCCAACGAGAGGACAGAGCTCTCAGTCTTGTTCAGTCTTGCCCAGTTTTTGCTCAGTGGCGGATCCGCTCCGTGCGGTTGCGCTGATGTAAGTCCATTCCATAGTTTTCTCTCTCTCTGTTCCTCTGCCGATCTCACTCTCGCTACAGGTTTATAGTGAAGAAACAAAGAACATAAGAAGTAAATATATAATTGGCTTATAACTATGATTATTTGAGAACTGAATAGGTTTCTGAAGAGAAATTCAATTGTGTATCAGTGTAGAAATTGAACAGAATACACTTTTATTTTGTGTGATTCAAAATTATCTACGTATGTTATTTCTTTGTGACTGCCCCCCATTTTTTTCACCTAGTGATTAGCTAATAGTCATAGAGGAAAAGAATGTAGTTAATCTTCGGCAAAGAGGTCAGATAACAAATCATTAATAAAGTAGCCGAGAATAATTAAAAGGAGGGGTGGGCACGTTACAGTGGGTGCGGAAAACCGACTAAAAACCAGAATCAGGTCTGCCGGTACGCGTGGTCGAATCTAGTTCTGATGCGCCTTATCACAGGCAGTGGCAAAGGAGGGTTTGTGAGTTAATATTGTTGCAAATAAGCACTTGGAACAAGATAAGTTAAAGACTGAATCATTGTTCAGTAAAAAGCGGAATAACTGTACTTGCTAGCCAGATAGTAGGATCTGTGAATTACGTTATAGAATGAGATACCTAACAATAGATAACACGTACACTATTAAATATTATTTTAATTACTTTTTTGGGAGACTGTAGGAAATAACAGTTTCGAATAAAAACAAACTGCTGAACACAATACCTCATTTTTAGTTGGGTTTTAGTAGCTTCTCTTTTTACAAGCTTGAAAAGTTTTGAACACTAAAATTTCTGCCGTCAAAGTCTACTTTGCTCAGGCAATTAACTTTTCGAAACAGGAGACAATATGCCTTTTAGGACAAATAACCAAACTGAATGTTATTTTCATTATATTCACATTTATGTATGTGTATACTATAGTGATCACTTTAGTGGAATTTTCTGCTTTTAAAACTTGTTAGGCGCACAGTATTGTGCCAGCTAGCCAAAACTACCTGATATTACTCCATAAACTTGAATGTTGTTAATATTGAGGACCGCACATAACGCATATAGTGGGTTACAAGGCTATAAAATTGGTTCACAACAAGTAATGAATTTATTTCACAAATCAATGATTTTTGTTCTGAGAACACGATTTAATACCTCTACAAAATCTTACAGAGTTTAAGATCAGAAGGCTCATTTAACAAGTCTCTAGTTAATTGGGATAATTGCTCGGGGTTATTTTACGGGCCTCTGACCTGTTACAAACTGTCACATTGTTCTGTGGCACACTGCCGAATCTGTTCATTGTTGACGATACTGGCGGTGAAGGGAAGCGCACATCGGATCCCACTGATGATGGCGTTGGTCAGGCAAGCCTGTCTGCTTGCACCGACACTCAAACCAGATATAAGTCTTTATCTTCACGCCCCAGCTTCGGGACAGCGTTCTCCCACCTCATGCTATCGTGTCAACCACTAGGCCAGACACAGAGTTTCTTCTCGTGCTGATTGGTTGGTTCAGTAAACAGATAAAAAAAATATCGAAGCAGTATGTCTTTCTCTTTTGCATAGGTCGGTTGTGTCCCTGATGTAACTTGTCGCGACACTTCCCAATGCTTTTCTAATTGTTACAGGCCCTCCGCATAGCTGTCTTTCATATTGGTGTCAGCCCAACGGGTCGGTTGACAAATGGTTTTACAACGGCGATATTTCGCCGAAGAACGCGTCCAGTGGCTTTCCGTGACCCCACCAAAGCTCATGTGTCCCGCTAGCTGTTGTGAGGCAACAGTTTCCTTCCTCGCACTTGCGTCTCACTACAATTCTGATCTCGTCTTAAAAAGCATTCACAATCATACGAGCTAAGACACTGCTCAAAAGCGCAGTACATTAATATGCTGTAAATAATACATTAATTAGAAAAACTGACATGAATCCGAACATTGTGAATAACTGAATAACGACCAAGGCCAAATGTCATTTAAAAATGACACAGAAATAAAGTTACCTCCTTCCCATCAAAGAATTAGCACTTGGCATATACCATCACCATGTAAGTAACGTAAAGTAAACTCGTTTGGTGTAATGTCATGGTTACCTGGGTAACGCCTCTGCCGCAGCCGCCTAACCCAACACGGCAGTACTACCGGGTACAGGAGACCTACAGCTCAGCGTAGAATCTGAACCACGGAAGCGTTCTGGCGTACTTCACATTACACAGCCAACTCTGTCAGAGGTAAAGGTCGGGTTAAGGGCATTTGAAAATCCCAACAGAGATCAGGGTTTGAACTAGGGACGTTACGACCTTCAGTCAAACGCCTTAACCATTTTGCCTCCAATCTTTATCTACGTAAGGATTATTTATTTATTATATCTTTATTTATATATGTATTTATATCTATATTTACTTTGAATATTCTTTTCCTTTCAAAATTAGCAAAACATCATAATACTTCGTTCAACCATGCTAGTATATTTTGGCCTGATGTCAAGTTTTCCTTGATTGTTCTCAAAGACCGGAACAAATAATCGAATTTTCCTGCTATCTCAACCTAGTTTAGAATCAGATCTGTTTCCAGCAACTTTACGGGGCCATCAACTTGGAACTTACTTCAACATCCATTGAAAACTAGCTGCCAATAGTAGGAGATTAGGCAGACAATGACTCCAGTAACTTTGGTCTTTATTTCCCCGCTCTAACAAAATAAACAGTACTGTCGAACTGAACAGTGAAGAGTGATTTTTTTAACTTATAAATATATATTCGATCATAAAGAATTACCGCTAATGAGATTGAGGATTTCTGTTTGAACCAGACCATTATTTGAAAGTATATTTATTTTAGAGAGATTGTCTTTAGACTACTGGAACTCTTTTTTTTTTCTTGGGAGTCTAGTGTAATTTGAATATCGATGCTCTATCAAATGTTTTATCTTGTAAAATAAGTTATTTTCATGTATAGTTTTCACAGGTGTTCAGTCGGATCAATTTTGTTAAACACAACGTTTGTCGTTTGCTGGTATACTTTACTGCTGAAAACTACTAGACCTGATGAAGATCGTGAAGGAAGCTATTGAAGCTATTTCCTGAAAACGCATGTAGAAGCAATGAGAGACTGTAAATACTAAATTTTCACATATTTTTCTGTTACATTACTAATTTAATTCATTTTAAATTAAATACATATCAATATATATTATATAAATTTTGTATCTATTATATGCATTCAATATACTGTAGTTATATATTTAGAGAGAGATAGAGATGTGTGTGTCCTATGACTTTTATGCCAAACCCCTGTATTGCTTAATTATTTTATTGCTAATACTGTATGTTTATTATTGTTTTGATATAAATATTTGTGATTGAAAGTAAAAGTTTTTCCACTGATAGTAGTATGTAAGTGGAGTAAAATAGTATCTTTGTAATAATAAGTGTAAATTATCTTTGGTTGAGGAGACTCATGCTCGAGCGTTCGCATGATTTGGCCATGGAGGAAGGAAATATATAGGGGAGAAATGACGTTAAATCTGTGACGCCGCCTCTAAACTCTCGGCTGATACTGCGCATGCGCGGTGGCAGCAGCGGCCATATTGTGAATCCATACAAATGCAAAGTTGACATTGTGTTTAATGCTGTGATTATTTGATTTTCTAATGTGTCTTAAGTTTTTTATAATGCCATCTTGTGCCATCTAGGAATCTTGATGAAGCAAACGATGTTGCTACCCCAAATGCAGTTTGTGATTCAAATACGAGTGTGGATGTGTCTACATAGTTTGATTCTGTAGCGGCAATTTAGTGGAGATTGTGGTTAGGTCTCAATGCAGTCTGTACCAGAATGGTTTTGTTGTTGCATATATAAGGGACAAAGAATTTATCTATTATTGTTAGTAATTTCATGAGAACCATGTTAGTGACAAAACGTGTATCGCGAT
Source organism: Vandiemenella viatica (assembly GCA_031002005.1). Taxonomy (NCBI): domain Eukaryota; kingdom Metazoa; phylum Arthropoda; class Insecta; order Orthoptera; family Morabidae; genus Vandiemenella; species Vandiemenella viatica. Next base: position 135,250,452 of record CM061919.1, read on the forward strand.
GTAAACTACTTTCAGCTGTTCCCAATTAATGTATGGTAACAAGATAACTATTTTTATTCTGGTCTAGACCGCATTTCAACCTAACCACAAGTGGTAGTAATAAAACTCAAATATCCATTCTGCATGTCCACCATGTAATTCATTGTGGCTTTGGCAGAATTAATTTTTGTTCCAGGCCGCATCCCAACCCAATCCCCTCAATTTGGAGACAGTATATCCCGAAAACTAAGCAAGATATCGAAAATTTTTATTCTTTATTTTCGATTTTTCTCGTCGTGTTACATAAGAATCGATCATCAAATTTGACTTTTGCGAAATTTTTCTTGTGCATTTCAACTCAAGACACCTCACTTTTGATACAGTATATCTCGAGAACTAGGCGAGATATCGAATATTTTTATTCTTTATTTTTTATTTGTCTCGTCTTTTAAATAAGAATCAAACATCAAATTTGACTTTGACAAATTTTTTCTTCTGAATTTCAACCAAAAACATCTCACTTTTGAGACAGAATATCTCGGAAACTAGGCAGGATATCAAAAAATTTATTCTTAATTTTTTATTTGTCTCATAATAATCCATCACCAGATTGCGGCGTTACGTTTAGCCTAGAGTCACCTTGAGGTATTTCTACATATACCACGTGTCTGTATGGATGCGGCCTAGCCTCCCCACTCCTCCTCCACTCGGCGTCACTTCAATGCGGGGTGTAGGTCTCTTGCGTCATCTCCTTATATTTCTTTCCTCCATGGGTTTGGCGGCCGCTCGCGATTGTTAATCTTTGCTGCGGATGATGTAAATTGAAAATATGTTAAGCCGTGGTTGCTTTTAAAAGTATTAAATTTACTAAATTGTGATTCGAACGGTGTGTTTCTCTTTAAAAGATTCATAAATAGATCCTATTTAATTATCACGTGGGTATAATTGCTGAACCAGTGATAGTTATCATTAATTAAACAAGAACTGAGCTAATGAAATTGGATGTCAAAAGATGGAAACATCTTATCGCCTAACACAAAAGATCTATAGCAAAAAATGCATCTCCAAGCACACAAAACCGAGACATTACATTACAGCTATTAAACCAGAATTTCTTTATGGATCTGAAACACTTATTTTGAACAAGAAAAAAAGATATAAAAACAGATAGAAAAAAAGAACGCAAAATTATAAGGAAAATTTTAGGCCCAAAATTCATAGGAAACCAATACAGACTTAAAAGTAATCAGGAAATTTTACAATATGCAGACATTCACAGTGATATTAGAAAACGCCGACTAAAATTTTACTGACACATTAAATGAATGAACCCTAACAGACTGACAAGACAAATAGTTGAATTCTATGAAAACCGAAGTAAATCAATATCGGATACAATAAAATGGATTGAAGAAATCACGAAAGACCTCAAATTAGCAGGAATTGTTCCTGAAGATATCGAAAACTGAGACATATTTAAATCCAAAATTCACAAGTGGCAAGTTGATCGGAAGGAAAGGCTAAAGATAAGTCCTGGAACAATATGGACAGAAGCCCACAGCAAGCGTATGAAGGAAATATGGGCCCAAAGGAAAGCGAACAAACGCTTCTGAGTACTTTGCGTAGTCCTAATGAGCTTATCCGCAAATAATAAATAAACATGAACTGTCAGCTGTGGTCAAAGGACCAACCACCCACAACACGCCATACCTTAGGTTGGATCAAATCAAATCAAATTAAATTGCAATGGTGCGCATGCTCCGGTGTCATTTCCCTAAACACCCATCTTCCCCCATGTCTGCATCCATTCTGTGGAATGAAATTTCGATAGTAAAGCCGTTGGCTTACTACATGCGCACAGGTTTAACAGAGCAAATAGAAAATATGAGCTATTGACCAAAATACGAAGAACTTCCACATTCCAAACGGGGACAGTTTTACAGTCCCTATATTTCACTTCGCAGCCATAACTACCCAGCTCAGGCCATTGGTGTTTGTGTGTGGTAGTAGCTTTGAGTCGTCCATCGTACACTATTGTGATTGAATGTCGGTAGCTACAGGGATGTGGGAGCTATGGTGGCTGAAAGTGGTCGACCTAATAGCCGTGAGCGTCCCTATATTTCAATTTACAGCCACAACTGCCTGGCGCAGATCACTGGTGTTTGTTTGTGGCAGTATCCTCAAGACTCTTATTGTGCACGACGGTGGTTGCATGTTGGTAGCAGTGGAGGTGTGGAAGTTATGGTGGTTGAAAAAGGTCGACCTAAAGCATTTTCACATTTCGACCAAAGTATTCTAAAAATGTTCTGAATCTTGTGTAATGTACTAGTATATTCTTGAATGCACTAAAATATTCTACAATGTACTAAAATATTCTAGAATTCACACATTTTTCAGCTAGTAACATTTTTCAAAACTTTTCAACCACAACTACCCAGCACAGACCACTGGTATTTGTTTGGGGTATTAGCTTCCAGTCTCCCATCGTGCACAATTCTGGTTGCGTGTCGGTAGACGTGGAGATGTGGGAGATATGGTGGTTGAAAGCAGTCGACCTAAGGCATTTTCATATTTCGACCGAAGTGTTCTAAAATTATTTGGAATGACCTATAATGCACTTGAATGTTCTTGAAAGTACTAAAATGTACTAGAATGTTCTTGAAAGTACTAAAATGTTCTTGAAAGTACTAAAATGTTCTAGAACGTTTTTCAACTAACTATAGTGTTCTAGAGCATATATGGGCAACCCCCGGCCCCCTGGCCGGATCCGGCCCTCCACCAGCTTCAATCCGGCCCACGAGAGATTCAGAAATTTCAAATAAGCTTCAAACTAAAGCCTCTCATTAATTTTCATTTGATTTTTCTATCTGTTTTTGTTAATTTGATTTTTGTATGTTTGATTATGCTACTGTAATTCTAATAAATAAAAAAATGTGTGAATTTTTATCGCCTTTTTATTCACTACTACCTACTTATTTCTTACCTACGGCCCGCGACCTGATTAAGTCCCGAAATTATGCCCTCAGCTAACCAAAGGTTGCCCAACCTGTTCTAGAGTATGACGCGTTTTCAGCTACGACGTTAACATACTGTAAATTGTTTCACTTCATGAGAGACTGAGTGGTAGAATGATATGGTGATGGATTTCCCATCTTATTATCCCGACTCCTTGCTTTTTGGTACATGTTTTATGTAACTTACACCTTTCAGTATTCAATGTCTTGGTCATCTTGTAGCTGTCGCGTGGTGACGTCACACTATGACATCGCGCTATGAAGTCACGCTTTTCGCCTTTGTTGTTCAACATACGACCACGAGACGATTTCTACGTTATGCACGTTATTTAATAGCATTTCTGTTTATCTAAGCATCGGTGAATAAATAAATTGTCAGAACACTGAAAGAAAAGTAAGTATTCCGTTTAAATCGACGTAATAATTATTAGTTACTTTTTTTTCAATTCGATGTAAAATAAAAGCATTAATTCTCGATTATCAATGTCAGCGGCAGTTTTCATTAGACTATTATTACAGAGGGAATGAGTAAATTAATTTCTTTTTGAATTACTTAAATTGTTTTCATTGGTGTCCTATTACTTAAATCATTACTTCCTTTAAATGAAAGTAGATACTCACTGATCGCGATCTAAACAGCCTAGACTACAACTAAAACTAATATTATGTAGCATAACTTAAGTTATTAAGATTTATTTTTATCATCCTCCGTTTTCACTGGAGTCATTATTTGAGCCGCGTGAAATCTGTGTCAGCTGTTAGAACATTGATAAGAAAGACGTAAGAAACCGTGAAGATTTTGGATCAAATTTATATCGCGCTGCATGATGACACTGACATGCGATACAGGGAATGTATTAATTCGCGTGTGATTGAAGCTTTGATTTTCTAGCGATCAGGCTGAAATGCAACCTGGACCAAGTTGACAGCTCAAACGTTTTGCTACAGCACAAGACACGAGAAATTACATTGATCTTTATAACAATTCTATTTAGGTAAGCAAATAAATTAATTGCCAGAACACTCCGTTAAAACCGTCACTTTTGATTGGCTATGAAGCTAGTTCTAGCAATCAAATTCTAAATCCATGCGTATGAAGTTGCAGGTAACAGCCAATATGCTAATAAAACAGATAAAAACATCTTTTTACTACGAAAATCGTCGAATACAATGTATAATATTTTCAAGCTCTACACCTTAGCATGTCATATGTAGTTATGTTGTTCTGCACACATCCTTTGCTGTATAACATTTTTTATATCTCTGTGACGTCACTACATTCGTTATACGCAAATAGTCACAAATTCTCGTAATGATTTTTAATGTCACTAGTCCGCGTAAAGAAGATTCACTTCAAAAATGTAAGCGGTGGGTGATGCTATCCCATTCCCCCATCACACCACCGTTCGCCTGTGTTCTCCGAGAGCCTCGACTGCAGCGAACAGCGAACAAAGTTGGCTGTAACTGTTCCCATCTCCGCTGCAGTGGACTGAACTCCTCGGCACCTGTTCCAAGTTCTTCCCACTTACCTCGACTGCAGACAATGAGCCAGCAAGTTGTGGCCAGTATCTGCAAGTGTCTGGCATTCAAACGGACGTCTCGGAGGGGTTCTTTACTGGAGTTGGGCCCCACTTGGCACTTGCAAACTCTCGCTCGCCATTGTTCCAGGGGCGCAAAGTTCCTGCCTGATAAATCGAGAGCGAGCCGCAGTTTTCGCGAAGTGTTTCCTTGAATATACGGCGAATTTTTAGTCTTCGGGATTCAGATCCCGCCCCGACGGACCAGTAAGGGAGTGAGAGGGGTTGGGGTGGTAGGGGGCTGCCTCCAACTTTGTTCGTGTGTATGTGAACGGAAGTGAGGGTGGAAACAAACGGTTCCGTTTCCAACGATAAGAGATTAATCAGACCCGAGGGGAATTTACGCCGTGGCACGTTCAGATTTGTAAAACGCTCGGCTTACGCGACAGATCTTTTTGCATTCGGCATGCGATGTCGAAGTGTGCTCGAAGTTTTTCATTCTTTCATGACGTAGGGAAACTCCCAGCTGTGCGGTCAGAAGTGAGAGAAAAAGTCGGTTGTGACAAAGGTAAAAGTTGTATATCTTTTGTTGCAAGCATATTTACCACCATTAACAATAAAAGCAATGGAAAATGTTGGAAAAGGTATTAAACCTCTTCCTTGCTAATATTATAATCAATATGAGAATTAAGTTTTTCCCGGCGTATAGATGAAATGAATAAATCTCTGGTTTTGTGCCGGTTAGTTTCTTTATTTAACTATATACACAACGTTACGGCAAGTACCTTCGTTGCCATCATCAAGTTAGCTGTTATATAAACTTACAAGACTGTTAAAGTTAAATAATGGAACTAACCGGCAGAAAACCCGAGGATTATTCACTTCATTATAATCAATGTTTTATTTCTTTTTTTCGTCACATAATATACCACAAAAGTCGTAAACTGATACAGTACGACAATCATATATACTAGCTAAAAGCACGGCTTTGTGGTGGCTCGCGAAGTTTTTTTTATAAAAAACATTATCATCATCATTTATTGCTTTTCATGGACCTTTGAGGTCTATCGCAGAATACCCAGGGTATAGGCCGTCCGGCTATTCACTTTGTATTTTTCTTTAACCCGGTTCTTTTTACAGAAGGTGGGGGTTGGCCCAACTTCTAACCCTTCTTTCTTTCTCATTTGGGCTACAGTTTAACGTGGAATCCGAACCACGGAGCGTCCTGGCATAGTTGATATGATTAAACACAACTCTCAAAATTCCTGCGCCTGCCGGGATTCGTGCCCGGGGCAGGAGCAGCGAAAGTTTTGAAAGCAAGCGCCTTAGCCACTGAGCCACCAGAACGCTCATAAAAAACATTATATACAATTAAATAAATTAAATAATAATCATAAGGATTTTAATAAAATGATCTTGCTGTGCACGTAATTTTTGTTTCAAATGTTTTTATGATTTACATCATCCATCATTTGCGTATTTCTCAAAGTAAAATAAATAATTTGGAGACTTTGTTTCAAAACAAATTTATAATACTACAAAATCAAATAGCAATAAAAAATACAAATGGAAAAAAATTTCTGGGTTCATGGGATCGAACTTAGGATCTTCTGCTCAGCAACACACTGCCTCAACACACACGTCTAAACCGACCTTATCAACGAATAGTCTTCCCTAGCGGTATAACTCATTTAGGCACAATTTTTACGGTTTTAATCTTCGATTTCTCTTACACGGGGAACCACCAGGCAGAACTGCTTTAGGACGAGAAATCAGAGATGATCTACTATTTACCAAACTTGTTTATTCCACGATAGCGATTTTCACACTGAAGACCTCTCGTCAGCATGCACTAATAAAAATAATTATAATTTATTTGTTTTTCTGCAAAAATAATGATTGATGGCACATCTCGAATTGACTTTGAATTAGTATGTTCAATTTCACGTCTTTAGGTACGGCAGTTTTTTCAAAAAGTGTACCACAATGTGTGCACAAATCTTCGCCTAGTATAACTAGCTAAAAACACGACTTTGTGTTGGCTCGCGAAGTTTTGCTGTAAGAAATATTATATATATATATATATATATGATATAAATATTATATATTAAATATTAATACTATATATAATATTATATAATATTATATTTTTTAAAAAATATTTAATTTGATTTTAATCAGATGCAAAATTTCTCCTTCGAGTTTCTTCCTGTTTTCTACATTTTAACATTGAATTTTTAATAGTGCTAAATCGGTCATAAGAAAATCTTCTGTTTAATGCTAGGCTTTCTAAAGTTTTTCTCTCGATAACGCAACATACGTTAAACCTATAGAAGTTTCTTTGTCTCCAATAACTATTACAACTTTATCTAATGTTAAACCTTAAGCTTTATGAATTGTTATTGCAAAAGCTATTTTTAATGGAAATTGTTTTCTTGAATAGGTGATATTCGCTCTATTACAAAAATTAGTTGTGAGTGGAATTGGAACACAGCCACTATTTTGATAAGTTAAATGAAAATAATTTTCAAAACCAACCATTATCACTCCTGGCATTTGATCAGGCTTACTTAGATTTCTTCTAATACAACTCGGCGAAACAAATCGAAAATAAATAATACATTTTTTGATATCTCGCTTAGTTCTGGAGAGGTTGAAATGCGGCCTGGACCAAAAGAAAAAATTTGCCGTAGCCAAACTCGCTGATGAATTTATATGTAAATTGACGAGAAAAAATCAAATATAAAGAATATTTTTTTTATATCTCGCTTAATTCTGGAGATACTGTATCTCAAAAGTGAGGAGGTTAGACTGAGATCCGGCGTGGACCAGAAAAAAATCACCAAAACCACTATATTAACATGGTTGAAATTCACAATAGGTGTTTTATTTTCGTCCTATTGGTTGTTGTTAGGTTTAAAGGCAGCCTGTACCAGTAGAAACATCACCAAAAACACAAGAAACAATGCCTACGACTGATTTTTGGCATGCTATATCTCGAAGTCTCATCGAGTTATATAAAAATTCATCATCAAAGTGCGGCGTAGAATCCCCACATACACACATTTCTTAACACCAATACAGAAGAATCTTTAGTAAAAACATTAATACCTCCTTTTCTGGAATTTAGATTCTCACAATACTTCAGTTTGTGGCAACGTTATTTTCGATTAAAGTTTGAAGCGTACCGATTAGGTATACATTCCTTTTATATTTTATTTTCATTAAACATTGAATCGTAAGTGATTATAATTGTATAGGTATTTAAATAACTGATTAAGTGCGGGAGTGGAATTTCTTTATATAATTACAAAACTGTCGCTTCTAAATTTACACAAATCACAGATGTATTTACATAGAACATTCAATAACCATAGATCATATTTTATACAAAAAAATAAATTAAAACCTCTCTTTCTGGAGTGTAAGTTCTCAGATGAACATCGAAAATCACAAACTACACTTTTAGTGAATAATTTATTTGATTATCTTACCGTTGCTGTGAACAAATGACTGCACTTCAAGTTGAGTGGTAAGTTATTGCATAAATGCTAACAGCGTTTTCAAACTGCGTCGGTCTCAATGGACACACTAAAAGCAAAACTACATTAACACGTTTCCAATATCTTGGCTTTAATTGATTCACTAATTCTTGACAATAAATGTGTCAAACCACGTTACGCGACTACATGACGTCTTCACGTGACCACGCGATCGCCTCTGATTTCTATCAGCATGAATGATCAGAAATATTAAAAAATATAGCTATTTATTTGTGTTTTATACAAAAATAATGATTGATCTCATCTACAATTGACTTTGAATCAGTATGTTCAATTTCACGTATTTAGGTGCAGCAATTTTTTTCAAAAAGTGTACCACAAAGTGTGCACAAATCGTCTCCTAGTATAATTATTTCTGAAAGTTTTTTTTTTTTTTCTTTTTGTGTAATTTATCTTTTTCTTCTCATACTTCAGCAAAATTCGAAAAATGAGGTATCATTTTAAAGATTAAATTCGGCGCATTATTAACAAATTAAACTTTTCGAAATGGCAAAATTATTAACAATCAAGGCCAGAGTCAAGCTGCTGGACTTCGCCGGCCTCGGTAAGGAGTGACAGCAGTACCACATGTTTTCTAGAATTTTGGATATTTTTGTTTCCGTTAGAGAGAAATTTCATAATTTCTAATTGTTTTGTAAGACGCTGTAAGTGTTTCAGTTGTCAAATTAACAATTGCTGCAAATGAGCCAGTTCTTCTTTCATCCTACTAGAAACCACTTTTTTTCTTTTACTTATGGCTTTACGCCTCGTCGACGTCGAGTTAATTTGAGGCGGGATCGAATTGGGGGCAAGGAACGGGAAGCAATTCTGCCAAGGCCTTTTGGAGGAAGCATCCCAACATTCGCCTGGAGCGATTTGGGGAAACCATAGGAAAACCAAATCTGGATTCCGGGGCGGGGATTCGAACCGGCGTCCTCCCGATTGCGAGGCCAGAGGTTAACCGCTCACCCACAAAGCACTAATCTCGCTATTCATCCAGTATTCTTCTCGAAATTTTTGCACAGGCAATCTACTGTTTCAAAATTTTGTTTGAGATATTAAACGAATCCTAACAATTTTGGACTGTTTCCGAAATGGAGTCAGGGTTCTCAACGTAACTTTTCTCCAGTATGATATCTCACATACAAATGATTACTGCACGAAAGTTTTAACTGCATGTCCTTTTCTAATCCCTTTGTCTGGCTAAGTTTCTTTGTGTGTATTTTAAGGTATCTAGATTTTATTCTTTGCTACAGACCTTTAAAAATTGCTAAAAAGTATTTTCATGAAATTCTATAGGTAGATTCTTCTAATAGATGGTAATAGGTTTTACTTTCATGGAATTAGCTTTGATTAGATGAACATAGAAACTAGTGCTGTTGTGACCATTAATACAATTAGCGAACATCTAATTTTGATCAAAAATGATATTTAATAGTGACTTGAAATTTTTGAGCTGGCGTTTATATATGTCTGAATGATTATAATTCTGTTTTCAACGCTTCGTAACCAGTTAGTTATTTAATTGCTTGTCTTGCATTCTTTGTTCTTGAAAAAGTGTAAATTTATATTACATGTATAATTTCCAAGATAACCGAATAAAGGTGTACAACAAGTTGTTTAATAAGAGGATACCGCTTTTTATTAAGCTATAGAGCATTCGGCCGAGAATGTCAAAAGTTGCTGACAAGATGAGATAATTCAGCAATAACGCTTTAGAGGACCCGAATATTTGTTATACTTTACTTCTAGTTCAGCTATCAGATCCGAATAGATTCGAATATTCTATTAGATTTAAACATCTCTCTTATAGCATCTAGTGTGGATGAAGCTATTCACCAACTATCCTCTGTCAAAAACATAGCAGCTAAGGTAAGTTGAAGATTTCTGTAAACATAACTGAACTCATCACCAACGTCAGAAATGCATCCAACTTAATCCCACCAAAAAAAAAGGACTAATGCCTTCAAATATCTTAGAGATAACTTCAAAAAACAACGAGGATTTAGACAAGAACAGCAGATGTGTCAGACATTTGTAAGAATATGTATGGATATAAATAGCCCTCTCCCTTAACCTCAAATTAAGAAACTACAATACTGTACTTCGACCATCAGTACTGCCCCGCCTCTAATGACCTTAGCCGTCGACGAGGCGTAAAGCAATAAGTAAAAAAAAAAAAGTACCGTATCAGAGTGCTTGAACACAGTTAGGAAGGAACAACTCAGAAAACTGGAACTAAAGGAACGAACGATCCTGAGAAAAATCATGGTTTCTGTCAAAGAAAAAGGAGAATACAGACTCAGGCATAATAAAGACCTATACCAACATCTGGAGAGCATTACAACAGTCATGAGAAAATGGAGATTAATGTTCTATGGTCATATTATTCGGATGGATAATCATAGGCTCACCTCTAAAATCTTTAACATCGGCTCTAGAGGGAAAGCGATTAACGCAAAATGGACTAGTCAGAAAATATCTGAATGTTTGAAATCAATAAAATTTTGCTAAATTACAATCAATAATAATAAAAAATAACCATCACAAATTATTTATCCAAATTTTCTATTTGCAAACTATTAAACAAAACAAAACTACAAAATATCTTTTTATATATCATCAAAATTACTTACTTCCTTTGTTTTTAACCTTAACATAAAATAATATTAATTATTTTATAATGTACGCGTTACATGTTTGTGTTCAAACATTTTCCTTGTGTAACGAAAACAATTCAAATAAAAATTCCCAGGAATACGCAAAGCACGATGTTCATTCTCTCATTTAGCTGCTGGACGAACCTTTCCAGTTCCCGCACGATGCATCGCCTTCGTTCGTAACTTACATATCTACGACAAATGCGAGTAACGAAATGAATTTTGTGAGTAACGTTTCGGTACTTCAAGTCAGGCGATGTATTCGTTACTCACTAACGAATACACACTGTTTGCTACAGCTATACTTGTCCGACAGCATACAGTCTTTCGCTTTAAGGTGTGATACATTAATATTCTTCATTCTTCTGTCGCCATTAACACGCTACTCCAGCACTCACGCAATTTGAGGAAAGATTTTTGGAATACCACATTTGAAGTTAGTGCACTCTAGTGGGATACCAGTTGCAAGAGTGGATTCCTTCAGCCCGCCACACAAAAACCTCTGCATCATTAATAAAAAGTGGGCATATTTCGATATTTCCCGATAAATGAGAGTCAAACATGCATTTTACTATATTCACTCGCTCAAAATACATAGCTCTGAGGGTATGTAATCCACTGTTTAATCATATGAAAATCTAAAGACACACGAGAACTAACCTTAAACCATTATAATAAACCAACTCTCATTCAAGGCTCGGAAGCATTGAAAATAAAGATGAACTTTAACGGGGAATCACTGCATTTGAAGAGCGATTTCAGAATTACCGCATGACATTCGCTGCTAGACTATGTCAGAAACAAACAAATTAAAAATAACATGCAGCTTACCGACAGAAACGAGATAAGCGGAATACTTCAACTAATGCTGCAATACACTCACAATGGGAAACGACCAATGGGAAGACCAATTATAAGATGGTGACCATAACCCGATCAGTTGGCCCTACACTTAGCTGCACAGTAAAATAAGGACTATAAAGAATCTCCCATAGGTTGATCATCGCCGTACTCTGTTCTCCGAGGGCAGGAAAAAAATTCGTACAAACTGATGAAGGACCAAATAGGACTCAATAGCTTCTGCATGAAGAATAAAAAGTCATGTAATTTTTAAAATTAATTCATTTAATTTTAAAAAGTTATCATTACATAATGTTTGTCAGTCTAGAAAAGTTGCTGTAGCCATAAAAAATGTGAAAGAATGTAAACGAATTAATTATTTTCCGAATAAAACAAAAAACAGCAAACATCAGAGACTGAGTAGTATAATAACACCGGTTCTGCTCCCCCTAATTATCTCGCCTTGCGGTCGCTTCCCCTATAATTACGCGCCGCCGCCCTGTCATTATCTACCTGGCTGCCGGCGCCGCTTACCGTCATTATCTTTGTAGGTCACGCGCCCCGCCCCCTGCGGCCGCTTCCCCTATAATTAGGCGCCACCGGCCTGTCATTATCTTTGTAGGTCACCCGCCCCGCCCCTGCAGGTGTGCAGGTCGCTTCCCCTCCTATATCCAGAACACCCATGCCGGTTCTGTATTAAATAGGTCACGCGCCCCGCCCCTGCAGCCACGCCGGCGCCTCTCACCGTAATTATCTCGACGGCGCCGAGGCAGGACACGCGTACGCACACACGTCGTACCCTCCAAGTCGAAAATGGAGTTACGTGGTTTATGGACGCACCCTTAGCATAACAAATTTTCAGCTCCCCCTCTACTTGCCACGCATTCGGGAGGACGTGAGTTCGTATTCCCCGTCCTACCATCGAATTATTATTATTATTATTATTAAATACAATGAGAGACGAAGAAGGGGGAGAGAGAAACTTGGTGCTGGCCCATTCAGTCTTACTCTTCCGAACATGCGATCTTAAAATACTAATTATTCGCTAATTCATCGTAACTACTGAGATAATTAGCATTTTTTCGTAAAGTGCGGTCAACGGTACAAAACCCCCGTCGGTTTAATAAAGCGGGAAGGAATTCTGCATGTTGAAGAAGGGAAATGGCGAAACCTGGTGTCGGCCCATTCAGGCCTAATCTTCCGAAAGATACCAAAAGGTTTAACGTCCCCCTTCAAAGGTAGTTTACTAGAATTCGGTGAGTTTTGTTTTGCGCGAGAAGGAATTCGGCCATAGCCTTTTGAAGGAAGCATCATGGCATTCACCTGGAGTGATTTCAGGAAACCATGGAAAATCCAAATCTGGATGCACGGACGGGGATTCGAACCCGCGTCCCCCGAATGCGCTGCCAGAACGTTAACCGTTCACCTACATTAGGGGTGGTTGTCTCGCCATAGACATTAGCTAAATGTTCAGCTGACTAAATTTGCATTTTCTCTTCTGAAGAGCTTGACTTAATAAATTTTATATTTGGAAAACTAAATTTTCCGTTCGTCGGAGTGTCAAGAATGTTTGCACTTGACTTTTATAATGCCACGTTTAGTTGTTGTCGTATCCATGTTTATACACAGAATCTTTGACATTTTTATTTCCTTGGTCAGTTGTTGAAGGGGCTAATAAAATTCGCAGATTTTTACTATTTACATAATATTTAAGCAAAAGGAGTTAATTCGCTATATACCTGAATTATTTTTACATTAAACTGAAGCTACATCAACTAGAAGAATGCAATATGGAGCAAATTTACAGCAGCATCCTTCAGAATTCAGGGCCCCGAACTTCATCATCGTCCAGTAGCGTTGCAATATCGGGAGAAACATGAGGCTTAAGGTTGCAAGCGCACAGATGATTAAAACTAACTTCTAGAAAGCTAATGGAGTGACATTTCTTGAATTCACGCAGCACTAGACTTCTGGGATTTGAAATGTGGTGCTACAGAAGAATGCTGAAAATTAAGTGGACAGACAATGTAAGAAATGAATTAGCTTTGCAAATGATGGGTGAGGAAAGAAGTTTGTGGAAGAAGCTTACAGAAGGAAGCGACAGGCTTGTAGGTCATATTTTGAGACATGCTGGAATAGTTAATTTGCTGGTGGAGGGAACAGTCGAAGGTAAGAACTGTAGAGGAAGAAAGGGATTAGAATATATGAAGCAGATAATTGAGGACGTGGGTTGTAGGGGATATGTAGAGATGAAGAGGTTAACACTAGATAGGAAGGGATGGAGGATTACATCAAAACCAGTCGAAAGACTAATAACAGCAGAAAAAAAAATTATTCTGATCATTAACTGAAGCTGGTTATCGCTTTCTCAAAATGATTGATCTTAATATTTCGTTGAACGCGATATGTGGAGAAAACTTTAGCTATATGAATTGTTTCCGAATTTACATCGTGAGACAACAGAATACACATATCACAGTGTTTTATTAGTGAGCTATGCTTCTAGTAGAACAATGTTATCTAGTAAAAGAAACAATAAGCCTCAAAAAAAAAGAAGGAAAAACCACTAAAATAGATCTTGTTTGAAGTATAAACAAACCTGGTTTTGAGTTTAGACCAATCAGCTCTCTTTCGATGATAAACGGTTTCAACAAGTCCAAGTCAGTTTGTTGGAAACAAAACCTTAAAATTCTACTTCGGTTATGATCGTTCGACAATTTAATAGTTTTACTTGAAATTTATACCAAGCGTCTTGCATTTATACACCTTCAAATTCTACATTATCACTGAAATTTCATTTACTGGCTATTAAGAAGGCATCTGCATTGATAGAGGAAGGTTATAATGACACAGTTTTGCAGTTATAACCGGTAGGGTTAGAAGATATTAGAGTATAAACCGATTAATGGTATGTTTTCGAAGAACAAAGCTGAAGTATAGTTTCAGAGCAAATAAATCTCATGTCGTGATGTGATTCAAAGCGAAAACATTACTATTCCATCTTATTCTTCCAACTACCATTCAGTGTTAAAAAATGCTGTCTTGCCAATATAGTTACTAAGGTTGATTCTTTCTTACAAACTACAAAAGACGCAAATACGTACTACACACCAGTGGATAGAGGAAGGTTTAAAGTTTGTAATTCCTACCTGTTAGTTCCATCGGCTACCGCTAACAGCGCTGCTGTCTGTTACGTGGATATGGCCACGGTAGAAGTCGTTTTGTGCGCTACGTTATGCAAAAAGTAAATCCATTATTGATGTGTAGCGTGCATTCCGTCGTAAGTTCAATGAAGTGTCTCATGGTCATAAACAGATTTACGATTGGAATAACGAATTCGTAGAAGATCGGTGCGTCGTCCTCGAATGTCAAATGAAAATGTTTAGCTTATCCAAAGTGCTTTCGAAGAGATTTCTCAGAAACCCAACAAATGCTGAATGTTTAAAGTAAAACGTTGAAACTTCCTCTTTCCAGTAATGTGTGACATGTATTTGTATAGTTCATAGTTTGCAAGAAATAAACATTCAAAATCTGCTCCTGTCTAGAACTTTATTGGGACTGAACTATAGTATCGGCGGTGGAAGCGGCAACGGGGAACTACATTGGGAGCCATGGAGCGGAGTTCGCCGCCCAATAGGAAATTGGTGTACGAAATGACGACTTGCAGACTTACAATATAAAAAAATTCAGGTGACCGGAAGGTTTCGGCTTCCATAAATATTAAAAACCCCGACTGTGCAAGGGTAGCGCACATGCTTTGCGTTGCAAGGGTCACCGGTTTGAGACTAGCCTGGGGCCTGAATGGTTTGATCAATTGTTTGACAGCGAAAAGTGTCGGACGACACATAGTTTTCTTTTTAATATTACATCAACAGTCTCGAATTTAAGAAAATTGTCGAAATCATGTGGATCTGAAACAAGCATAGAGGTTGGCGGTCCACATAGCTAACTCTGGGTGTGACAATGCAGCATGGAGTAAACTGGTGGCAAAAAAATATTCTTGGCTTAAGAAGGTTTTAAAATAGACTACAAGCCACATTTTAAAAGGAATATTGCAACTGTAAGTAGGAATGTAAACCGTTTTACTGCGTAAATCTCGGAGTCTAACTGTCATGCCTGCAAAACTTTTCTGACTTGGAGTTTAACTTTTTTCATGAAACTCTAAATTTTATGAAACAGGCGATATGCCTCAGTACTTAGGTTCTTGATTTGTAGCGCTGAGATACCAGCACTAAACACTGGCGGCAGATAATGGAGTTACCGAAGTTCTAATAACTGATCTTCAAATCCTTAGCCAGGAGCGTAGCAAGTTTAAGGTCCCATATCTGATCTTCACTCTTTAAGTAGCTGGCAGTCAAACGCGTGAAAAATTACATCACCTTACACTGATTTCAAAATGCCTACAGTCGCAATACAGAAATTCACCGAAGATAGCATCCACTAAGTTCTAGATCATGTTAGATCATTCATGAAATTTTTCGTCAGTGCCAGTATACGAGTCTGTTTCGTAGACTAAATGGATCTCGTGTACAACCTCCAAAGGGCACATGTGAATAGTTCTTATCCCGACACATGCGAAAAATGCGGTACAGACCAAAGTTAGTTGGAAAAATGGAAGAATGCATACTTTCTGCAGAAACAGCGGTAACAGATGCATAGCATATTGTCGTATCTAAAAGTTGTCACGAACTGCACCACTCAAGAACAAGCTATGAAAGGTGCCAAGCACAAACTTCGAAAGTATATACCTTTTAGGACTTACAGAATATTGACAACTTATACATGCACACACCAGTGTCAAGGATCATGAAAATATGCTCGGCCTCACAAATATTGACAGATGTTTCGGAATTTCTTGAGTTAACAGTCTGATCCTCATTCTGTTTCTATTTACCGCATACTTTGACAAGGCGTGTTGTGGGCATTCGCCTGGAGTGATTTCAGGAAACTATGGAAAAAATAACTTAAATCTGGATGGTCGCTTCCCGAATGCGATGCCAGAGTGCTATCGCTCGCCCAACAGTCATCGCCAATCCTCTTATGCACCCCACCTCATAAAATCCCGAAATGTTATGAAAACCGCAAAACATAGTGAATACAGGTAAAAATCGCCAAAATTATGTAATATTCGCTCTACGAAAGAAGTTATAGATTGATATGGTTAGAAGATGACTGAGGATGTATCAGTTTCATTAAGAATTCACCATTCCTCAGTTTAGATGTCCTAAATTACTTTATATGGACACAGTTAGCTTGGCAGGTAGAGTTCCATAGTGAAAAGGTTGTCGGTGTTATGAAGGACGATGCGAGTTGCACCCTGATTGTGGAGTTTGCTGGGTTACGGGGCAAAAAGTGTGCATTCTGGCTCGAGACCGACCGAACCTGTAACATTTTATTTTTTTATTTTTGCTGGATACCAGTTAACCAGTGGAGATGCTACATTTTGTGCTTAGGTACATCTCTTGTGGTATAAACTCGTAACCTTTCTCCGGAGCAGGGCCTTCGTGGGTGAATCCTCAAAAATTAGACCATACTTTAGGTATGTTTTCAACCAGAGTGAGAAACATCCACTTCATTCATAAATGGTTACAACAGCTATCCATTCACCCACATGCATAGAAAACCCTAATCCATATGCCTAGATCAGGATTCAAACCGGTATCCTCCTGAATGAGAGGCCAACACTCTCGGTGAAATTATAGGTGACAAAATTATAAGTGTTTGATTTAAAAGTGACATGTTTACAGCGTCAGCTAATCGTCTCCACAATTTGAGTAGCTATATGGTGCAAATTGAAATCGACGTTTCACGAAATACGTCTTATACCCGTTGCGTTTTACAAAATAGTCTTCATTTATAATGACAGCCTATATACCTCGTGTTGCTAAGTTTCGCTTCACGCACGTTTAAACTAGCATTAGAGGCCATATTGGTGAACTATGGGACAAGCGGTCTTCCACAAACAAGATTTCACAGGATTACACCCACCACCACTCGCCCCGAAAAAGTCCTTTATCAAGTTATTTTTCATGAGTCCTTCATCACTTACTAGTCTTAAGACCCAATCGTAATAGACACCAACACTCGATAAGACATAAATTTTTTCCGGATATAAGTACTAAGTATGTGCCACTCTCCATGAATATTATTAAAAGTGTGAAAATGTGCAAAATAGATAAAAAAAAATCAAAACTGACCAGTCAGAGAAATAGAACAAAGTATCGAGCATTACAGGGAGCAAGAGAGAAGCATAATTTCGTGAAAAATATACAGTTTCAGTAAGAAGAATGAAAATCCTATAACTTATCTTAAATTTCATAAAAATCGGTAAAAATGATTAAAATACATAAAATATTGCCAAAATTACGTAATTTCCTTCCAAAACAAGATGTCGTTGGTTGACATGACAATTACACCTGCGTGCACCACAGAGTGCAGTGCACAACTATATGATGTGTTTTTCATTACTACAACTGGCTACAGAAAAGTGTCATATATGTACAAAAAATGTATGTTTCGGCTGTAGCAACAGTTCTCAGAGAAACCTGCACGGCTACCTCCACCACACACATCACATTACCGTCAGGGGAGTGCAAACGATGAAAACTACAGATGTTATCGATCAAAGGGCCAAAGGTTAGGAAAACTATGTGATGAGTATTCACAACGCATACAATCTTCCAATCATGATAGGGTGAGCAAAGGATGAAAGCAAAATATGTGTGCATCACAGAACTCAATGAATTCGATCAAAGGTGCTGACATAACGTATCAGCCACACAAGTCATTACAAAAACCACTATCATGAAGGTGGGATAAGTTAGCGTAAGTTCAGGTTAATTCCTATTTTTTCATAAATTGGGAGTGCATGTGACGCGATAACTTTATATAATGAGGGTGGGATGCACTAGAAGTTAACACGTAAGCTAAGACATAACATCCTGGGCCTGCCTTACGAAGGAATGACGTGCGATAAGTTAGTGCAAGCTCAGGTTAACCCTTATTTTTTCATAAATTCAGAGCGCGTTGATAGGAAATAACGGTAAGGAGGGTGCGATGAACTAGAGGTTAACCCCAGTTTTTGGGTTATGAAACCATGACACCCTTGCACTAATTGAGGTTAACCCCAGTTTGGGCTAAGAACCATGAAACCCATACAGTAATTGAGGTTATTGTAGATAATTTAGGTTAGGCGGGCCAGCATGTTACATTGTGTTAGCTTAGGTTAACGCGCTCGAGCGCGTTAACCTAAGCTAACACAATGTAACATGCTGAGCCTGCCTAACCTAAATTATCTACAATAACCTCAATTACTGTATGGGTTTCATGGTTCTTAGCCCAAAACTGGGGTTAACCTCAATTAGTGCAAGGGTGTCATGGTTTCATAACCCAAAAACTGGGGTTAACCTCTAGTTCATCGCACCCTCCTTACCGTTATTTCCTATCACGCGCTCTGAATTTATGAAAAAATAAGGGTTAACCTGAGCTTGCACTAACTTATCGCACGTCATTCCTTCGTAAGGCAGGCCCAGGATGTTATGTCTTAGCTTACGTGTTAACTTCTAGTGCATCCCACCCTCATTATACAAAGTTATCGCGTCACATGCACTCCCAATTTATGAAAAATAGGAATTAACCTGAACTTACGCTAACTTATCCCACCTTCATGATAGTGGTTTTTGTAATGACTTGTGTGGCTGATACGTTATGTCAGCACCTTTGATCGAATTCATTGAGTTCTGTGATGCACACATATTTTGCTTTCATCCTTTGCTCACCCTATCATGATTGGAAGATTGTATGCGTTGTGAATACTCATCACATAGTTTTCCTAACCTTTGGCCCTTTGATCGATAACATCTGTAGTTTTCATCGTTTGCACTCCCCTGACGGTAATGTGATGTGTGTGGTGGAGGTAGCCGTGCAGGTTTCTCTGAGAACTGTTGCTACAGCCGAAACATACATTTTTTGTACATATATGACACTTTTCTGTAGCCAGTTGTAGTAATGAAAAACACATCATATAGTTGTGCACTGCACTCTGTGGTGCACGCAGGTGTAATTGTCATGTCAACCAACGACATCTTGTTTTGGAAGGAAATTACGTAATTTTGGCAATATTTTATGTATTTTAATCATTTTTACCGATTTTTATGAAATTTAAGATAAGTTATAGGATTTTCATTCTTCTTACTGAAACTGTATATTTTTCACGAAATTATGCTTCTCTCTTGCTCCCTGTAATGCTCGATACTTTGTTCTATTTCTCTGACTGGTCAGTTTTGATTTTTTTTTTATCTATTTTGCACATTTTCACACTTTTAATAATATTCATGGAGAGTGGCACATACTTAGTACTTATATCCGGAAAAAATTTATGTCTTATCGAGTGTTGGTGTCTATTACGATTGGGTCTTAAGACTAGTAAGTGATGAAGGACTCATGAAAAATAACTTGATAA
Organism: Vandiemenella viatica; assembly: GCA_031002005.1. Classification (NCBI taxonomy): domain Eukaryota; kingdom Metazoa; phylum Arthropoda; class Insecta; order Orthoptera; family Morabidae; genus Vandiemenella; species Vandiemenella viatica. Next base: position 135,270,465 of record CM061919.1, read on the forward strand.
AGGACTTTTTCGGGGCGAGTGGTGGTGGGTGTAATCCTGTGAAATCTTGTTTGTGGAAGACCGCTTGTCCCATAGTTCACCAATATGGCCTCTAATGCTAGTTTAAACGTGCGTGAAGCGAAACTTAGCAACACGAGGTATATAGGCTGTCATTATAAATGAAGACTATTTTGTAAAACGCAACGGGTATAAGACGTATTTCGTGAAACGTCGATTTCAATTTGCACCATATAGCTACTCAAATTGTGGAGACGATTAGCTGACGCTGTAAACATGTCACTTTTAAATCAAACACTTATAATTTTGTCACCTATAATTTCACCGAGAGTGTTGGCCTCTCATTCAGGAGGATACCGGTTTGAATCCTGATCTAGGCATATGGATTAGGGTTTTCTATGCATGTGGGTGAATGGATAGCTGTTGTAACCATTTATGAATGAAGTGGATGTTTCTCACTCTGGTTGAAAACATACCTAAAGTATGGTCTAATTTTTGAGGATTCACCCACGAAGGCCTGCTCCGGAGAAAGGTTACGAGTTTATACCACAAGAGATGTACCTAAGCACAAAATGTAGCATCTCCACTGGTTAACTGGTATCCAGCAAAAATAAAATGTTACAGGTTCGGTCGGTCTCGAGCCAGAATGCACACTTTTTGCCCCGTAACCCAGCAAACTCCACAATCAGGGTGCAACTCGCATCGTCCTTCATAACACCGACAACCTTTTCACTATGGAACTCTACCTGCCAAGCTAACTGTGTCCATATAAAGTAATTTAGGACATCTAAACTGAGGAATGGTGAATTCTTAATGAAACTGATACATCCTCAGTCATCTTCTAACCATATCAATCTATAACTTCTTTCGTAGAGCGAATATTACATAATTTTGGCGATTTTTACCTGTATTCACTATGTTTTGCGGTTTTCATAACATTTCGGGATTTTATGAGGTGGGGTGCATAAGAGGATTGGCGATGACTGTTGGGCGAGCGATAGCACTCTGGCATCGCATTCGGGAAGCGACCATCCAGATTTAAGTTATTTTTTCCATAGTTTCCTGAAATCACTCCAGGCGAATGCCCACAACACGCCTTGTCAAAGTATGCGGTAAATAGAAACAGAATGAGGATCAGACTGTTAACTCAAGAAATTCCGAAACATCTGTCAATATTTGTGAGGCCGAGCATATTTTCATGATCCTTGACACTGGTGTGTGCATGTATAAGTTGTCAATATTCTGTAAGTCCTAAAAGGTATATACTTTCGAAGTTTGTGCTTGGCACCTTTCATAGCTTGTTCTTGAGTGGTGCAGTTCGTGACAACTTTTAGATACGACAATATGCTATGCATCTGTTACCGCTGTTTCTGCAGAAAGTATGCATTCTTCCATTTTTCCAACTAACTTTGGTCTGTACCGCATTTTTCGCATGTGTCGGGATAAGAACTATTCACATGTGCCCTTTGGAGGTTGTACACGAGATCCATTTAGTCTACGAAACAGACTCGTATACTGGCACTGACGAAAAATTTCATGAATGATCTAACATGATCTAGAACTTAGTGGATGCTATCTTCGGTGAATTTCTGTATTGCGACTGTAGGCATTTTGAAATCAGTGTAAGGTGATGTAATTTTTCACGCGTTTGACTGCCAGCTACTTAAAGAGTGAAGATCAGATATGGGACCTTAAACTTGCTACGCTCCTGGCTAAGGATTTGAAGATCAGTTATTAGAACTTCGGTAACTCCATTATCTGCCGCCAGTGTTTAGTGCTGGTATCTCAGCGCTACAAATCAAGAACCTAAGTACTGAGGCATATCGCCTGTTTCATAAAATTTAGAGTTTCATGAAAAAAGTTAAACTCCAAGTCAGAAAAGTTTTGCAGGCATGACAGTTAGACTCCGAGATTTACGCAGTAAAACGGTTTACATTCCTACTTACAGTTGCAATATTCCTTTTAAAATGTGGCTTGTAGTCTATTTTAAAACCTTCTTAAGCCAAGAATATTTTTTTGCCACCAGTTTACTCCATGCTGCATTGTCACACCCAGAGTTAGCTATGTGGACCGCCAACCTCTATGCTTGTTTCAGATCCACATGATTTCGACAATTTTCTTAAATTCGAGACTGTTGATGTAATATTAAAAAGAAAACTATGTGTCGTCCGACACTTTTCGCTGTCAAACAATTGATCAAACCATTCAGGCCCCAGGCTAGTCTCAAACCGGTGACCCTTGCAACGCAAAGCATGTGCGCTACCCTTGCACAGTCGGGGTTTTTAATATTTATGGAAGCCGAAACCTTCCGGTCACCTGAATTTTTTTATATTGTAAGTCTGCAAGTCGTCATTTCGTACACCAATTTCCTATTGGGCGGCGAACTCCGCTCCATGGCTCCCAATGTAGTTCCCCGTTGCCGCTTCCACCGCCGATACTATAGTTCAGTCCCAATAAAGTTCTAGACAGGAGCAGATTTTGAATGTTTATTTCTTGCAAACTATGAACTATACAAATACATGTCACACATTACTGGAAAGAGGAAGTTTCAACGTTTTACTTTAAACATTCAGCATTTGTTGGGTTTCTGAGAAATCTCTTCGAAAGCACTTTGGATAAGCTAAACATTTTCATTTGACATTCGAGGACGACGCACCGATCTTCTACGAATTCGTTATTCCAATCGTAAATCTGTTTATGACCATGAGACACTTCATTGAACTTACGACGGAATGCACGCTACACATCAATAATGGATTTACTTTTTGCATAACGTAGCGCACAAAACGACTTCTACCGTGGCCATATCCACGTAACAGACAGCAGCGCTGTTAGCGGTAGCCGATGGAACTAACAGGTAGGAATTACAAACTTTAAACCTTCCTCTATCCACTGGTGTGTAGTACGTATTTGCGTCTTTTGTAGTTTGTAAGAAAGAATCAACCTTAGTAACTATATTGGCAAGACAGCATTTTTTAACACTGAATGGTAGTTGGAAGAATAAGATGGAATAGTAATGTTTTCGCTTTGAATCACATCACGACATGAGATTTTATTTGCTCTGAAACTATACTTCAGCTTTGTTCTTCGAAAACATACCATTAATCGGTTTATACTCTAATATCTTCTAACCCTACCGGTTATAACTGCAAAACTGTGTCATTATAACCTTCCTCTATCAATGCAGATGCCTTCTTAATAGCCAGTAAATGAAATTTCAGTGATAATGTAGAATTTGAAGGTGTATAAATGCAAGACGCTTGGTATAAATTTCAAGTAAAACTATTAAATTGTCGAACGATCATAACCGAAGTAGAATTTTAAGGTTTTGTTTCCAACAAACTGACTTGGACTTGTTGAAACCGTTTATCATCGAAAGAGAGCTGATTGGTCTAAACTCAAAACCAGGTTTGTTTATACTTCAAACAAGATCTATTTTAGTGGTTTTTCCTTCTTTTTTTTGAGGCTTATTGTTTCTTTTACTAGATAACATTGTTCTACTAGAAGCATAGCTCACTAATAAAACACTGTGATATGTGTATTCTGTTGTCTCACGATGTAAATTCGGAAACAATTCATATAGCTAAAGTTTCTCCACATATCGCGTTCAACGAAATATTAAGATCAATCATTTTGAGAAAGCGATAACCAGCTTCAGTTAATGATCAGAATAATTTTTTTTTTCTGCTGTTATTAGTCTTTCGACTGGTTTGATGTAATCCTCCATCCCTTCCTATCTAGTGTTAACCTCTTCATCTCTACATATCCCCTACAACCCACGTCCTCAATTATCTGCTTCATATATTCTAATCCCTTTCTTCCTCTACAGTTCTTACCTTCGACTGTTCCCTCCACCAGCAAATTAACTATTCCAGCATGTCTCAAAATATGACCTACAAGCCTGTCGCTTCCTTCTGTAAGCTTCTTCCACAAACTTCTTTCCTCACCCATCATTTGCAAAGCTAATTCATTTCTTACATTGTCTGTCCACTTAATTTTCAGCATTCTTCTGTAGCACCACATTTCAAATCCCAGAAGTCTAGTGCTGCGTGAATTCAAGAAATGTCACTCCATTAGCTTTCTAGAAGTTAGTTTTAATCATCTGTGCGCTTGCAACCTTAAGCCTCATGTTTCTCCCGATATTGCAACGCTACTGGACGATGATGAAGTTCGGGGCCCTGAATTCTGAAGGATGCTGCTGTAAATTTGCTCCATATTGCATTCTTCTAGTTGATGTAGCTTCAGTTTAATGTAAAAATAATTCAGGTATATAGCGAATTAACTCTCTTTTGCTTAAATATTATGTAAATAGTAAAAATCTGCGAATTTTATTAGTCCCTTCAACAACTGACCAAGGAAATAAAAATGTCAAAGATTCTGTGTATAAACATGGATACGACAACAACTAAACGTGGCATTATAAAAGTCAAGTGCAAACATTCTTGACACTCCGACGAACGGAAAATTTAGTTTTCCAAATATAAAATTTATTAAGTCCAGCTCTTCAGAAGAGAAAATGCAAATTTAGTCAGCTGAACATTTAGCTAATGTCTATGGCGAGACAACCACCCATAATGTAGGTGAACGGTTAACGTTCTGGCAGCGCATTCGGGGGACGCGGGTTCGAATCCCCGTCCGTGCATCCAGATTTGGGTTTTCCATGGTTTCCTGAAATCACTCCAGGTGAATGCCATGATGCTTCCTTCAAAAGGCTATGGCCGAATTCCTTCTCGCGCAAAACAAACTCACCGAATTCTAGTAAACTACCTTTGAAGGGGGACGTTAAACCTTTTGGTATCTTTCGGAAGATTAGGCCTGAATGGGCCGACACCAGGTTTCGCCATTTCCCTTCTTCAACATGCAGAATTCCTTCCCGCTTTATTAAACCGACGGGGGTTTTGTACCGTTGACCGCACTTTACGAAAAAATGCTAATTATCTCAGTAGTTACGATGAATTAGCGAATAATTAGTATTTTAAGATCGCATGTTCGGAAGAGTAAGACTGAATGGGCCAGCACCAAGTTTCTCTCTCCCCCTTCTTCGTCTCTCATTGTATTTAATAATAATAATAATAATAATTCGATGGTAGGACGGGGAATACGAACTCACGTCCTCCCGAATGCGTGGCAAGTAGAGGGGGAGCTGAAAATTTGTTATGCTAAGGGTGCGTCCATAAACCACGTAACTCCATTTTCGACTTGGAGGGTACGACGTGTGTGCGTACGCGTGTCCTGCCTCGGCGCCGTCGTGGCTGCAGGGGGCGGGGCGCGTGACCTATTTAATACAGAACCGGCATGGGTGTTCTGGATATAGGAGGGGAAGCGACCTGCACACCTGCAGGGGCGGGGCGGGTGACCTACAAAGATAATGACAGGCCGGTGGCGCCTAATTATAGGGGAAGCGGCCGCAGGGGGCGGGGCGCGTGACCTACAAAGATAATGACGGTAAGCGGCGCCGGCAGCCAGGTAGATAATTACAGGGCGGCGGCGCGTAATTATAGGGGAAGCGACCGCAGGCGAGAT
>CM061919.1:135276984-135372175 GCA_031002005.1 Vandiemenella viatica
GAAACAGATTTTGATTTCTTATTCCAGCGTCAGGTGGTGTAGCTTCATGAGACATACAGTTATATCAGATACTAGCATTTGCCCGCTGCTTCCACGCGCGTATGTTTTGGTATGTGTAAAAAATCTTTATAATTATTGTGAGAAGGAAATTTTTTAAGTAGGTGTAACAATGTTTACGAGAAATAAAATGTAACCTTTGCCTTACTTAGTAGGTTAGTCACTGTAACACCTCTGAGTGCTTTTTTAAAATGCTGATACGGAGGACTGCATGATTTAATATTATTATTAATTTAATTGCAATCGTGTTAATACTCCGGCGTCATTTTTCCCAGTCATCTAATTACTCCTTTTTATTTTAATTTTAACATTTTCTTTTATAATTGGGTGTGTTAAATCCCTCCCTCATTTATTTTTCTGTTTTACAAATTTTAATTTTAAATTACTTAAGGGCTTTTGGTACATTACTTATTCATTACTTGTCTTGATAATTGTTTCAATCCCTGACACCATTACCATCAAAACAAAATTTTCCTGCTCCTTTATGCATGAAATCGAGCGCCAACTTGTGGTAGTGGTCGTGTTTCCCCTTACATACCTATTCCTAATTCTTTGACCAATATCCCATCATGCCCCATCACCAATATATGCACTGTATATTCCCAGCACTCTCTTCACCCTCCTACCTTCATCCAGTGATTCGTAATCCCAATATTTCTGTATTTTTTTTTCCTTTTGCTGTTAGGATAACGGTTTTATTTTGACGATATGTTAGTATGATCAGTTATTTTTGCTAAAAAATGTTAATTTACGTGGATTAATACTAATCGTGCGCGGTATCACACGTTAAGAATTATTTTTAATTTCCTTCGCTTTCACATCATCTTATAACTAATGCCATTATTTCAGCCACATATAAATACATCCAAAATTTCATGATTTGTTCACGGTACAGTGTACGTATTAATGCACGTTTAGCTATGATTTTCGAACGTCAATATTATCCGACGTTGTGGTTCGGTTGAAGTACAGCCTGAACCATTATGACAGTTGATAAGCTTTGTTGAAACATAAGAAACAATATGGATTTAGCTTTATAATTAATGCGATGTAGCATCAGGATATGAATTATTTTAATTTATCTTTGCTTTCAATAAAGCCGTATTATTGATGTTATTATTTTAGTCGCATATAAGTACCTCCAGCAGGCCAAGAGTCGATAGCGAAACAGTGAAAGTATTAATGCGCATGTGACAGAAGCCAACTTTGTCATTAGGTTGAAATGCAGCTTGGACCAGAATGGCAATTGACACGCTACGTTACAACATAAGGCATAATGGATCTAGTTTTATAATTTACGAAGTGTAACATAAGGTGTTAAGATGCCTAATTAATTTTTAATTTCATTGGTTGCATGTTGCTACCGCCATTAACTCAATTGCACGTATGGAGATAAACATTAGAAAATCAGGGTTATGAAGTTATTTTATAGGAAGAATTTATTTTACTGCTAGTGGTTTCAACAGCAGCCAAGATTTGTACACACGTTTAAGAAAATTTGCACATGAGAGCCACCAAATATATATTAATCGAATAAAGTGCATCGAAATAATAGACAGTTCTGTAGAAGTTACTAAGGAAAAACTACGTATTTACCTGTTAACTTTTTTCTAAGACATCTTTCTTTGAAAAAAAAAAAAAAAAACTGAATTTCGTATCCATAATGATATGTAACGAAAAAAATATTGGCGTAAAAATGTTTATTGTACTTCCTCTGGCGATCACCCAAGACATATTGTACCAGAGACAAACTTTAACTGTCTACCAAAGACAATCTGTGTCTACCACGTTAATAATCTAATGCATTTTACATGACAGCTGACCTGTTACGATGTAAATTAATGGTGATTACGTATGATTCACGTATTCAGTTAACTGTAGAGTACTGCGGTACAAAAAACTGAATAAAAAAAGTAAAAAAATAAAATTGAATCCTTAGTTTTGTCAGATTTTTGCGAAAGGAGTGAGCGTCTGAAAGTGCGTAATGTTCCATGCCATACAATTTTCCATATAAAAAGGTTTTTAATTGCCTGTTCCTTCGGAAGATACGTATATGTGCAATGCACCCTCCGCCACACACTTTTAGTGAATCGTGGAGTAATAATAATAATAAGTCATTAGCTATTTCAGCAGATTTTGATTCGGACAATTAGCTCTAAAAACTTGAAAACCAAATCCAAATTGCTGCGGTACTTATTGTGCGATACCTGTTCCAGTAAAGAGACACATCAAGCTTGCTTACAGAATATATAATAGTATAGATTAAGTCAGATCCTAATGCTTTCAAACCGTAAAAATCCGTCCGAGTAGTCTTTTGCTTGATGGCGAAACAGACACAGCCTATTTATTAGGAACGGCGAGTTTGAAATATCTCTGATATGCAATGTAATGTTTACTGGTTTCCAGCCGGATAGCGTCGTGACACGAGGCAGTATTATCAGGCTTAGATCCATCGAAAGGAACAACGGCACCTGATGAAGACAGCAGAGTCAGTTGCCGAAACATTGTGTTTTCACGACACTAACCAGCTGGACATCCGCGAAGATTACACCGCAGGAATACGCCAAGAAAGTCTCCATTCACATATCTGCTATGGTTCGAAATTAACCAAGGAAATACCGAAATTTCGAAACGAAAATGAAATACGTATTCATCGAATGTTTCTTAATATTTAGGTGATTTTCTGTAAAAATAATTTTTTTATGGTACAAGTAACAAAAAGGAATATACGCAGAAAAAAATATAGCCCTGCCTTTAGCATAGTAATGTGAAACCATCATATGTGCAGATATTCAATTTTCTACTGCTATAAACGCCATTAGTTTTATTGATTTCTCGTAAACGAAGACCTTCCAACGGGAATGGCATTAGCGTGAGGTCCCTTCACTTGAAATACCATTCCCATGCACATTATGGAGACGTCTCTTTAAGCAATTACAGAAAAAACAACCGAGAGTGGTGGGTACACGATTAATGTTCTGGCCGCGCATTCGGGAGGACGCTGGGTCGAATTTGGGTTTTCCGTGCTTTCTCCAACTTCAGGTGAATGTTTCCTTCAAAAGGCGATGGCCGAATTTCTTCCCGTTCCTTGTTCCCTGTCCTTTCCCGCCTATCGAGACAAACAGACACTACTCGCTACGTATTTATAAATTGAGAGCTTCAGACACGGAATTACTTGCGCAGAGAGCGAAAAACACCACGATGTTATGCAAAAAGTTGTAACGATACCGTAGTATCGCTGAGCTATCGATATTGACGCCCCGAGTGTAGGATCGCAGAAAGAAATGATGGCGCGAGTCCACTGTGAGTTAAAGTTCGGTGTAGACGCTGTAATTGTGCATATCCGGTACTGTAATGAAGCAAGTCCACAGAAGTGTCCGATAAGTATAAAAAGTACTTTGTAATGACTATTCAGTGAATATAATCGCGCAAGAAGTGAACTTTACGTGTGTATAAACAGTTACATGTGTAAACAAGTGACAGAGTAAGTCTACAGCGATGTTGAAACACTGCTTCTCAATTCTGAACGGCATCTTTAACTTCAATGACATAAGCGTGTACTTTGAAAGCTCCTACTGACTGTTGTTGTGTTGAGATGTTATGATAGTAACCTTTCCAAAACCAAATTGGTCGGAAGAACTTTCTGTATGGTATTACGAATTATTTGCGTATTTCTCATGGCCGTTGTACAGTGAGAAAAGAAGAACTAAAGCTTTATGTAATATTAAGTGTATTGCCGAAGACTGAAATCAAATAATACCACCATAATAGTATATTAAAATTACATCATTACTGTCATTTCATCTAGCTGCTTTCTTATTTCGGGTGATTTGGAAACTTTGGTTCTGATTCTATCTGTGGTTTGTAAGGTAGTATTTCTGCAACCCTTACCGTAAATAAAAAAAATGTAATTTCCTGAAGCTGACAGATTAAATCTATTTAAAGATGGAATACTGAGAGTCTAATTATTACCGCTAAAACGCAATGAAACTTAAGAAATAAATTACCAAAGTTTCATACTAAAAATAGATATTAACAACATCAAAAGAGTGGAGTGTTTATCTGTATGTAATATGATATTTGGATTATATCTTTTCAGGTTAGGAAAGGAGTGTTTATCTTAAATACCGTGTGATCTGTGGCGCATGTCTATTCGTCTTACTAACAGATTTTAATTTCTTGCTCCGTCTCCTGGTCACGTAGAATGGCAAAATATATCGCAGTTTTAAGCTCGACAATAACCTTTCAAACGTTAACACCCAATCTAAATCAGTTCTGTAGTTTTTGCGTGGTGAGGTAACAAAAGGATTATCCTCCATGACTGGATATTGTGGGCCATTTCCTCAATTGCAAGTTAATCAATTTTTTTTATAAAGGTGAATAACACGCCAATGCAATTGAATTTTGTTTTATTTTGGTGTCGTACGCGTTTCGCTCTATATCAAGAGCATCATCAGCGACATATGTTACTTTTTTACTTTTTTCTCATGATCAGAGTTGGCTTCTGTGTGTATGTTTTGTAGAATTTGCTGAAGGTATGAAGCACTACACTGCACTGACCAAATTTCACATTGATACTATTGTTTACCGTTTTCAAAACATGAGAAAGTAAACACCACGCCATGTTTTTCACAGGTCCATAGAGTGGACCTGTGAAAAACATGTCGTGGTGTTTACTTTCTCATGTTTTGAAAACGGTAAACAATAGTATCAATGTGAAATTTGGTCAGTGCAGTGTAGTGCTTCATACCTTCAGCAAATTCTACAAAACATACACACAGAAGCCAACTCTGATCATGAGAAAAAAGTAAAAAAGTAACATATGTCGCTGATGATGCTCTTGATATAGAGCGAAACGCGTACGACACCAAAATAAAACAAAATTCAATTGCATTGGCGTGTTATTCACCTTTATAAAAAAAAATTGATTATCCTCCATAGTTTGGCCAGACACAAACCTACAAACATTTTCTCTGCGCATAAATTTCAGATCCCCTTTTACAAGTCAGCATGAAATGTTTCAGATGACATCTCATATGGCGCTGAGGCCGGTAAGCATATTTCACGGATTGCTGCTGTATCTTTTGAGACTCCCATAACGCTTGCTGCGCTGTTATTGAAGCAGCGACTAACCTGTCTCAGAGCGTGTCAGAGGCAGCTTGCCGCTAATTAGTTTCCAGAAACTGTCGCCTTTGTCTGCAGCTGCGAATGTTACAGGCGCTGTTCTCTGGAAACACGTAGCGAGCGTGTAAGGAGATGCCGAAAGTAACAAGCAAGATCCGCGAGTGTTTCTTGACGCGTATAAGAGCTCAGAGCTTGTTCTGAATATCTGATTAAGAAGCTTAGTTACTGTTCTGAAACCCTATTACGCTGGATGAGTGGAAATTCTGGTGAACAAATCTAGTGCTCAGTGAACAAAAAAGTAAAAAAGCACTATTTTCTTTTATTCAATAATACAAATTATTGAATAAACTTTTTTAAAATCTCTTAAGGCTATTATCTTGTATTAGTTATAGTAAGCAGTAACGAATTGCTACAAAATGATTCTTTCTTTCTTTAAAGACTTATTAACGGGAATTTGAAATTCTTTCTTTTAAGAGGTTACTCAATTCATGAAACGTGGGCAAAAGGAAAACTTACTTGTCTACTATGGAAAACCGGAGTTGCATGTTACTCCGGCAATACTGTTGATTCTGGAACGGAATGGGATTTTGCGATGATTAGTTTCGACGAAATATGCTGTTTCTTATGGATTGGTCATTTTCAGTTATTTCTTCTGTCATGTTTGGTATAAGAGGATAAATGCTGATATTTTGCGACTGTAGAAATTCAACCGGTTATTACAGCTTACCATGTACGATATTATCCTTTTTTTTTGTGTTATCAGTCTTTCGACTGGTTTCATGCAATACTCCATCCGTTCCCATCTTGCGCTAATCTCTTCATCTCGACATACGTTCTCAGTTAGATGCTTCACATATTCTAATCTCTGTCTTCCTCTGCAGTTCTTACCTTCGACTGTTCCCTCCAGTAACATATTAACCAATCCTGTATTTCTCCATTACTGCTTTTTATATCTAGCTGAAAGAAATATTGCAATAAAATACAAATTCAGTTATTCTCTCACCCAAAATAATAGGAGCAGAAGATTTTTTTCTCGGTGATACATTCAAATTGTTTTCACATACAGGACAATTTATTAATAAATATATAAATTGTCTAAACGCACTTAGTGATGTTCCTCGTCAAATTCTCATCACCAAACACAGCTGTTTCTTAGTTTACAGGACAGTATTTGCCTGTAACAACCTCTTATTGACTCAATCCTGTGTTCTGAAGACTTGGTCCTCTGATTTATCGACAATAGCAGCTGGCGGCAGATATCCGATTTTCAGAGAATTGCTGCAGTCTCCAGAGATCCCTCAACTCTAAGCCTCTTACCTGATTACAGAATTTTTCTTAAAGTATACATAAGCCGCATAAAGGAAGTGTTCTCGAGTTTAAATAAAATGTTTCGAAGATGACACCTATACCTTGATCAAAGCCCAATATTATTCCTTCAGTTGAATACACATTAACTTTTTTTTACTAATAATCTTTATTGTTTAATGGCTTTGTGTTTTCAGTCTTATTCTGTTATCCGTGCTAACTTGTTTCCGCCGAGAAAATTCAAGAAGAATTTTGTGTGATATGTTCAGCCGTGAGACAGTTTAAATCATTATCATGATTTCAAACCAAATCGTCCCTTCCATGATTGTGCATGGTCACTTTAATTACTGTAATTAGAGTTTATGATAAAGCAATTTTTCTTATTTTTACGATAAAACAAAAAATCTTCTCTTCCGGTCTCGGCGATGCCTGTAAATTGCATCACGTTTTCTTCTGGCAATGCATGTTTTAAATGTCTGCAGAATGGGAATTAGGATTCGTAGTACTTATTCTGAGTTAATCTGTAGGTACCATTTTATTGGAAGGTATTTCAGTTCAAAACACAAAATTTTATATAAAACACGAAATTAAAAACGCTCGTACCGGAGGGCAGACTAATTTGAGTATATCGGGAAGTTTAACTTTACCACACCAATCTCCTGACTTATGGTTTTCTCTAAATGTTTTGGTGTTAAGTTACACAGTGACTTTCAAGCTTCAAATCGATGTCGATACAGTTAAGGTTTGATCTCGGTAAGGCAATCAATGTACCTGATTTCCTCAATTCATTCCAGGAGAAGGCCAGGATAATTTGTTCAAAACGCCATGGCCTAATTCCTTCCCTTTCCTTGCTTTCGATCATCTCTTGACTTTTATGACAACGATACATACGAACGTAAGGACCTAATATAATATAACTTATTTATCGTCGCAGAAATATATCTAGAGTACTGGATGTTGTATTCAGTCTCTGATGTTTGCTGTTGTTTTGTTTTATTCGGAAAATAATTAATTCGTTTACATTCTTTCACATTTTTTATGGCTACAGCAACTTTTCTAGACTGACAAACATTATGTAATGATAACTTTTTAAAATTAAATTAATTAATTTTAAAAATTACATGACTTTTTATTCTTCATGCAGAAGCTATTGAGTCCTATTTGGTCCTTCATCAGTTTGTACGAATTTTTTTCCTGCCCTCGGAGAACAAGAGTACGGCGATGATCAACCTATGGGAGATTCTTTATAGTCCTTATTTTACTGTGCAGCTAAGTGTAGGGCCAACTGATCGGGTTATGGTCACCATCTTATAATTGGTCTTCCCATTGGTCGTTTCCCATTGTGAGTGTATTGCAACATTAGTTGAAGTATTCCGCTTATCTCGGTTCTGTCGGTAAGCTGCATGTTATTTTTAATTTGTTTGTTTCTGACATAGTCTAGCAGCGAATTTCATGCGGTAATTCTGAAATCGCTCTTCAAATGCAGTGATTCCCCGTTAAAGTTGATCTTTATTTTCAATGCTTCCGAGCCGTGAATGAGAGTTGGTTTATTATAATGTTTTAAGGTTAGTTCTCGTGTGTCTTTAGATTTTCATATGATTAAACAGTGGATTACATACCGTCAGAGCTATGTATTTTGAGCTAGTGAATATAGTAAAATGCATGTTTGACTCTCATTTATCGGGAAATAACGAAATATGCCCACTTTTAATTAATGATGCAGAGGTTTTTGTGTGGCGGGCTGAAGGAATCCACTCTTGAAACAAGTATCCCACTAGAGTACACTAACTTCAAATGTGGTCTTCCAAAAATCTTTCCTCAAATTGCGTGAGCGCTGGAGTAGCGTGTTAATGGCGACAGAAGAATGTAGAATATTAATGTATCACACCTTAAGGCGAAAGACTGTATGCTGTCGGACAAGTATAGCTGTAGCAAACAGTGTGTATTCGTTAGTGAGTAACGAATACATCGCCTGACTTGAAGTGCCGAAACGTTACTCACAAATTTCATTTCGTTACTCGCATTTGTCGTAGATATGTAAGTTACGAACGAAGGCGATGCATCGTGCGGGAACTGGAACGGTTCGTCCAGCAGCTAAATGAATCTGAACGAGAGAATGAACATCGTGCTTTGCGTATTCCTGGGAATTTTTATTTGAATTGGTTTCGTTACACAAGGAAAAGGTTTGAACACAAACATGTTACGCGTACATTATTTAAAATAATTAATATTATTTTATGTTAAGGTTTTTTTTTTTTTTTTTTTTTTTTTTTTTTTTTTTTTTAAAAAAAAAACGAAGTAAGTAATGTTGATGATATATAAAAAAATAATTTGCAGTTTTGTTTTGTTTAATATTAAACTTAACAAACCATAGTTTGCAAATAGAAAATTTGGATAAATAATTTTTGATGGTTATTTTTTATTATTATTGATTGTAATTTAGCAAAATTTTATTGATTTCAAACATTCAGATATTTTCTGACTAGTCCATTTTGCGTTAATCGCTTTCCCTCTAGAGCCGATGTTAAAGATTTTAGAGGTGAGTCTATGATTGGCCATCCGAACTATGTGACCATAGAACATTAATCTCCATTTTCTCATGACTGTTGTAATGCTCTCCAGTTGTTGGTATAGGTCTTTATTATGCCTGAGTCTGTATTCTCCTATTTCTTTGACAGAAACCATGATTTTTCTCAGGATCGTTCGTTCCTTTAGTTCCAGTTTTCTGAGTTGTTCCTTCCTAACTGTGTTCAAGCACTCTGATACGGTACTTTTTTTTTTTACTTATTGCTTTACGCCTCGTCGACGGCTAAGGTCATTAGAGGCGGGGCAGTACTGATGGTCGAAGTACAGTATTGTAGTTTCTTAATTTGAGGTTAAGGGAGAGGGCTATTTATATCCATACATATTCTTACAAATGTCTGACACATCTGCTGTTCTTGTCTAAATCCTCGTTGTTTTTTGAAGTTATCTCTAAGATATTTGAAGGCATTAGTCCTTTTTTTTGGTGGGATTAAGTTGGATGCATTTCTGACGTTGGTGATGAGTTCAGTTATGTTTACAGAAATCTTCAACTTACCTTAGCTGCTATGTTTTTGACAGAGGATAGTTGGTGAATAGCTTCATCCACACTAGATGCTATAAGAGAGATGTTTAAATCTAATAGAATATTCGAATCTATTCGGATCTGATAGCTGAACTAGAAGTAAAGTATAACAAATATTCGGGTCCTCTAAAGCGTTATTGCTGAATTATCTCATCTTGTCAGCAACTTTTGACATTCTCGGCCGAATGCTCTATAGCTTAATAAAAAGCGGTATGCTCTTATTAAACAACTTGTTGTACACCTTTATTCGGTTATCTTGGAAATTATACATGTAATATAAATTTACACTTTTTCAAGAACAAAGAATGCAAGACAAGCAATTAAATAACTAACTGGTTACGAAGCGTTGAAAACAGAATTATAATCATTCAGACATATATAAACGCCAGCTCAAAATTTCAAGTCACTATTAAATATCATTTTTGATCAAAATTAGATGTTCGCTAATTGTATTAATGGTCACAACAGCACTAGTTTCTATGTTCATCTAATCAAAGCTAATTCCATGAAAGTAAAACCTATTACCATCTATTAGAAGAATCTACCTATAGAATTTCATGAAAATACTTTTTAGCAATTTTTAAAGGTCTGTAGCAAAGAATAAAATCTAGATACCTTAAAATACACACAAAGAAACCTAGCCAGACAAAGGGATTAGAAAAGGACATGCAGTTAAAACTTTCGTGCAGTAATCATTTGTATGTGAGATATCATACTGGAGAAAAGTTACGTTGAGAACCCTGACTCCATTTCGGAAACAGTCCAAAATTGTTAGGATTCGTTTAATATCTCAAACAAAATTTTGAAACAGTAGATTGCCTGTGCAAAAATTTCGAGAAGAATACTGGATGAATAGCGAGATTAGTGCTTTGTGGGTGAGCGGTTAACCTCTGGCCTCGCAATCGGGAGGACGCCGGTTCGAATCCCCGCCCCGGAATCCAGATTTGGTTTTCCTATGGTTTCCCCAAATCGCTCCAGGCGAATGTTGGGATGCTTCCTCCAAAAGGCCTTGGCAGAATTGCTTCCCGTTCCTTGCCCCCAATTCGATCCCGCCTCAAATTAACTCGACGTCGACGAGGCGTAAAGCCATAAGTAAAAGAAAAAAAGTGGTTTCTAGTAGGATGAAAGAAGAACTGGCTCATTTGCAGCAATTGTTAATTTGACAACTGAAACACTTACAGCGTCTTACAAAACAATTAGAAATTATGAAATTTCTCTCTAACGGAAACAAAAATATCCAAAATTCTAGAAAACATGTGGTACTGCTGTCACTCCTTACCGAGGCCGGCGAAGTCCAGCTTGACTCTGGCCTTGATTGTTAATAATTTTGCCATTTCGAAAAGTTTAATTTGTTACTAATGCGCCGAATTTAATCTTTAAAATGATACCTCATTTTTCGAATTTTGCTGAAGTATGAGAAGAAAAAGATAAATTACACAAAAAGAAAAAAAAAACTTTCAGAAATAATTATACTAGGAGACGATTTGTGCACACTTTGTGGTACACTTTTTGAAAAAAATTGCTGCACCTAAATACGTGAAATTGAACATACTGATTCAAAGTCAATTGTAGATGAGATCAATCATTATTTTTGTATAAAACACAAATAAATAGCTATATTTTTTTAATATTTCTGATCATTCATGCTGATAGAAATCAGAGGCGATCGCGTGGTCACGTGAAGACGTCATGTAGTCGCGTAACGTGGTTTGACACATTTATTGTCAAGAATTAGTGAATCAATTAAAACGCAAGATATTGGAAACGTGTTAATGTAGTTTTGCTTTTAGTGTGTCCATTGAGACCGACGCAGTTTGAAAACGCTGTTAGCATTTATGCAATAACTTACCACTCAACTTGAAGTGCAGTCATTTGTTCACAGCAACGGTAAGATAATCAAATAAATTATTCACTAAAAGTGTAGTTTGTGATTTTCGATGTTCATCTGAGAACTTACACTCCAGAAAGAGAGGTTTTAATTTATTTTTTTGTATAAAATATGATCTATGGTTATTGAATGTTCTATGTAAATACATCTGTGATTTGTGTAAATTTAGAAGCGACAGTTTTGTAATTATATAAAGTAATTCCACTCCCGCACTTAATCAGTTATTTAAATACCTATACAATTATAATCACTTATGATTCAATGTTCAATGAAAATAAAATATAAAAGGAATGTATACCTAATCGGTACGCTTCAAACTTTAATCGAAAATAACGTTGCCACAAACTGAAGTATTGTGAGAATCTAAATTCCAGAAAAGGAGGTATTAATGTTTTTACTAAAGATTCTTCTGTATTGGTGTTAAGAAATGTGTGTATGTGGGGATTCTACGCCGCACTTTGATGATGAATTTTTATATAACTCGATGAGACTTCGAGATATAGCATGCCAAAAATCAGTCGTAGGCATTGTTTCTTGTGTTTTTGGTACAGGCTGCCTTTAAACCTAACAACAACCAATAGGACGAAAATAAAACACCTATTGTGAATTTCAACCATGTTAATATAGTGGTTTTGGTGATTTTTTTTCTGGTCCACGCCGGATCTCAGTCTAACCTCCTCACTTTTGAGATACAGTATCTCCAGAATTAAGCGAGATATACATAAAAAAATATTCTTTATATTTGATTTTTCTCGTCAATTTACATATAAATTCATCAGCGAGTTTGGCTACGGCAAATTTTTTCTTTTGGTCCAGGCCGCATTTCAACCTCTCCAGAACTAAGCGAGATATCAAAAAAATGTATTATTTATTTTCGATTTGTTTCGCCGAGTTGTATTAGAAGAAATCTAAGTAAGCCTGATCAAATGCCAGGAGTGATAATGGTTGGTTTTGAAAATTATTTTCATTTAACTTATCAAAATAGTGGTTGTGTTCCAATTCCACTCACAACTAATTTTTGTAATAGAGCGAATATCACCTATTCAAGAAAACAATTTCCATTAAAAATAGATTTTGCAATAACAATTCATAAAGCTTAAGGTTTAACATTAGATAAAGTTGTAATAGTTATTGGAGACAAAGAAACTTCTATAGGTTTAACGTATGTTGCGTTATCGAGAGAAAAACTTTAGAAAGCCTAGCATTAAACAGAAGATTTTCTTATGACCGATTTAGCACTATTAAAAATTCAATGTTAAAATGTAGAAAACAGGAAGAAACTCGAAGGAGAAATTTTGCATCTGATTAAAATCAAATTAAATATTTTTTTAAAAATATAATATTATATAATATTATATATAGTATTAATATTTACTATATAATATTTATATCATATATATATATATATATATATAATATTTCTTACAGCAAAACTTCGCGAGCCAACACAAAGTCGTGCTTTTAGCTAGTTATACTAGGCGAAGATTTGTGCACACATTGTGGTACACTTTTTGAAAAAACTGCCGTACCTAAAGACGTGAAATTGAACATACTAATTCAAAGTCAATTCGAGATGTGCCATCAATCATTATTTTTGCAGAAAAACAAATAAATTATAATTATTTTTATTAGTGCATGCTGACGAGAGGTCTTCAGTGTGAAAATCGCTATCGTGGAATAAACAAGTTTGGTAAATAGTAGATCATCTCTGATTTCTCGCCCTAAAGCAGTTCTGCCTGGTGGTTCCCCGTGTAAGAGAAATCGAAGATTAAAACTGTAAAAATTGTGCCTAAATGAGTTATACCGCTAGGGAAGACTATTCGTTGATAAGGTCGGTTTAGACGTGTGTGTTGAGGCAGTGTGTTGCTGAGCAGAAGATCCTAAGTTCGATCCCATGAACCCAGAAATTTTTTTCCATTTGTATTTTTTATTGCTATTTGATTTTGTAGTATTATAAATTTGTTTTGAAACAAAGTCTCCAAATTATTTATTTTACTTTGAGAAATACGCAAATGATGGATGATGTAAATCATAAAAACATTTGAAACAAAAATTACGTGCACAGCAAGATCATTTTATTAAAATCCTTATGATTATTATTTAATTTATTTAATTGTATATAATGTTTTTTATGAGCGTTCTGGTGGCTCAGTGGCTAAGGCGCTTGCTTTCAAAACTTTCGCTGCTCCTGCCCCGGGCACGAATCCCGGCAGGCGCAGGAATTTTGAGAGTTGTGTTTAATCATATCAACTATGCCAGGACGCTCCGTGGTTCGGATTCCACGTTAAACTGTAGCCCAAATGAGAAAGAAAGAAGGGTTAGAAGATGGGCCAACCCCCACCTTCTGTAAAAAGAACCGGGTTAAAGAAAAATACAAAGTGAATAGCCGGACGGCCTATACCCTGGGTATTCTGCGATAGACCTCAAAGGTCCATGAAAAGCAGTAAATGATGATGATAATGTTTTTTATAAAAAAAACTTCGCGAGCCACCACAAAGCCGTGCTTTTAGCTAGTATATATGATTGTCGTACTGTATCAGTTTACGACTTTTTGTGGTATATTATGTGACGAAAAAAAGAAATAAAACATTGATTATAATGAAGTGAATAATCCTCGGGTTTTCTGCCGGTTAGTTCCATTATTTAACTTTAACAATCTTGTAAGTTTATATAACAGCTAACTTGATGATGGCAACGAAGGTACTTGCCGTAACGTTGTGTATATAGTTAAATAAAGAAACTAACCGGCACAAAACCAGAGATTTATTCATTTCATCTATACGCCGGGAAAAACTTAATTCTCATATTGATTATAATATTAGCAAGGAAGAGGTTTAATACCTTTTCCAACATTTTCCATTGCTTTTATTGTTAATGGTGGTAAATATGCTTGCAACAAAAGATATACAACTTTTACCTTTGTCACAACCGACTTTTTCTCTCACTTCTGACCGCACAGCTGGGAGTTTCCTTACGTCATGAAAGAATGAAAAACTTCGAGCACACTTCGACATCGCATGCCGAATGCAAAAAGATCTGTCGCGTAAGCCGAGCGTTTTACAAATCTGAACGTGCCACGGCGTAAATTCCCCTCGGGTCTGATTAATCTCTTATCGTTGGAAACGGAACCGTTTGTTTCCACCCTCACTTCCGTTCACATACACACGAACAAAGTTGGAGGCAGCCAGCCCCCTACCACCCCAACCCCTCTCACTCCCCTACTGGTCCGTCGGGGCGGGATCTGAATCCCGAAGACTAAAAATTCGCCGTATATTCAAGGAAACACTTCGCGAAAACTGCGGCTCGCTTTCGATTTATCAGGCAGGAACTTTGTGCCCCTGGAACAATGGCGAGCGAGAGTTTGCAAGTGCCAAGTGGGGCCCAACTCCAGTAAAGAACCCCTCCGAGACGTCCGTTTGAATGCCAGACACTTGCAGATACTGGCCACAACTTGCTGGCTCATTGTCTGCAGTCGAGGTAAGTGGGAAGAACTTGGAACAGGTGCCGAGGAGTTCAGTCCACTGCAGCGGAGATGGGAACAGTTACAGCCAACTTTGTTCGCTGTTCACTGCAGTCGAGGCTCTCGGAGAACACAGGCGAACTATGGTGTGATGAGGGAATGGGTTAGCATCACCCACTACTGACATTTTTGAAGTGAAACTTCTTTACCCGGACTAGTGACATTAAAAAAACATTACGAGAATTTGTGACTATTTGCATATAACGAATGTAGTCACGTCACAGAGATATAAAAAATGTTATACAGCAAAGGAAGTGTGCAGAACAACATATGCCTTGCTAAGGTGTAGATCTTGAAAATATTATGCATTGTATTCGACAATTTTCGTAGTAAAAAGATGTTTTTATCTGTTTTATTAGCAAATTAGCTGCTACCTGCAACTTCTTACCCATGGACTTAGAATTTGATTGCTAGAACTAGCCTCATAGTGAATCAAAAATGACGGGCTTAACGGATTTTTCCGGCAATTAATTTCTTTGCAGTTTCTTACCTAAATGGAATTGTTATAAAGATCAATGTAATTTCTCGTCTCTTGTGCTGTAGCAAGAAGTTTGAGCTGTCAACTTGGTCCAGGTTGCATTTCAGCCTAACCACAATATCCGCCAATATTTCCGCTAGAAAATCAAAGCTTCAATCACACGCGAATTAATACTTTCCCTGTATCGTATGTCAGTGTCATCATGCATCGCGATATAAACTGGATCCAAAATCTTCAAGGTTTCTTACGTCTCTCTTATCGATGTTCTAACAGCTGGCACAGCTTACATGCGGTTCAAATAATGACCCCAGTGAAAACGGAGGATGATAAAAATAAATCTTAACAACTTACGTTAAGCTACGTAATTTTAGTTTTAGTTGTAGTCTAGGCTGTATAGATCGAGATCAGTGCGGAACTACTGTCATTTAAATGAAGTGATGATTTAAGTAAAAGGACACCAATGAAAACAATTTAAGTTATTCAAAAATAAATTAATTTACTCATTAACTCTGTAATAATAATGTAATCAAAACTGCGGTTAACATTGCTAATCGAGGGTTAAAGCTTTTATTTTACATATATATTGCCAATATTTTAATGAGTACTTTCTCTACCAACGAATATTTAAAAAAAAATTAAGCAACTAACAATTCTTACGTCGATTTAAACGGAATACGAACTTTGCTTTCCGTATTATGACAAATTATTTATTTGTGGATGCGTAGATAAATAGAAATGCTATTAAATAACGTGCATAACGTAGAACATCAACTCGTGGTCGTATGTTGGACAACAAAGGCGAAAAGCATGACGTCATAGCGCGATGTCAGAAAACCCGAGAAACATCTTGTGTTTTGCAAGTATATAAATTGGATACAGAAAGCTGTAGGTTACGTAAAACATGTCCCAAAAAGCAAGGAGTCGGGAAAATAAGATGGGGAAGCCAACACTATATCATTCTACCACTCAGTCTCTAGTGAAGTGAAACTATTTACAATATGTTAATAGCTGAAAACATGTCGTATTCTGTTACATATTTACATATTTAGTTGAAAAACGTTCTAGAACATTTGAGTACATTCTAGAACTTTTGAGTACTTTCAAGAACATTGTAGATCATTCCAAATAATTTTAGAACACTTTGATCGAAATATGATAATGCCTTAGGTCGACTACTTTCAACCACCATATCTCCCACACCCCCACATCCACCGACACCCAATCACAATAGTGTACCATGGGCGACTCAAAGCTACTACCACACACAAACACCAATGTTCTGTGCTGGGTAGTTACGGCTGCAAAGTGAAATATAGGGACTGTAAAACTGCCCCGTTTGGAATGTGGATATTCTTCGTAATTTAGTCAATAGCTGAATTATATTTGCTCTGTTTAACCTGTGAACATGTAGTAAGCCGATGGCTTTACCATCGAAAATTCATTCCACATCCATCCTAAGGTATGGCGTATTGTGGGTGGTTGGCCCTATGACCACAGCCGACAGTTCTTGTTTATTTATTATTTGTGGATAAGACCATTAGGACTATGCAAAGTACTCAGAATTGTTCGCTTTCCTTTGTGCCCATATTTCCTTCATATGCTTGCTGTGGGCTTCTTTTCTCTCATCTGACAATGTTGTTCCAGGTCTTTTTAGTCTTTCATCCCGGTTAAACTTGCCACTTGTGAATTTTGGATTTAAATATGTCTCTGTTTTCGATATCTTCTGGAACAATTCCTGCCAATTTGAGGTCTTTCTTGATTTCTCCAATCCATTTTATTGTATCCGATATTGCTTTACTTCGATTTTCATAGAATTCAACTATTTGTCTTGCCAGTCTATTAGGGTTCATTCTTTTGATGTGTCCGTATTATTTTAGTCGGCGTTTTCTAATATCACTGTGAATGTTTGCATATTGTAAAATTTCCTGATTACTTTTGAGTCTGTATTGCTCTCCTATGAGTTTTTGGCCCAAAATCTTCCCTATAATTTTGCTTTCTTTTTTCTCAGTGTTTTGTATATCTTTTTTCCTGTAAAAAAAAAGTGTTTCTGATCCATAAAAACATTCTGATTTAATAGCTGTATTGTAATGTCTCAGTTTTGTGTGCTTGGAGATACATTTTTTCTGTAGACGTTTTGTGTTAGGCGATAAGCTGTTTCCATCTTTTGGCATCTAATTTCATTAGCTCAGTTCTTGTTTAATTAATGATAATTATCACTGGTTCAGAAATTATGCCCACGTAATAATTAAATAGGATCTCTTAAAGAATCTTTTACAGAAACACACAGATCGAAACACAATTTCGTAAATTTAATACTTTTAAAAGCTACCGCTGCTTAACACAATTTCAATTTACATCATTCGCCACAAATATTAACAATCGCGAGTGGCTGCCAAACCGCGCGAACGCTTGAGCATGACTCTCCTCAACTCCTCTCCTTTTCAACTATTCTTACAAAGATACTATTTTACTCCACTCGCTATACACACTACTATATGCGGAAACCCTGTTACTTTTAATTACAAATATTTACATCAAAACAATAATAAACATATAGTATTAGCAATAAAATATTTATTCAATAGCAAAAAAATAATGTACAGGGTTTTGGCATAAATGTCACAGGACACACACGTTTCTCTATCTCTCTCTCTATATATATTGTATACATATAATATATATGAAATTCATATAATATATATTAGCATGTATTTAATATAAATTGCATTGGATTAGTGATGTAACAGAAAAATATGTGAAAATTTAGTATTTCCATGCTCATTACTTCTACATGCGTTTTCGGAAGAATTCTGTTATTCACAACGTTCAGTAGCTTCCATCACGATCATCATCAGTTCTAGTAGTTTTCTGCAGTAAACTACAACATCAGCAAACGACAAACCTTGTGCTTAACAAAACTGATCCGACTAAACAACCGCGAAAACTATGTTGAAAAATAACTTATTTTATACGAAAAAACATTTGATAGAGCACCGATATTCAAATTACACTAGACACCCACGAAAACAAAAGAGTTCCAATAGTCTAAAGACAATTTCTCTAAAATAAATATCATTCGGGAGGACGGCGGTTCGAATCCCCGTCCGGGCATCCAGATTTGGGTTTTCCATGGTTTCCCAAATCACTCCAGGCAAATGCCGGGATGCCTCCTTCAAAAGACCATTGCCGAATTCCTCCCCATTACTTACCCCCCCCCCCTATCCTTTCCCGTCTCTAAAGACCTCGCTGTTAAGAGACGTTAAGCAGTTAAAAAAAAAAAACTTACAAATAATGGTCTGGTTTAGACAGAAAGCCTCAATATCATTAGCAGTAACACTTTATGATCGAAAATACATTTATACGTTAAAAACTCACTCTTCACTGTTTAGTTAGACAGTACTGTTTATTTTGTTAGAGCGGGGAAATAAAGAACAATGTTACCGGAGTCATTTTCTGCCTAATCTCCTACTATTGGCAGCTAGTTTTCAATGGATGTTGAAGTAAGTTCCAAGTTGATGGTCCCGTAAAGCTGCTGAAAACGGATCTGATTCTGAACTTGGTTGAGATAGCAGAAAAATTCGATTATTTGTTCCGGTCTTTGAGAACAATCTAGGAAAACTTGACTTCAGGCACTCAAAATATACTACGCGTAGCATGGTTGAACGAAATATTTTGCTAATTTTGCAAGGAAATGAACATTCAAAGTAAATAAAGATATAAATAAAGATATAATAGATAAAGAATCCTTACGTAGATGAAGGCTGGAGACTCAATGGTTAAGGCGTTTGACTGAAGGTCGAAACGTTCCTAGTTCGAATCTTGGTCTCTGTTGGGATTTTCAAGTGCTCTTAACCCGACCTTCACCTATGGCAGAGTTGGCTGTGTAATGTGAAGTACGCCAGAACGCTTCCAT
The DNA here is from genome assembly GCA_031002005.1 of Vandiemenella viatica. Classification (NCBI taxonomy): domain Eukaryota; kingdom Metazoa; phylum Arthropoda; class Insecta; order Orthoptera; family Morabidae; genus Vandiemenella; species Vandiemenella viatica. The sequence continues at coordinate 135,296,376 of CM061919.1, forward strand.
GGTTCAGATTCCACGCTAAGCTGTAGGTCTCCTGTACCCGGTAGCACTACCGTGCTGGGTTAGGCGGCTGCGGTAGAGGCGATACCTAGGTAACCAGGACATTACACCAAACGAGTTTATTTTACTTAAATGGTGATGGTGTATGACAAGTGTTAATTCTTTGTTGGGAAGGAGATAACTTTATTTCTTTGACATTTGGCCTTGGTGGTATTTCATTTATTCACAATGTTCGGATTCATGTCGGTTGTTCCATTTAATGTATTGTTTTTACAGCACTGTGTCTTAGCTCGTATGATGTTGTCCATACTGTGAATGTTTTTTAAGACGAGATCAGAATTGTAATGAGACGCAAGTGCGAGGAAGGAAACTGTTGCGGGATACATGTGCTTTGGTGGAGTCACGGAAAGCCATGTGACGCGTTTTTCGGCGAAGTGTCAGCGTTGTAAAACCATTTGTCAACCGACCCGCTGGGCTGACACCAATATGAAAGACAGCTATGCGGAGGGCCTGTAACAATAGATAGATAGATAGATAGATATGTTCACTTTGATCCCATGTGAGAATAATCTCGGGGATGTGGAACAGTACATACACTTATTAGTAATGTCAATATTACTATATAATTGATAATATTATATATTGACAAGAAGTTAGTTACGACCCATTAGTATAACCAATATTTCCTGCAATCTACAAATACAATCCCGAGTTAGTTAATACTTATTATGTGGACCAGTGTATAAACTTGTTACCAGCATCTAACAAACAGTTATTTTCTTACCAACCAGTTACCACAACTCATAAGCAGTCAATTACTTAAAAACCTATTAGTATCATAATTTTTTACAGCAGTTTTTGAGTGCATGCTATCCCATGTTAGTTACTATATATATGAGTGAAATTTTGTAAACAGTGTAATTACTTCATTTGTCAAAAGTTTCAACAGAAAGAAAAACCATATATCATTTTAGTAATTGTGGACAACTTTGTAACCTTCCCCTTCCATACACCATATATACTATTTTATCAGTCATTCTTAGTTACCAAATTCCAAGAAGAAAATTCTTTCACAGAGTAAAATGTATTCTGAAGCAGAAACTCTTTCAGTTTGGACTTAAAGTAGTTGGGTTTTTGTAGGTAACATTTAATTTCTGTTGGTAAGACATTGAATAAGGAAGCTCCAGTAAATGTTAACCCTTTCTGTACAATTGATAGTGATTTGTAATCCTTGTGAATATTATATTTATTCCTAGCATTAAGATTGAAGTGTTCAGGATTTTCCACTACAAATGATAGTACAGAGTACATACTGTGCTGGCATTGTTAATACACCCAGGTTTTTAAATAGATTTCTGCACGACGTCTGTGGGCTTGCTCCAAAAATAGTTCTTATAGCACGTTTTTGCAATTTAAATACCCTCTGTGCTTGTGACGAGTTTCCCCAGAATGAGATGCCATAAGTGAGCAGGGAATGAAAATATGCAAAATATACTAACTTTCTGGTTTCTATATTAGCTATTCTAGATATTACCCTAAGTGAAAATGTTGCAGAATTCAGTTTTTTAAGAAGTTGTTGAATATGCTGTTTCCAGTTCAATTTGTTATCTATACATACACCAAGGAATTTTGTGAAATTACTTTCATTGATTGCTTTTCCTTCTGATATCACATTATAGCTGTCCTTTGTTTTATTTTTTGTAACAAACTGAAGTAACTGTGTCTTTTCTACATTAAGTATTAGTTTGTTGGCATTAAACCACCTGTTAATTTTCTTTATAGCATCATTTGCTATGTTTTCGAGGTTTTGTGCTGATGGGTATTTCAACGATTTGCTGGTATCATCTGCAAAGAGCACCATGTGTTCATTATCACCTAGTATATGTTGGAGATCATTTATATCGATCAAGAACAGCAGAGGGCCAAGAATTGAGCCCTGAGGCACACCACATTTAACTATACCCCAGTTTGAGTTTATAACATTTCCTGTATTAGCATCACAAAAGCATTGGGAAGTGTCGGGACAAGTTACATCACGGGCACGGCCGACCTATGCAAAAGAGAACGATATACCACTACGATATTTTTTTAAATCTGTTTCCTGGACTTGCCAATCACTCGATACACGATAGCATGAGGTGGGGGAAAGCTGTCCCGAAGCTGGGGCTAGGAGATAAAGACTTCTCGTATTTCTGATTTGAGTGTCGATGCAAGCAGACGGACTTGCCTGACCATCGCCATCATCTGTGGGGTCCGACGTACGCTTTCCTTCACCGCCAGTATCGTCAACAATAAAAAGATTTGGCAGTGTGCCACAGAACAGTGTGACAGTTTGTAACATGTCAGAGGTCCGAAAAATAACTCCTAGCAATTACCCTGATTGACAGGAGACTTGTTAAATGAGCCTGCTGAACTTAAACTCTGTAAGACTTTGTACATGTATCAAATCGTATTCTCAGAACAAAAATCATTGGTTTGTGAAATAAATTAATTACATGTTGTGAACCAGTTTTATAGCCTTTGTAACCCACTAGATGCATCATGTGCGGGGCTCAATATTAACAAGTTTATGGAGTAATATCAAGTACTTTTGGCTGGCTGGCACAATACTGTGCGCCTCACAAGTTTTAAAAGCAGAACCTTCCACTAAAGTGATCATTATAGCATACATATACATAAATGTGAATATAATGAAAATAACATTAAGTCTGGTTATTTGTCCTAAAAGGCATAATGTCCCTGTTTCGAAAAGATAATTGCCTGAGCAAAGTAGACTTTGTCGGCAGAAATTTTAGTGTTCAAAAGTTTCAAGCTTGTAGAAAGAGAAGCTACTAACCCAACTAAAAATGAGATATTCTGTTCAGCAGTTTGTTATTTATCCCAAAAAATAATTGAAAGAATATTTAATAGTGCACGTGTTACCTGCTACATCTATTGTTAGGTATCTGATTCTCTACTGTAATTTACAGATCCCACTATCTGGCTAGAAAGTACAGTTATTCCGCTTTTTACTGAACTATAATTCCGTTTTTAACTTATCTTGTTCAAAGTGCTAATTTGTAACAATATTAACTCACAAACTCTCCTTTACCACTGCCTGTGATAAGGCGCATCAGAACTAAGTTCGATCCCGCATACCAGCCGACGTGATTCTGGTTTTTAGTCAGTTTTCCGCCCCCACTGTAACATGTCCACCCCTCCTTTTAATTATTCCCGGCTACTTTATTAATGATTTATTATCGGACCTCTTTGCCGAAGATTAACTGCATTCTTTTCTTCTATGACTATTAGCTAATCACCAGGTGAAAAATGGGGGAGCGGGGGGCAGTCACAAAGAAATAACATATGTGGATAATTTTGAATCATACAAAATAAAAGTGTATTCTGTTCAATTTCTACACTGATACACAATCGACTTTCTCTTCAGAAACCTATTCAGTTCTCAAATCATCATAATTATAAGCCAATTACATATTTACTTCTTATGTTCTTAGTTTCTTCACTATAAACCTGTAGTGAGAGTGAGATCGGCAGAGGCACAGAGAGAGAGAAAACTATGGAATGGACTTGCATCAGCGCAACCGCACGGAGCGGTTCCGCGAAATTCAACTCCGCCACTGAGCAAAAACTGGGCAAGACTGGACAAGACTGAGAGCTCTGTCCTCTCGTTGGGGTTTTAAGTGGTACCCTGCTAACTGTACTTTCTTGGTCAGGCGTCCTTCAGAGAGAAGCGCTACCATTGGCTTTAGAACTTTAAGATACCCTGTATTACCTCTCTGCCCTATGGGCGAAAGCACAGGGCTCCACAGATATCACCCCACCCCGGAGACATCTTTTCACGTCGGAGGGTTGGTACCACAGCGGTCAGCTCTGCGCGCCAACGTTGTGGGTGGGAATGGGCTGAATGAGCTTTACTGCGGTTTTGCCACCATGACCGCAGCCTGTAGCCAACTGAAAATCTAAAATAAAATCTACCTGCCTCACTCGCGCTATGTAATTGAAATTACTTAATGCTATGCTTATTATAATTAAATACTACCCGTTAAAATTGCTAATTATAATTTAATACGTCTTGTAGCATCACACCACCTAGCCGATTCCTGGGACGGTTCTAACTCCTAGCATTATAAACTACACATTTCACAAGTAAGTATACAGTTATCATGTTGTTGTTGTTGTTGTTGGTGTTGGTGTTGGTGTTTTAGGGCGCGTCGACGACGGGGTCATTAGCGCCCACAGTTATCTTACATAACAGTTAGTTGGCGACTACATAGTTCACATTGGTTGTTACGAGGAAGAAAAAATATTAACTCACAAAACTGATTTTTGCTGAGGTAGTTTTTAGATCTTCATTGAAGAAGTAGTGGTCATAGTAAACACAAATCTATTTCTGGAAATTATTTAATTACAAAGAAATACGAAAATAATTATGAATACAAGACTGAACAATTACTGCTGTTAAAATTTATATAAATAATTAATAGTACTGATCGTGTGAAAGTTAAACATTATTTTATGTTCCAATATTTTCATAATTAGGAGCTTATGTTCTCTGTGAAACATTCGTATGAACACGCCAACTCAACCACGGGTGAATTAAATTTCAAGAGGAAGTGCACAGAATTTATTACTACTTCATACGGATGTGTAGTATCTCTTGCACGGAATTTTGTAATCATGTTAAATAGTGGAAAATTTACCTGACATTGCTATTTGCAGTAATGTTTCACACGAATAGCAATCAAAGACTTAAAGAAAAAAGTTGTACTTTACCAAGCGTTGTGAGGAACTTGCAGTATTTGGGTTAGGAATAGAATTTTTTCTCGTTGGCTACATGTGTTGAAGTACGCAAGATATCCTAAGGTATTTTGATTTATTAATGAAACAGTGTCACCGCCTAATGTTGACTTATAAGAGTTTGGTGATTTCACAAAACTGAAAAAATTTTTATAGAAAATTTAAAATGGGATTTTTGTCCATACTTAAATTACCTAGATACTGCATTCCAAAACGTTTATGCATATTTTTCCGAAATAAATTGTCTCCTATGAAACAGCATTTGTAAGACAAATGCGAAGGATGCCTTGCTGAATTACTACACGATTTGATGCGAATAAAGAACTGTTTTTGTAATGGAAAATATTTTTAGAAGTAAACGACATTGTATAGAACTAATCTGTGAGTCTTTAAGAGTAGTACAGTATTTTAGATGATACAATAAATGTACTTAATATTCTCTCCAAAGTTTTATTTTTTTTACTCATGGCGTTCGGCTCTTCGACGTTGAGATACTTAAAATCAAAATCCAAGTATTGAGAAGAAATTCGGCCACGGCCTTCTGAAGGAATCATCTTAATATTCTACTGGAATAGTTTCTAGAAAACACGGAAACCGAAATCTGGGCGCCCTATCTGGAGATCAAGCAAGCGTCGTCGCGATAAGCCATATTTACATATTGGATATCCCATATTTGTAGCCATCACACTTAAAATAGTGATAGTGACTTTGGGGGTTTATTGCTGAAAGTACATGTAAGATTTATTACCCCATTTTCCTGGAGTGACTTCGAAGTAAACGTTACATCTGTTTAATCGGAACGAATGTCAAACGATGGTTCTTCTTCATTACATTTTCACTTTATAATCGTTGCTTTACCTGCCTCCATATACATATCCAGTAATTATTTTTAAATGGTAGAGGACTTTTAATACTTGACGTATCCACTTCCTCCTCCTTGAAGTCATAATTGGAAAGAAAATTTTAAGGGAGAATTCTTCAACGGGTAGCTAACATAGTAGCAAACAGTAGTTTCAATGGAAGCTGTAAGAAAAAGCGAGATCTATTCCCTTCGTCTGTTCCACACAGTCAGGCGAACACGTGGCCCTCCCATTCAGTTTCTCTGGCAGTATTTATTCCCAATTTATGGCGCAGTAACTTTCCTTCCCTCACAAATCGAACCGGGTTTTACGAGCGATCGCTGTTCCAGGTTTCCTCTCTACAGTTCCTCCATCTTTTCAGATTCTGAGAATTTGTCGTACCGAGAAGGCACAATGTTCCCGGAGGGCCACAAGTTAACATGTGAGCAACGGCAGCTGGCTGCGGTTACCTGAAAGGGAGTTACTTTTATACGATAGTGAAGATTCAGAACGGTGATATTACTGTTATCAGAGCGGTAATACTAACCTAGCGGAAATATCAGCTTATTAGAAACACAAATAAAAAAACAAAAGGTTGATTATAATTATAAGGTGGGGAAAGAATTGCTTGCTGAAGACTTGAAATGTAAATATCTTGGCATTACATTTTAAAACAAGCTTAACTGGGCAGGACACATTCGACAGGTAGGAGAAGGTTTCAAAATTTTTTACTTGTTGGAGAGAGTGATGAGGGGATGTGCGAGAGAAGTACAGGAATTTTATTCGGAACTTTGGTCAGACCATTGCTCGAATATGGTAGTGTAGTATGGGATCCACATCTTAAGTATCAAATATAGGAGCTGGGGAGAGTTCAAAAAAGGTCTGCTAGATTTGTTTCTGAAAATTATCTCAGAATGCAATCAGTAACAGATATGATAAAAGAGCTAAAATGGGATTCATTGAAAGACAGGAGGAGGGTGAAAAGGTTCATTGGAGTGTACAAGGTGTATACTGGTGATGAGGCGTGGAAAGATAATGCTGTAGGTATGAAAAGTAGTGCATGGAAGGGAAAATATGACCATCACCACAACTTGGCACCGGATTTCAGGCACAAGGGTGTAGGAAGATTTTTTTAGGTAAGGGTTGGAATAAGTTACCAAGGGAAATTATGAATAAAACGTTTAAAGAATATATAGTTAAAATTTGTAGAGGGAAAATGTAGGTGGATGCAGGAGAAGGGTAAGATGGGTGTTTAGGGAAATTGACACCGGAGCGTGTGCTCCATTGCAATTAAATTAAATTAAATATGTTGTTTTCACCAACCCCTGTGTAGAGTGTAGTAGGTTGTACGAACAAGCAATTTACCAACTGTAAGCTCGCCTTGCAGAACTATTTATTATAAAGGTCAGTTCTATGTTACAGATTAAATCAGTATATAGTTTAGTTGCTTAACTGTTTTAGGAATAATAATATGCCGCTGATTAAACAGTATTTGGTATGATTTTTCTACAGCATGATGATGTTCTCCTAAACCTATGACTCAGGTGTCAATTGGTTGCCTTGGATAAACATTTGTACGAGCTTTTAAGAAACCTAACATTTCCCCTTGTTTTAGAAAGTAATAATCCGAAAATCGTTTCTAATATAGCCTTTTAAAGATGACAGGATAAATATAATGACCTTTCTTCTTTTATTACCCACAAAAGGTTTTAGCCTGTTTAAACTGTTTCGGTTTTAGATACTTTCCCATCTCTTCCATAGTCTATCTATACTTTTGGTCTATATTGGTGCATGATGGATATTGGTGCATGATCTCTCCAGCTATTTTCATGTTCCTCTATCCTGTCATTCATACTATATATTATGATCTCTTCTCTTATTGTCTCGTTTCTTTTTAGATCTAGCCTTGTGCTTTCCTTTTCAGACCTTAGGAACTCCAACCCCGCTGCTTGTATGTCTTCTCTTCACTACCCATGACTCGCTTCCATAGAGAAGCACAGGAATTTTATTTTTATATCTCTGTACGTCATTTTCCTAAAGTTTCAGCTATCATTCCACGCAATATCTGTTAACTTTATTACCAATATGTTTGCTTACACTGTATGTGATGACACAATTAAGGCAGTTATAGTTCCAAAATTGTTTAACCAGTTGGTCATTTATAACTATTTTTGTTATACAGAGTCTCCCCCACAGAAAACTATTAACTAAATGAGTAATTTTAAGAAAATTGTAATTTTTTTTAAAAAACTTGATACTTCAGCAAATAATGTTTTCGCCTAAACATCATATACATAATTCGGTGGATAGTTTTTCGAAAGAAATGGTTAATATGTTGTGAAAATACTTTTAAAAAGTTTCAAAATTTTTCGAAGACCCACTATAATTTTGTTCAATTGCGTTTCTTTTGCTGTTGGATTTGTATATACCACTCGAAATACAATAATAACTTCTATTAAAAATTAATTTTGTTATTGAAGTTTGTATATACAGTATTTCATGAATACACTTTAATACACAATCTGCGTACAAAACCCTCAAAGCGAGAACGTTACTTGACTGTTTTTTTTTATTCTTTAAGTAATAATAATAATGATAATAATACAGATTTGTTGGGGATGATTTGGCGATACTTGAAGAAGATAAAGAGACTGCCATCAAACAGCTTGAGACACTCAAAGAATGTGCAGAAAATGTAGGGTTACAAATCTCATTAGAGAAAACTGAATTCATATGTTCAAAGACAGAAATAGCAGGTTTGAGAACAAAATACGGTGAAATCAAAAGTGTCCCATACTTTAAATACCTCTGAGAATTCATCGAACCGACAGGACTTGAGAAAATCTCGCAGCAAAAAGTAAAAAAAGCGTTAGGGTTAGTGCAAAATGTCCACAACAAAAATCCATGTCAGGACAGACCCAAATTCGGCACTACAACACAATCATAAAATCAACATTCCTCTATGCAATTTAAACGTTAATACTTAAGAGAAAACATGACCTTGAAGAAATAAAAAATGTAGAGAGATAAATCATTAGAAAAATTCTAGGAGGAAGACTCACTAAAGATGGTTACAGACTACAATCAATCAAAACAAGAGAAAGGTTTTCAAACATCGAAATTGACGTTAAGAAAAGGCGAATGAAATTCTTTGGTCACCTTAAGAGGTTACCAGAGAATCGATTGACAAAAAAGATAATAAATTATGTTAATTCACTTAAAACTCCGACATCTTGACTCAATGAAATTCGGAAGGATCTTAAAAGAGCAAACAGAGCAACAGATATCTTAGAAAGAGACACCTTCAGACACAAAGTAGAAAAATGGGAAATTGTAACTGAACAACTAAAGCAAAAACAATACAGAGCCAAAGTGGTCGGAAGAACGCAAACAAGCTTCCTCGGAAGGAATGAAAGCCTATTGGAGCAACAAGATGAACTCAAAGAAAACTTGATTGGGTCATTTGTTTAACGTCTTCTATTTATTGGGAGAATCCGCCAGTAATATTAATAATAGAGATTTGTCTACGTTGAAACTTTTGATTTCCTTTGGTAAGTATTTATCTGCCTGCGTAACTTCTATGTTTGTGACGTATATTTGTAAATCACATAATCAGAAAAAAATAAATGATTTGTATATAACTTTATAAGACGCATTGTAGGATGTAGCATTACTTCTTGACCTTTCCCTTAAAGAATTCCAGAATATACTCATTAAATCTTCTCGCTTGTAGTGAAACTATCAAAAGTTACATAATAATTTTCTGTTAAGAAATATTTTCTATTCTTTGATAAATGATGCAGCTATTGATAATTGAACGTAGTTCTATACAGGTCCAAATTTTCCTGATCTTTTTTTTTGCTTAAGTTTATTACAATATGAATGAAAAAAAACGTAAAAGTTCAATTATAGATACTTGTTCCTTGATTTCTAGTATAATTTAATGGAGTGATTTAATGCTTATTCTGCGAATTAATATTCTAAAACAAATATAATATACCGCTAACTACTGGAAATGAAAGTTTATAAGCTGGCGATGATGTCGATTCACTCCTAAAATAGGTCTCGGCATATTTACTGAAAACTATGTCACTTAACTAAGATACCTGCCCAAGAAGTGTTATTGCTCACTAAAAACGATTCTTAGAATTTTGATACAGAGTAATTAATAGATTCTATCAAGATTTGAAAATCGCGTATAAATTAGAACCAATTATGATATTTGCGGAATAAAGTCTTCGGCTTCTGTATATTGGGAATCGGTCAAGTTTAAATAATGTCTTATTAGTAGCGGACGACAAACATTGTTCGCTCTGCTAAATCATCTGAGTAATCAGTACAGGACTTCGGTACTTAAGAATTTCAATATGGCTTCGTGGGCGGCTCGTGAGTATTCATTCTTTAATATTACGGCAAATAATGTCAGCCATTCTTGCGAATCAATGTAATTAATCAGAATGAATGATTTCTCCATTTCAATTTTTAAAAGTAACTTTAGCTTAAATTAACAGCAACGAGAGCTATCAAATACGTTGTGGGTCTTCTGTGATTTATTTATTCGTCTTTATATTATTTCCTTTCAATTCAATGTAGTAGATAGGTCAAGGAACGGTTTTAATCGAAAAAAGGTGTCAGATAGTAATAGAATTACAGGTTTAGTATATGTGACATATGATACCATTCCTCACATCTTCATTGCCTGTGATCAGGATTATATAAAATTGTAATTAGATTATTGTGTTTATTTTTATTTAATTTAGTTACAACGGAGAAAATTCCAAAGTGGAAATTTCTACTATTTTTTGTTTGTTTTAAATCGTAAAATACATTGAATTGCAAAAACTTTACCCAATTTTTTTTTCTTTACGACTTTTACTTTGAAATTGTTTCTGTGTTTACGTTTTGAAATGGTTCACTGAAACCCAAATGTTTCCTACGTTTTATTTGCGAACTGTACTAATGAACAAAAAATTTTCACTACGTTTTGCAGCCAAATATGCAAAAACAGCCACGAGGATCATATATTATTTTGGAAATCTGCAATTTTCCCTTTCAAGAGCTGTAACTGACAATCAATAATATCCCCACTAAACTTTTATCTTCCTGTGACTTGCGTATCACTTTATTTTCAGGAATTTCTGGAAATTGTCAGATTAACGAGAGTAAAATAATCGGTGTAATGTAAAATGACTTACAATATTTGCTCAAATAAATTACGATCAATATAGAGCACTATATGTAAATATTATAAAATTTCATACTTCCTGCAGGAGTTATTATAACAAATTGCACTTAATTTTCTTGTAAGCCTCCATGAAGTTTCACTTTAGAGGAAGTTATTGACAAAAAAAAAATTCATAAAAAGGCCATTACCAACAAGAAAAACACAACTAATAGCAGAAAAGAAAATGAAGTAAAACTTTACATATCTCAATGTTAATTATCATTACGCAACAGCATGAAATGGACCGCGTCCCACTGTATGTAGTGTGATAATACTATGACAAAGCAGGGAAACTGTTCATTTACTTCCAGTTAATACCGGGAGGTAAACAGTTCACACACCCATCGGAAAGCTCCAGAGTTATTTTAAATTACTTTACGCACTGTATCGGGGAGAAGGCAAGAGATCAGGCTTTAATTAAAGCGTATTTGACGAGAGTTAATAAAGCGTGTTCCTCAAGAGTGATTTATGAGTTGGCGAGAGGAAGTTGGGAGTTCATTTTTCCCTTCTCTACGAGACCAATGTTGGGAGGCTAAATAGCGTTTGGCATAAAGAGAAACTACCCGGTTGGCAAAGATACGTTTGCAGTTTCCTGGAATAAGAAAACAAATTTAAAAGATAAAATATTTTATGTTAACAATAAACTGCTTTTAATGTCTTTATTATGTCTATTTTTGGCAGCAGTTTTATTCTGTAAATGAAATAAAACTGTTATTTCTTTCATTGCGTCTGTTATAATTTCGATACTTAGCCTGAATACTAAAATGATTCAGTAAAATCTAATAGATAGAAACAATTGTTGTTTTGAATAAATGCTGAAAATTACGTTTCGCAAAGGCCTTGATGAAAATAATTTTAATCAGTCCTGACACAAGGAGCCAATTGTTTTGGGCTTTATTGATGGTAAATTATTGGAAATACGTTGGGCTGCAGTTGTTATCAAAATATTTATATAAGAGCCTCTTGGCTTCATTTAATCAGTGATTGAATACTTAAGTAGCGTTTTAAAATTTCAAAGTTACTGTTGTCTAGATGAAATTTGCATTCTTTCACTTTTATGATCCCGATGATTACAAATACGATATGTAACACAGTTCGGGTATATACTTGTAAGTTTTCTTATTGCTTCTAATATGCATACACGATACCCAATATTTACTCATGTATAGGAAGTGGACATCCATTTCCTTAAAAGAGAAGTGTAATATTATCTAATAACGCGGTAGAAGAAAATTATTTTAAAGACTGATTTTATATTGGGTCAACGAGATTATGCGAAGTTGGTAATCTTTTTGCTAGATGAAAAGTATAAACTAAAGAGCATCAGCATATTACGACAAAGTAAGAACTAATTTAATACGCAATGGTGAAGAGTTATAGCAATGAATGTAAGCTGTTTACAATGTATCAGAAGGAATTTTATAAAGTTTTTTTAACTGTATCAACAAAATATGAAAAAAAAATCTGAAAAATGAACAAAGGAAAACGGTAAAAGAGGCATATTAAAGTAATGTTACTGGTAATGAAGTAATGTATTGATGAGAGAATATACCAACTGAAGAATGGTTGGGAAGTAATTGTTTCATAGCAAACAGGTGTAGTGAAAATAATACGGCTGAAAAGAACGTGTGACATTTTAGTAGACTCGCCACTGTGGCTCAGTGCGGTGAGACTCCACTCACTGCATGGAGGAGGTACAAAGGACGGGGCATGAACCCAGGCCTCCACGTATCGGACGTCCTGACTGCGATTTTTAATCGGCTTACCACAGCCATCAGGACGAAGGTTGAGGCGTTCCCCAATCTCCGCCTCATAAACTGTACACTTCACAAAAAATACATTTATCAAACTCTGAACAAATTTACACGGTTCAAAGACAGATAGCAACACTTCATTTCCTTCATTAGTACTTATTACTAGCAGTTAATAGGTATAAAATGCTTAGCGTCAGCGAGGGTATGCAGACGTAAAATCTTAGCTCCAAACTAGATGGTGCCCACGACTTCGTTCGTGTTTGTAATGAATTTGGATTGACAACTACCGACATCTAACCATCATAGTGCACGATGGGAGACTCGATGCTATTACCACATACAAACGCTAGTCATCTGCGCTATATAGTTCAGGCAGCAAAGTAAAATATACTGACACACATGTCTTTGGTCGAAATACGAAAATACCCTTGATCAACCACTTTCAACGACCATATCTCCAACACTCCCACAGTTACTGAAATTCGGCCAACGTTGTGATCTATGGCTGATTCTGTGCTACTACCACACACAAACACCAGTGATCTGCGCTAGATAGTTTTGGCTGAAAAGTGATACACCATGACACATGCATCTTTGGTAGAAATATGAAAGTGGCGCAGGTCGACCACTTTCAACCACCATATCTCCCACACCCTCATAGCCACCGACATCTAGGCACCATAGTGCACGATGGGAGATTCGGTGTTATTACCACACACAAATATCAATGGTCCGTCCTATGTAGTTATGGCAGGAAAGAGAAACCGAGCGTGGTGGAGTAACGGATAGCGTTCTCGCCTCGCATTCGGGAGGACGGCGGTTCGAATCCCCGTCCGGGAATCCAGATTTGGGTTTTCCATGGTTTGCCAAATCACTCCAGGCAAATGCCGGGATGCTTCCTTCAAAAGGCCATGGCCGAATTCCTTCCCATTCCTTGCCCCCATCCTTTCCCGTCTCTAAAGACCTCGCTGTTGAGAGACGTAAAGCAGTTAAAAAAAAAGGAAAGAGAAGTATAAGCATACACAAATCTTTGGTCGAAATATGAAAATGCCCTGCATCGAACACTTTTAACCAATATATCTTCCACATCCCCACAGCTATCGGCATTCGGCCAACGTTGTGCACGACAGGAAACTCCATGCTACTTCCACACATAAACACCAGTGATCTGTGATAGGTAGTGGTGGCTGATAAGTACAATACAGGGAAACACACGTCTATTTTTATATATACATAAGATTTAACCACGCCAACGATGAATAAAACTCATCGAAGGCTGCCAACACCAAAATATTGGTAAGAGATAAGAAGACGACAACAAGGGTGCAGGAGTAAACCGATTAGAGATGATATACGCTACAAAATATGGGTTGTTGGAAAAGAAATATTATTTTTTAAGATTGTTTTCTGTAACCTAATACATTTTTCAAACTATCACGAAAGTTTAGTGTTTATTATTTTTGAATAATGTGACAAATAACTAAAAGATCTTATTTTTAGAAAATCGTATACTTCAAACAACAATTTAATTAGCCTAAAGAACGGCGTGGTTGAACATTCTCAGTATTTTCATACGGCGCTGTAAGTGCAAGTGCCGAGCACAATGCGGTGTGCGCTGTGTGGTAATTGGGGGCGGTGGACACGGACACCAAGTGCGGCGGGTTGCGGTGAGTGGAGGGGGCAGTGCACAGTGCGAAGGCTGGCGTGCGCTGCTGGATGCATTATGCATAGCGCAAGGGGCGGGAGAGAGCGGAGCATTATTCACGCGGCTTCATCACTAAATCACGCCGATACCTACGATCAGCGGGGTGCTCTGGACCGGAAGTCAACACGACTCCTACCCACACCAAACACTTACGCGAGAAACTCGTCTATTAGCTCAAGGACAACAAGCAAAGGGCATAAGTGGTTTTTATTTGACTCTCGTATTTATTCTGTTTGTCCAACTTGGTTTTGGTAATTAGTAAGTTTGCAGCTATGTAAGCTGAAGGGCAGAGTATGCTTTTTCCCAAGAAATGAATAATATATACAGGAATGCGCAGAAAAAAACAGGAATACAAATTTCATTAAAAAAAAAAAACAGAATTCATAGGGAACAAAATAAAATCGAAAAACTAAGGACAAAATATGATGAAATCAACAGGGTAAATCAGTTTAAATATCTAGGTGAAATCATAGAACCAACAGGACTAGAAGGGAAAGCACAGGAAGCAAGAGTACAGAAAATGAAGAAAGCAATGGGGTTAGTACAAAATATTTATAACAAAGAATGTATTTCAGACAACACCAAGATAAGACATTATAATACGGTAAGTAAGACAGTAGCTATATAGGCATGTGAAACATTAGCAATGAACACAAAAAAGCAACAGAATAAATCAAGAAAGAATAAAGAAAAATTATCAGAAAAATGCTGGGACTCAGATTGAATGAAGATGGACAGTATAGACTTCAAACTACAAAAACTACAGAGAAAATATCAAACATAGAACCAGACATGAGGAAAAAAAGGCTGAAGTTTTATGGACATCTGAGTAGACTTCCTAAGGAAAGAATCTCAATACAAATTTTAGAATACACACAAACAGTAAAAACAACAACCACAAGGATGAACGAGGTGGAGAAAGACCTAACGGCTGCAGGTATTGCTAAGGGAGACGTCACAGACTGAGAGATTTTTTAAAATAAGAAAGTGAATTCATGGGAAGTTATTCCAGAGAGAAAAAAAAGGAAAAACCTAAAAGTGTCTAGACTGCTGAAGAAAAGAAAACCGTCAGTGAAAGAATGAAGAAATATTGGTCCGACAAGAAGAAACTGAACGCATCCAGTCAGGATTGCTTATGGTTCCCCGTTATGGGGACATACGAAAATAATAATAATATACAGTGTGTATTATCATACCTCTAGGGGGATTTAATTGTGAATTTCATTTATCGACTGAAGTGTCCCAATAGGGTATCGCATGAAATATCTCATTCAATGAGCAGAGTTAATTATTTCATTAAAATTAATTGTGAGCGTAGTGCTTTGACCATAATTACGACTCGCATTAAACGAATGGGAAGAAGTGTGAATTATGAAAAAATCCAAAGAATTTGACTTACGTACAAATTATTTATGAAATTTATGCACTTAAAAATGTTTCAGGTTAACGGACCGTTTATCGAACCTTTGAGAACATTAGAACTTATCCTTGTGAGTTTTACAACGGGGAACTTGTTGATAACTTCGTGGCACTCCGCAATCGGTTCAGCTTGTAGCTGGATGTCTTGTAAACAGCCTCTATAAGCGATGTTCTGTAACAGAACGCCTGCCCTGCAAACGTGATAGCCCCAGCTCGACTCTTCTTGCTCTACCTCCCTGTACGTGGTCTGGTGTAACGCTCCTCTCTTGTACCATTCGTCGCCCCATACAAACAAATATAAACATTTTTGTGAACACCCGTGGTATCGAGTTTATTGGCTGATTAGAAATCCCGCCACTTGAGTCTTACAGAGACAGCTATCTGTCCTCGAATTCGTTAAGCCTCCGGGTATTGGCTATCGCGCAACTAGAAATACTCGTAAATGTCTACATGTGAAGTACAGAACCTGCCTCTCAATTGTCCGTCCCTGGAACCATTTTTAGGAGACCCTGGGCAGCATATTGGCTGGCGAGCAAATAAATATTTAAATGGGAGGCACAGAACACGTCTTTTATTAGTCCTTCCTTGAAACCATTTTTACAGCTCCTCTGTGTATGAGGTAACGTGTCTGGAATTGATTTTATTACAATATCAACATCACAGAAACTGTTGCCGAAAGCATCCACAGTCCTTACCTTTGATAACGTGTCCCTGTGTACGGTCTAATGAATTCTCTCTGAAATAATAAGATGCTGCCGTTTTCTTCATAGGCTTTGCTGTCGTATTTTAGAGAAAGTCCGTGATGTGTTGCCCATGCCATAAATCTCGTGTCAACATAGCAATCTCCAGCTACTAACTCTTTTTGACTGTAAGCTTTTCTACACAGAAATTGGATTTCTAGATCAGAATCACTGGACTATGGTCCGCTGAAATATGTATTACCTAAAACATATTTCTGTAAATTATAAATACAGTACTCTCAGTGACAGCAAAAATTCCTTATGGCAGAAAAACTGTCACCCCCAGTATAGTAATTGAATCTACACCTATATACGGAATAGAGAGCGGTGTACTGTAGAAAGGTGGTTAAAAGACTAATGAGGACTGTGCTATTACCAGTTTGTAACCAATCCAAGTCCCACGTCTGTCTGTGTGTGGAGGTGGGGGGGGGGGGGGGGCGGGGGAGGAGGTGCAGAGACTAACTTGAAAACATACTTTCATCACGAGAGTTCGTTCAAGATCATATGTTTTGCAACTAACCTGAGGTAAAGATCTGATTTCAGTCGTTGAGCGAAAAGGTTCCTTGACTTTTGATTCTGTTGATTGCAGAAAAACTTTTTCCCGTCTGTACGAAGTGGTGTCACACCGTAAACTCTATGAACCTAATCTAAAAATGTTGCGAGTGCAAGGAACGATCAATAAGTTACACCAGAATTGACCACATCGCTTGTGGCAAATAGACTGATATCAAATTTCAAAGCATAAAGCTTTCTTCGAGATAAATTTTAAATGCACGGTTGTAAACGTTGATTTTTTGAACTCCCCAATCGTACTTAGTTTAATAATCAATTGAACCATAGCTCAAAATTTATTCCTTATATTTTCGTATTGTGTACTAGATGTAAGTCCGTGACTGTGTTTTGGGTTCGAGAACTGATCCCTGGTCGAAAATTTAGTTTTTTTGTTATGGCTTTACCTTCGAATCGGTCGTTTCCGGACCAGGATCCGTTACCTCAAATTGATACATTCACTCTTCTACATCATCCCTGAAAGTTTATAACATCATTACGGAATCACCCTGTATATGAGAAACAGCCAGAAAGCAAGGATACGTTGCCTGCCCTTGAAGAAGACACTCGGAACTGCGCAGCACAGCTTTTCCGTGGAGCATAGCTGATCCCGGTCCAGAGATCTTACGTCCACCTCCAATACCGCCAGTGAAAGAGCATCTTTGGCGGTTGGGAAAGGGCCGAGCCGTCCATTTGACGTCCGTTCCGAGCGACTGGGCCCACTCGCCTTCTTACCGCTAAGCCCTCTCGCTGTGACATCGAGCGGGGGCAGGCAACACTGGTTTAGCCCCGTAAGCGCTTTAGTCGGGAAGAGGGCGAGGGTAAGGCGGACCCGTCAAAGCTGGCCGCGATGACAGCTCGAATGAACACAAAACTACCACTCCGTCACTGCTACACAATTGACAGCTTACACTACGATTAATGCCTAAATCAACCTGAAAAAGAAAAATAAATTCTGTAATTCTATACACTAAAGTCTTATAGGACACAATAGCTCATCCCACATGATCTGATAGAGCCAGATGGCTGAACGGTAACGCTCGCGTCTGACATTCGGGTGGACGCGGGTTCAAATCCCCGTCCACTCATCCTTATTTCGGTTTCTCATGGTTTCACGAAATCAGTCCAGGTGGTCCACACCCCGGGTGAATTAATGTTTCCTAACAGGCATATTCCTGAATACAGACATAATACTTTTGAAATTTAATTTTTCTTAAAGAGGTTTTTTGGTTGATTTAGGCATCACTCATTGTGTAAGTAACGTCAGTTATGTAACGCAAAGGAAATGATGTGTTCGTTCCATATGTCATCACCTTGGATACATGTCCCGAAAGGCCATGGCCCAATTTATTACCGTTCCTTGTCTCCCCCCCACCCCAGTCTGCTCCAATCTCTAATGACTTAGAAAAAAGAAGATATAACTCTGATTCTTAATTTTAAGTGACATATATCGTAAGCCTTCAAACTATTGCTCATCTTTCGGGGAAGCCCTTTTTGAAACATAGTTTACAAAATAAGCAAAAGAATTTCCCTCAGGGCTAATGCATTTTTGACTACTTTTCGAAATGTGTCTGGTTATTCGTCAGATGTAATCATAAACAGTCTTGCTAGGCAGATGAAGGAGGTGTATATATATAAACAGCTGAACCACATATTGATGAATCTTGCTGGTATTTGGGACGTGAGGCTTTCGGTAATGAAATGTTAAACTTCACTATCTTGTTGCCAGAGGAAGACACCAAGCTATTTTCATTTGTAGTTCCAAGTTACAAAACTATAGAGGTTATTTTTGATGAACAACCTGCAAGTCTCTGGCATTGTCTGCAACAACTTCATGTACACAAAGCACGCATGTACAATACATTTATAAAAGAAATACTAGGGCACGTAAGTAAACCACGGGAAAAGTTAAACTCAAACTTCTATCTTTCATACCGTTTATTTGGAGGGAGTTTGAACCTTTGCGTATAAATTTGCATAATAAGCGACCAGTTGCCAGCCGTGCAAGTATTGGGCTCGCTTTAGAAAGGACACAGCTTCGAGTACGGCCAAGGCTATGGGTTGTTTTGTTTAAGAATTGTGTTCATCTCGTGTTGGGTAAAACTTTACTAATTATGATAAAATAATGCAAACATGATGAGAGAAAAACAAAACATATTTCCGTAAGCTGTTTGGCTGAAATGGCAGAATAACTTTTAAAAGAAGAAGCCAACATTTTGTAGAACCGTAACTGCTTTGTAATATAAGCAAACTAAGTTCGCTGCTTGTTAAATACAGAAGTGACAAGTAGAGGAGAGAGAGAAGTGCCTCCCAGACATCTCAAAGGACGGCAAAAGGTGTTGCGCCAAAAAGGAATTCTTTGCTGCTATCGCAGTGTTGGTGGTGAAAATGTATTAATTATCTCTCCAATTAACGAATCTAAAACGTAATGTTTTACTCTCTAAGATAGTAGCCTTTATAGAAGTTGGCTGCAACACTGTGATGGTCCTTCGTTCTGTAATTAAAACTGGTGAGCCGGTGTTTTTTCATCTATGCATTGGCCCATTTGTTTATCGTTTTCAACAAGAAAGCGAATTGTTATGTTGCATAAAGATTTCCTCGAAACAATAATGAAGACTGATTAAACTTTAATGGACGTCTATATTTCTTTAGATCATGAACCTCTTCTGATTGATTTCGGTGTGATACATGTGTTGTTATGGCTCTGTTTGTATTGTAGGGACAAAATCGTTCTGCTTAGTGTCACATTTCCAAGCATTTTCGTATAGAGTTCCGCGCTCGATGTTCTCTCATCCAGTTAACTTTTATTAACAATCCTTTATTGTTTTTTGTTCCAGACTTTTCATTTATTATTGTAATCTTCATCTATCTATAAGGGTAAGTCTGGTGTAGTTTTTCTGGCTCCAGTTTACAAATGTTTTCCCTTATTTCAATCGATTTTCTCTGATATCTTTCTCCCTGTGGTCTACAGTTTAAAATTAGTATAAATCGGATCATTGTTCATTTTTCAGCTATGGTGAGATATACTTTATCCGCATTACATAGTAGATAATATTAATATTTGCCATTATTCGCAAATATCTCCATTTATACTCTCACCGACCATAGTGTATCTGCAAAATTTCACTTCTTTGCCACTTCATTTTGTCTGTTAGGGGATTTATTAACTGTCTACCATTTTGAATCGTATAACAACTTTCTAGAATCTCAGACAAATTACCCTTCTCAGGTTCCTCCATACTGGAATTTTTATAATGGCACAAACCTGCTGGAAAGATTAAAATTTTGTATCGTATTTTTTGTTGTACCCTACCACACAGGCACTCCTATATAATTAAAATTTATTGCGTACTCCACTGATTCGTCCTTTATGCTTCATCTCCATTGGTTGTTTTAAAAATGTGGCTATAACCTTTTTTCTGCATTCTAATATTTCAATTTAATTTTTTGATCTGTTTTAAGTGTGTCTTTTTTCTAAAATTGTGGTTCTTGGTGATATTGGCGATGTACAATTTAAAAGGTGTGTATTAGAAACGATGCGCTCATTATAAATACACATTAATCATTCTCAACAATGTTTCCTATGTGATTTGGAAAGTATTTCCCTTGCATTTTATTCACAAATTAGTCATATACATATCACAACAATTATTGCAGCAATTTCCTAAAACAATTTAACACTAACTTAACGGAAACAGAAGTAGGTTTTCGATATATATATATACTTAAGTTCTTCTGTTTGAATTAATGTCTAAGAATGTTATTTACAACTGACTATTTTACAGTCTATACTGATCTTAACGTTGATTGGTCTTTTATGTTAAAACGTTATAAAGCTATAACACTCACATTGCTGTGCATTAACACAGAAATTGGTCCTGAGCGGCTGGGAATAGAAATAAATCAGCTTATATTCGCATTCAGACATTTATTGGTTTTGTGTTACCTTCTCCAACCAGAAAGCTCCGACTCAAGGCGCCGGTTATTCGCCCCCTCTCCATCAATATTCAGGGCAAGCGTTGACCAGGGGCGTTAACTGAGTCCATTTTACGGGTCGTATTATGGTACTTAACTGCGTGCACAGCCAGCTTGAGTGCAACCCTACTGAATCAACCGCCAGGCAATGGACCTAACTTTGGGCTACTAAATCTGCTGAAATTCTTCAGCATCACACTTGTCAGTAACCTACACCAATTGTTCACGAATAACGGCGGAATGTTCTAACGAATATTATAGTTCTATAAAAATGTAAAGAACGTGGTCAGGTCCAATATACCATGTGCTTGGAATTTGCAGAGTTAGAGCTTCATATCAACATGTACAGTGCTTAGAAGGAGGTGACGCTTCAAACTTCACCACCATTCTTTACCCTCTCGAGAAGTTTCTTCCTAGATACAGCTTGTATAGTGGGTGTGAGAAGCAGTTTAGCTACGAGGATTGAGTCTAGCAAGTCCGGACCATAGACAATCGCTCTACCTACTGAGCTATGCGATCTGATTTAGTGAAGTGCTAAATTTCAATTTTTCTTCAGCATTACATCACGGATAATACTACACCTTGATAAATTTTTAGGTTTACTGTAACTATAGTGAGAAGACAAATGAGCTGAACAGTTCAGATTTCAACACCATGTCATGGACAATCGCGATAAATGTCTTCGTTCGTCGCCATATCTTGCTCATATGTCTTGCGCGGATGGAAAAGTTTAAGCTAAACTGCCCATTTTACCAACACCTGTTCAAGTGTTGGAAGACCAAAGTGTTTATGTTCCATAGGAAGCTGGATTCTGTTGATGTGATTATTTAGGCGTTTAGCAAATGGGAAATTTATCCTACACCATTCTACAGCTAGGATGAACGTATAAAAGTAAGAGAGTCACTGCTCCAATATTAAAGTAAAGTTCATTTGTAACAATATAACGGGGTTTGTTTATCATCACTGTTATGCCATACATTGATAGCTGAAGCACTAGAATGAAGATTATGGAGTAGATCTGTTTGTAGTTGATAATGAATAAATTGGTGCAGCAATAGTTGCATTGTCTGGATGGGTTCTTTCATGAATGAAAAACCATTCGTCGGATCACTATGGTAGTCAGTTTAGTACGTGGCAATCTGCTCAATAAGTATTTAATAAGAATTCTTAAATGATGGTTAACTATCTTATTTCACATTTGTTAATTTTTGGAAATTAATCCGATGGCATCCAACTGTTATTAATATTTGGCAATATTAAATTTGACCCAGCATTGTTCAGCACAAATCTTTAAAAATTCGTTATCTCGTATATACGTACAGCTGCCAGCACCATATTGTTGAGTTGTGAGTAGGTAAGCATGCGTTGTAAATAAAGCCTACATTAAAGTTTTCTGTGCTCTCAGACATTATTGACTTGTGTCTTGCCGACAGGATACCAGCAGGCTGTGAGGTGGAGACTGAGAGCCAGTGCGATGTTTATTTCAGATAAGTGGATCTCGCTCGGACAGCGCCTGATTCAGGAGGCGAGAATAAGATGGATGGTAGCCGATGGCCCTGCATAGAGCGAGCGAGCCGAAAGGGCCATCCAGAGTGGATCTGGTGGAGCCGGAAGGGACAGTCCCTTCGCACAACCTGCAGGACACCGATCCGTCATTCCCGAAATTAGCTTCTCAGAGTCCCTGTCGTGATGCTGAAATCTTGATGGATGCGTGAGAACTGAGTGTGCAGGATGTGGCAGTAATAACTGTACGAATTTAGAGATTACAGCTGTCATTGTGATATAGAAAATTAATGTAAAACAATGTACAGAAATTCATTCTTGCTAGCGAATTTTGTCAACAAAAGAGAAAGAACCCATTACTAACAACCACCTAAGATATACGACTGTACGACCACGTCTCACCTTCATACGACCGCTTACAGTGGTTGCGCGTTTGGGATCGACGACGATTCCACACTCTATGTCTTCTTCACCGCCTCATACATCTGAAAACTCCCGCCTACCTTTGTTCCAATATCTCATATCTAGGACTTTCTCATAATATCAATACCAGATCCCTGAACTCAAACATTTTAACCATCCACTCCCACAGCTCGGAAACCCTAGCCAATTCCTTCTTCATTTCAGCGGCTAGACTGTGGAATGATCTTCCCCTGAACATTAGAACTACCACAAAAATCGGCCCATTTAAAACTCATTTGAAAAAGCATTACTTATTGGAGCACTAGCTAAAAGACCAATCCTTCCATTTATAACTTAATTTTTTGATCTGAATAATATTGATGTATACAGTGTCCACCTCTTATTCTGCCTTCCCTATTATTAGTTTGTCTTGTTTCTTCATTCTACTAGTATTAAGTTTGTACCATTTACTTCTTTAACTTCCACTAGCATTAGTTTATACCATTAAATTATTAACTAGTTAAGAACGAATACTATTAAGATTTTAGTAAGTATTTTACTCATAAATATTATTAAGATGATTTTTTGTTAGTATTGCTCTTGAACCTAAATTATGCCAAATGTTATATAAGTGTTGTATATTGTTAGTTTGTGTAAGGTGTATATTATTTATTGTAAACACCTGGTATGATGTAAGAGAGGGCTTGACAGCCCTAATCTTGCCAGGCTAAATAAACCTTTAAATAAATAAAATAAAAAATAAATAAATATCGTTACATATCGTTTCTCAGTTAGAAACTGAGTAAACATTAATTCATTCTGTGGCTGCCATATGCATTTTCTGTACCCTTGAAGGATATTACTGGACGTTAACCGTATTCATAGTGACAAGTTCTTCAATAATTCATCCCGTAATGCTTCCCTTTTAGTTGTTTCCCAGCTATTTTTCGTACTATGCCGTAGAAAAGTTTATTATGTAGCACTGATCATTGGCATATCAGTGTTGTATAAGTTACTGAAGGCAGCTACTATTTATACCTATTTTCCATTCCTTTGGATTTTCCTGAAATATAACACTACTCGCATATACCTTTAACCCTCCGCAGACTCACTTCTTCTGAAGGCAATATCATCTTACTCACTTCATCCGCAACTGGTGTTTTACCCCCCTTAATTTTCACTAAATCATATACACTTTGTTCTAGATTAAATCGTTTGCTCTTTCATTGAATAGGTCCTCTCATCTTTCACTACGTTCTTCATCATGTTGAGTTTAAGTAGTGTTCAAAAACTCTCCTTTTCCTCTACTAAGTTTACAACCTTACCCATCATCTTCTCCATTCATCCTTCCTTTGAGTTCAGTAGAATTCATTCCCTCGTCCTTATTCCTTGACTTAGGTTATAGATGGACTTTCAAAAGAAATTTGTTTCAAGATTCAGAGGTCATACCGTTGTAGAAAAATAAAAATGCCAACATCTTTTCTTCGTAGCAAGCAGTAATATCGTCACAAGACATCAAAAGAACCTGTCTTTCACAACGACGTCCGGTATGCAGAAGTTTACATGATACTTTATCTGGGTAACTGAAATGAGAGGTTGAGTTCATCACTGCCATCAAACAAATTTATTGATACTTGTTCCTAATCTCCCTCTGTTTGTTATTAATTGCGGTCACACGCCAGTTGGGAGGTTAACACATTGTCCTCGCTTTGCAGCGGTGGTTCAAGTACAGTCTAGGGCGTTTTATTAGTTGTTGCGTCCGTCCCCTGTTGTCTCTACTTACTGGAAGCATTGTAGTGCACAAATGTAATGTACATACTGACACCGGAATTTATTCAAAGATACTGAGTAAAAATGTAAAGAAATCCTCCAGCGATTATAACTTGCAACACCTTCCAGACTAAACTTTTAGAAACTAAAATTCAACTAACTAAATCGTCTCCAGCGATCGCTTATATAGGCGTTACAGAAAAATCCAGAATAATTTAAAGACTTCCTACCGACATTTCTAGAATTCTAACAATACTTAGACAGTT
The DNA here is from genome assembly GCA_031002005.1 of Vandiemenella viatica. Lineage (NCBI taxonomy): Eukaryota > Metazoa > Arthropoda > Insecta > Orthoptera > Morabidae > Vandiemenella > Vandiemenella viatica. The sequence continues at coordinate 135,321,316 of CM061919.1, forward strand.
AAAATCCCCTAAAACAGTCATAATTAATAAAAAAATCATTAACAATCATTACGAAACGCATAGAAACGAAAATTAAAGATATTTACACACAAATGTATCTACATGTACGAGTTCAAACCGTCGCAAATTGTGCTCTAAACATCGCAACTCACATCAATACCTAGAATTACAAACATTTAATCAATGTTCCATGAATAGTACTGTCTTTAAACATATTAAATAGCGTTTACTTAGTTTCTTTCCAGACAACAATTTTCATTTACATAACTTCACAATTAATTGCAAAAAATATACAAAACCATATTTACTCAACTCCCAGCTTGCTACAAATAATTCTTAAAATACAATTTCATTAAAGGTCAGGGTCTGAAGGCGGTTACAATACGTTGGAGGAAGCACCAGTCAAGCAGGCAAACTGTATGGCCAGGTGGCTAAATGCAATTCAGAAAGAAAAAATCAAACAAAAAGAAAAAACAAACAAAAAACAAAAAATAAACAAAAATAAACAAAAAGAAATGTAAAACAGGAACGGGCTCTATGGAGTAGGAGCAAAATGCAATTAAAAAAGAAAAATCAAACTAAAGACCCACCAACCCCCCCCCCCCTTCCCCCACAAAAAAATATACAATAAATCAACAATCAATCAAATAAAAACATGATAATGGGGATGATAATTTCCACAAATCCTTGAGTAGTCAATCAACGCCAGTATTGTGGGAAAACCATTACGTTCTCTAATACAGTGTTTTTCATTCTTTTTGATTTCGCGACCCCTTTACAAGAGGAAAATTTCTGGCGACCCCCCCCCCCCCCGACACATCATAAAACACAAAGAAATAATTTAATTAAATTACTACGTAAATATTGTTTTTTTTTAATATTTTGGTACATTTTAATATTATCGAGATCTACACTCTGCAAGAAGCCGCGAGACTTTTGAAAGTAAGTACGAGGTAAGTTGGTAAGGCTATGAACTTGGACACAAATTCGCGTGGTCAAACTGCGTCGGAGACGGCGCCGTTGCCACACCGCAATGTTCTTTTGTTTCAACTCTCAGCTCACTCAATTCAATTAAGTGCAGTCAACAAGTACGGACGTCTTTCTTTGGTTTTTTCGCTTGCTCCGCGCGTTTGTAAAATTGATAAGTTTCTCAAAAGATCGCAGCCTTCAACATGTGGTACGAGTGTCAATAGCGGTAGTGGTGAATCAAACCCGAGAAAAAATAGACATTACGATGACAATTATTTGAAATACGGGTTCACAGTCATAAATAATAAACCTCAATGTGTAATTTGTGGCGATATTTTATCACGTGAGAGTATGAAACCGTCAAAGCTTATGCGGCATCTCACAACCAAGCATCAAAAAGAAGCCGATAAGCCGTTGGATTTCTTTGAACGAAAGTTGAAAGCTCTTAGTCAGCAGCAAAATACTATAATTCAGGTAATAAAATCGTTTTATTAATTTAATTTTAGCATGGATAACCGAATCAAGTCGAGTTTATTCTAATTGTTGCTATCTCTACTGTTGATGTCTTATGATGTTTATTTCTTAGCTGTTTTCATACTAATTTTATTATACTTAATTTTGGTTTGCAAAGGTTTCGCATGCTTAATTTTTATTGACTTTTTCACACTCACTTTTATATTGTCTGGTTTATTTTCAGGCATCCAGTGTCAATGAGTCAGCATTATTAGCTAGCTATAAAGTCACATATCGAGTTGCTAAAGCAGGGAAATCACATAGTACAATTGCCGAAAATCTTATTTTGCCAGCAGTTACTATTAAAAAACATACCACTTTCTGATAATACTATTTCACGCAGAATAAACGATATGGCCAATGATATTCAAGAACAAGTAATCGAAAAATTAAAGAACAGCCAACATTTTGCTTTGCAGTTTGACGAATCTAAAGATGTTTCCGATTGTGCTTAGTTTGTAGTATTTGTGCGCTTTGAAGCAGGTGACAATATCATGGAAGAAATCTTATTTTGCAAAGCACTTCATGAAAACACTTCTGGCCAGTGTTTGTACGATATGTTTTTAGAAAGCACTTGCGACTACGATATTGATTGGAAAAAATGTATCGCTATTTGTAGCGATGGCGCTAAAGCTATGACTGGCAAAAATAGCGGACTCATTGCGAAATTAAAATCGATAATGCTAAACATATCCTGGACACACTGTTTTCTTCACCGACAGGCTCTAGCTGCTAAGGTAGTATCTTCTGATTTAAATGATGTGCTCAAGGAGGTAATAAAAATTGTGAATTCTATCAAAGGTAAAGCCTTGCAAACCCGGCTATTCAGAATCGTTTGTGAAGATATGGGCTCGCTTCATCAAAATCTCCTTTATCACACAGAAGTCAGGTGGTTATCCAAAGGAAAGGTATTGACAAGAGTTCTAGAACCGAGAGCTGAATTGTTAATGTTCTTACAAGATACAAGATCTGAATATGCTAATCGTTTTTCTGACCCTATTTGGCTCTTGAAATTAGCATTTTTGGCAGATCTTTTTAGCCACCTTAATAATTTGAACAAGAACCTCCAAGGTAGAGAAGAAAATATTTTAACAGCTAAAGATAAATTCAAAGCATTTCACGCAAAACTTCGTTTGTGGTTAACCTCTCTGCAAAACAGTATATTCGAGTCTTTTCCGTGTGCAGAAGATTGTTGAAGATAACGCATCAGACCAAAGTCTCGTAGTAAGGGCTCACATTCCTTGCATGATACAGAGATTGCATAATTTACAAGAGAAACTTATGACATACTTTCCAGACTGACATTCTGAAGCTGACAATGGGAGTAGATGGATTTTAAACCCTTTTTTAGACAAGTCAATAGATCTGGCTGATGTCACCACAAATATGAAAGAATGTCTTATAGATTTAGCTGCTGATGGCATGCTTAAAATGGAATTTAATTCGCAAAGTATCGACGTATTTTGGATGAAAATAAAACATGAATACCCAGAGCTGGCAAGGGAAGCTTTTTTTTTTTTTTGCTTTCGGCGACTAAGCCATTCAGCCAGCTCAATGTGTTTTATGATATCTCTTCACGTGAATTTAGTTTATCCAGTGCGTTTATGCTTCCTATGTATAGACACCACAGGACGGACAGGACATTCACACAGACACACAACACTTAAACATCCATGCCCGCGGCCGGATTCGAACCGGCGACCTTCGGCACGTGGAGCTAGTGCTCTAGCCCCTACGCTACCGAGGCCGGCGATGGCAAGGGAAGCTCTAAAATTATTAGTGCCATTCGCCACTTCATACTTGTGTGAACTAACATTTTCTGCAATGGTAGACATTAAACCTAAAAAGAGAAATAGACTGCAATTATAAAATTATTTGATTATTAACGTTTCAAAAATAGCACAACGATTTGATAAACTTTTGAAAAATTAACAAGCCCATTCTTCTCACTAAAATCGTGTTTTGATTGTAGTGGTAGAACCTTGAATTTTTCATTCAGCCCGCGACCCCCCGAGTAAAGCTTCGCGACCCCCCTAGGGGTCGCGACCCACAGATTGAAAAACACTGCTCTAATAGATACAAGCTATGCTTCAACTGTATCATGTTATCGATGTGTAACTGATTTCCTGGATTATAAGAGTGTCAGATCCAACATTCTGAAAAATTAGCGCCTAGGGAATTTCTCATGATCAGTCTGTCACATAGTTTCCCTACGTGACGACTTGGCTGTTAGCTTGCACTGAGTCTAAAATTTAACAATACTTCCTCAACTAGATGCTTCTTATGCGTCGCGCAGACGGGCTTCTGACGGCAGTGGTGGCACCGATAGAGCCAGTTCAACGTCCGTTCTTCTCCAGCACTAGCTGCGCCATTCCCTGCTGACGGAATGCAATCTCGCTGGCCGAGGAATGCAGAGCGCTCGCCATACGTCTTGCTCTTCGGACGCCGAGGAACTCTTCGTCCGGCCGGCTCACCATTCGGCCCGCAACGCCACCACTGTGCCCGGCTCTCTGGACGGATTTATGTCTCCAGTTTGCGCTGTGGCCAATGAGCTATTAGCTTGTAGCATACGCTCCTTGGGCTTCACTTGACTTAGTCTAAAATGAGGTTTTGCTTTTGCCTTGTTTCGAATTGCTACTACTGAACTATTTCTCAGTTTGTGTGACTCCTTGTGTAGAAAGAGCAAGTGGAAATGTACTACGCAGAAGTTGATTTAATCTTTTGTGTCTTCTGACTGTTTGAGCTTATCCATCTAGTATATCTCGAAAACAGTACAATGTTCTGTGCTATAAATATTAAGACATTTATTTACTCCAAAAGAAGTTTTTTCTTTTTTTAAAGTGGTTAGTCTGTATTTTAAATCTCATTAAAACAGATTATATGCACTAGTTTTACGAAATTTGCACTAGTATCAAACTTTATTGAATGTAAACCTAATGAAATGACGTGTTTCAATACATTGTTAAATTTTGGCGAATACAGTGAGAATTCTTCAAACTTCCCTATTTATATGGGGTCACGTTTTCCTGTTCATGAAATGGTACCACGGCAGAAAATTCAGACGCTATTATCACAATCATAATTTTTACATACACAAGCTGGGAAAAACACAATTTAAATGTTTCCCACTTCAACAATCCTCATTTATCCAGGTTTGGAGCCGGCGTTGAGTTGAGGTAACTTGCCCACACGGGGGATGAGTTAAAAAGGCACAAATATTATTAGAAAAATACTTTTTTCTGTTCCACTGAGAAATCTCTGAGCATAATTATTATTTATTTTGACCGTAAACTGTGGCTAAAACAGGAAATAGTTATCAATTACCGATGGAAAATAAAACAAAATAACAAATCAGATATTAAGTGACGTGTTTAGTAAGGCTTCGTTTGTTTCGAAGGTTACAGGCAATAGGCAGTTCTTTCGTTTAAATGGATAAGGTCAGCACACCACTTTTAGTCGACGAGGTACCAGAAAATAAAAGTCGCCGGATAAAATAAACTGATACTTTATGAACTTGGTGGAATAGTTTATGAGGTATAAATTCTTGTATTAAAAGAGCAATTTTCATAATCAGATTGAAACTTAACGATTGATTTCTAGCTTTTCATCAGATAAATGCTGCTGTTTGGAGAAATGAAAGTAAAGTTGCAGAAGCGATAATTAAGAAACTGTACAAAGGAAAGCATTTCATCTTTTGTTTGGTCATCAGAGAAACAAAAATTAATAAAGAACATTCAGATTCACAGCTAAAGTGCAGTTCATTTTGATTTTTGCTCTAAGTGTGAGAAATCTGCCAATATTGATATTTATAACATAAATATAGGAATATCAAAGCGGAACCAATGAACACTTAGTAAATATCTATAAAAATGTCGGTAGATGTTAGTCGGAGCTAGTACCGCCATTGTTAAAGTGAATATGTCTTTCTTTAGCCAAATAGCCATTGAAACAACGAATATTGTTTATTTTATTTGGGTATACATGACCTACTGCTACTAGGAACTTTAAGTTTTATTTAGACAGAAACACTACTGCTCGGTACTTAACTGCTATAACGCCTGGTTCAGAGGAGGTTTATAAAAGTATTTTTTTTTATAACTTAACATTTTATTTAGGTGCACAAAAAATATACTGGTATCCAGGTACTTAACTTCTAAACATTTTATGTAGATACGGTAGAGAAACTTCTGACTTAACTGCTAAAACACATATTTCAGATGAGATGTACAAGAGGCCAGGATGATCGTCTGTGGTCTCATAATGTTTCTCTGGTGATTACTCGTCCAGCAGGGGTAATGTGTAGTTGTAAGTCTGCAATGTTTCTACCGCAAAGGCAGCTGTCGATACGTAGTATTTTAACGACATCATCGGTCGATAGCCGTGAAGATAAGATTGCAGCAGTACGCCGGGAAAATGCTGTAAGGAATCATAAGGGTCATGACACTAAGAAATGAGTTAAACGACACATGAATATAATGCTCTTGGTTCTCAGTTTATTAATTTACTCACTCTTTCTTTAACACGCTCTAATTACTTGGGGGGAAAAGTTTTAACGGAGATCCTGGAAATTACTCGCACAGACATCAATTTTACTCCACACAGCTGTTAATTAAAATTAGCACGGTGTGTGGGAGCTAATAATTGATGGCGCGCCCTACGAATAGAGTCGCGAGATAGGGGGGGAACGAACAAGTGGATCGAGCAAATGTTTGCGCGAGAAATGAATGCGTGCCGGCGCCGTGACAGCTGTCACGCGTCCGGCGACGAGATTCCCCCTATCAACAAACAGGGCGCGGGGAATTGCGCGCCGTTTAGGCTGCTGTTGGTTTTGCAACAAGATAGGGCGCTAGTTATCCGGGCAAACAGCGTCGCCGCCGGCAATACATCACTCGTCCTGTCTGTGCAGTCAACCAGACGCTATCCACTCTGACGACATTGCCGGGTCGTCGCTGAGGGATGGCCTGCTCCACTGTCAGACGCAACGGCGCCTTGCAAGGCAGATAACCCGCCACGCAGCCCTACGCTCCGATAATTATGCTAAATGTTGTACTGGATTGAAATGTGAGACCGAGGAATCTTTTAATCCAGAATACGGTAGTAGCAAGGTAAGTTCGGGTCGGTTTCCCCGTTTGATGCATGAGGATTATCAATTTGGAAACGTACCTGAGTAGGAAGGGATAAAAGAAGCATTTTGTAGGTTAAAATTTTGAAAATACGTCCCATAAGTGTTAAATTTGAAAAAATCGCAAATGATACCACAATATTACATGCTGGTGAAAAAACAACCTTATAAAATGTATTTATCTTTCAAAAATCAAAAATTTGAGGAGCAATAAAAGAAAAATTACGAATATCTTCATTAGACACCGTTACACAGCATTAAGAGTCAGGAAAAAAGACAATCATATCCTAAATAACAGAAATAATTGTGCAACTTACTATTCATGGTTTGTTAGAAACATTGTAAATGAAAAAAGGCAGTGGCGGCTCTAGACTTAGTGACACTGTGGCATGTCATCACCTTCTAATCAAAAATAAACAAATAAAAAAAAATATAGTGAAAGAAAAATAAATATTTATAAATGTAGGATTATCTAAAGCACGATAACTTATGACAGTTAGGGGAAAAATTGAACACCATCTGCTGGCCACATCAACGAACTATTTCGCTGTCGTGGAGACTGATGACTGATGACAGATGTCACAAATTGTGCACTCTGGCGTTTCTGGGAAAATATGCAAGGGAGGGAGGCAGCTTTGTTAGAGCTGGCTGGTGACAATTTTGTTCTGTCTCATGCTGCCCACGGACAGTGGGCAGACATGGGGGCTCTCTTATTTATTTTATTTGGCTTTAGCCATAGGCTAATTTATCCAGTTACATAGAAATAACAATGACAATCCTTTTCTTAAATATATGCTTTTTATACATGAATTTTAGTTCTTGACACATGCTTGTATAGTAAGTTAGAGGACTTTTTATTGGGATAGGCGAGAAGCTGCATAAGGGATTGTAAGTCTCTTATCTGTAGACCTTCTTTAAAAATTCACGTCTTTCGACTTGGTAATTACTGCATCTCAATATGGAATGGCATATGCCCTCCATCTCTGCACAGGACGCCCATATTGGGGAGTCGATTTGTTTCATAATGAATTTTTCATCGTTTAACAAAGCGTGACCGGCTCACAGTCTGATCATGCAGGTAATCTCCTTTTTGCTGAGATCCATACGATCGTACAATGGTTTATCCTTGATTTTGGGTATCTTTACATTACGGAAAAAGTTAGTAACATTGTCAGTAGAGCGCATCAGGAGCTACCATTTCTGGCACAATCAACTATAACCCCTAGAAGCTTTGTAAATGGGAGGAGGCAATAGTGTTTCTATTTCTTAGTTCCTTTGAAGGAGAATTACAATAATTTATGAATGCACTTAGCAGAAAACGACTCTGAAGTGAAATGTGATCTAAGGAAGTGGCTGTGCCGGATTAAGAAAGTATGGGGCCCTAGGCATTCAAAATTTTTGGGTCCCTATGTTTTTGAAAAAATTGTCTGTATTTCATAAGTACAAAGAAAAGATATCGTAGATGACTAACTTAATCGATCATATTGTTTATTCAAATAAACAAACGAATTTCACTATTTATGTTTTGAAAATTAATTTTATTTATCGTATATTACAATGAAGCTGAAAAATTTTATTTTCATGTTTTCATTTTACTTTGATTGTTTTATTTACATTTGATTATTTTTATTTAATGAAAAAAAGTCAACTCTGAGGGAGCTTTTAAAAATCTGAGGCTCCAGGCTATGTTGCCTTGTCGTGTTGGTTGGGTAATCAAGCATTGCCCTAGGTCAACTCGTCGGTTTTTTGCTAATAAATCATTTTTTACCTTTTGGTCATTTTAAAGCATTTATCATAGACTCCTTAAACTTCAAAATTATTTCTTTAATCGCGCGGTACATGCAGTTAATAAGACTTACATCCGTTGCAAATTTTTATGTTTTGAACCGCTCTGCTTGACACTTTTCGCTTCATCAATGAATACCAGTAATTTGTCGAAAGATTTCAGTGTAGTCATTACCTGAGCAAATCCTTTCGGCCTCCACTGGAAAGATGTGATTATTTTATTTATACAGAAATCGTATCAGATATATGAGCTCTGAGAGGCACGAGACACACTGGTTTCATTCCTGTGTCGCTATTCATTACCGAATTCTCCTGTGGATATTTAAACCAATAATAATGTTACCACCTCGTAGATCAGATAGTTTCGCTGCCCAGATATAAACATTGGCTACAGGATAGCGAGGTAGCATGTCTCACGGCTACGACGACAGCTTAAAATTGAATAGAGCTGCTGTCTATGGTCAGCAGGTGGATCTGAATCTCGTGAGCAGAAGTCATTTCCCAATTCAGTATCCAGATTTTTGGTTGCCATCTCGTGAAGTAATTATCGTCTTGCAATCATCGGCTTTTCCTGTATTTCTTCAGGGGACCAACCGAAATAATCGCTTGTAAGATATGCTTTTCTACCGGATGATTTGATCCTCATTTTAATGCCCAATGATCTTTAAAGCTACAGCGATAGCAAAGACTTTCATGACGAAAGCTCCGTTGAACCATGTTTTCTATATAAGTGGTAAAATGTGATCTGTATCACGTCTCGTGTTCTTCGTTATCACTTTCTGATGGAACGATGCGTGGTGGGGGAACGGTTAACGTTCTGACTTCGCATTGGGGAGGACGTGGGTCCGAATACCCGTCCGGGCATCAAGATCTGGGTTTTGCATGGTTTCCCCAAATCACCCCAGGCGAATGCCGGGATGGTTCCTTCAAAAGGCCATGGCTGAATTTCTTTCACTTCCTTGACCTCAGACCTTTCCGCCTCTAATGATCCCGACGTCAACAAGGCGTAAAGCCATAAGCAAAAAAAAAAAAAAGAACGATGCGGATCACCCGTTCCAAAATTTGTGAATTCGTTTTAGCACAGAAATATTTCGAAAAATTAATTTTTCATTGATAGGTTCATTTACTTTGAAACGGAGCATTTCCAGTTTTTTTCTTTGTCTGACTTTTGTTCAGCACGATGTAATACAACCAACGATAGCTCAATTAGCAACATTTTACAGTACTGAATTTATCTTGTCATTTGTAAAAACAGTCTGTGAAAAACGTCCCAAGGTTTCGCAGTTTTATTTGTCTGTTAAATGAAGGGAACACCAGATGATAAATTTAGTAATGCAAGTATTTTCAAACACCACGACTCAAGCAATTCAATATTTCATTCCAGAAGAACACGCTGCTAACTTTTTCAAGCTTGTTTAACTACTGGTTTGACGTTTAGGAATGAAATTTTTAACATGGTGCGGTACCCACCATTCAAGAAAGAATTTTGAGTAAGATGTGTGAATGTTGTGGGAAAAAAATCAGGTTGGTTGATCGAAAATCGTCCTCCTTTCCCGAAAAGCTTTATGACAAAGACTAAATCTATATTTGTACCGAATTTAATGAAATGTTGGTAAATAGTAGTAGGTGGGCTTTATCAACTGCAGTTATTATTCATAATTGATGTTAATACTAAAAATATATTTTCCCAGTATTAGAGATATTATACATTAAAATTATTGATTGAATACTATAATAGATGAATCAATATAAAGTTAACAGTACATCTGAAGAATTTTATTAGAACTTAAATACATGGGCGCTAATCTATCTATATCTATAAAACGAAAACCGGATAAATTTGAAAAATTAAATCTCAGAAATTACTCAGCAGATTTCGTTGGGATTGTCACCGTTTTATAGCTTAGAATCTCAATGCAGTTGTTTGGTATGTCTTATATTTCAACATAACATAATTCCTGAGATCTAATTGAAATCCTGAACTTATGATGACAAATACCAAAGTTTGAACCATTAGATGTTGCATACTCTGCAGTCCGCACAAAAGACAATAGCTACGATGTCTCTGACCATAGCCTTTAATGAACGCAATAAAAGCAATTTACAATAATAACTATTTTGCATATTCAACTCTAAACAAAACTTGAAATATTCTTTCCTATAATTCGGGATGTTCAGTTTTAAAACGTCATAGATAGCCGTATTGAATGCGGGAAATTAATAACGAAAATAAAAACAGAAATTTTCTTTGATCCCAATCTCTGCACAACTACAGTCTCTGGCTATCATATACGAATACTGCACGTTTTCGTATTACATTCTGCACTTCACACGTGAGTTTCTGACACAATCTAGCTTTCAATCATATCATAATCTATTTAAGTTCTCGAGATATCGAATGTCAGACAAAAATATCTGGCGTTTGGAGCTGAAAGTAGAGTCATTCGGTTCATAATTATTAATGTGTAGGCTGATGGTTTTTAATATAAATACAACGTTGTATTAAGCCTTTGGTGTTAGAAATAAAAACAGATTAGGACAACAAAGCAGCTTTTCTTCATTTTATCATTTATTGCGTTGTTTAGTAACGCAGTTTCTATGGTAAACATGGCGCCACAGTTTGTAACTCACTGACATAAATAGAAAGTAACGAATTTCTTTTTTCATATCTCGCTTATTTCTGAATACTTGATATACAACTCTGAATATCTGATATTCAAGTATACAGGTACGGAATGTATTTTAATTTTGATCTACAGTGCCAGATGAAGTAGCATAATGAGAATCTTTTTAGCTCCAGCGGCAGATGAGTCAGCACAATGAGATACATCTGTTTGATACTACGAAAACTCAATCAAAATCGATTCAGCAGTTTTCAGGTAATGCTTCAATATTCGTAAAGTAAATGTGCCCTAATGGCTTAAGACATACATAAAATTTTAATTTTGAACCCAAACTTTCAAATTCTGAAAATCCATTCAAAATATGTATTTTTTGAGTGATGCCGGAATAAACAGACACATTCCAGATACATTTTTATGTAGGCTATATGGTATGTAATAATGTGCTTAATGTTTCGATTTTCCAGCAGCAACATTAGCAAATATAATTAGGTTGAAATGTAACCTGGACTAAAATGAAAACTGACATCCCGTATTAAAGCATTCTTAGAACTGGGCTGCTAAATCACCTTTCAGTTTAGTACCGAAAATGGCCTGTTCGAAATTAATGATGCTTGGTAAGTATGAATCTGTTCAGACGAATAAAAATAGTGTACAGGTATATCAAATTAAATGCACTCCTTTCGTGATAGGGTGCGGGTGTATCTAGGTGTGCTTTAATTCCGGAAATTGATGGCGCGAATTGTATGAAACTTGGTACATGTTTCTCATTGCGTGAATAAAAACAGTGTATGGCTAAATCAACGCCAACTAAACCGGGCAACGCCGGGAACTCCGCTAGTGATTTAATATATGTAATTAATATTAAAAAATAACAATTTCTTTCAATTTTAAATTAATACCAGTAGAATATAGTGCCAAAGTAACAGATAAGTATTTGGAAGTTCGATAGGAATTTATAAAACTGTATGTAAGGACAAGAATATTTATTCGTTTACGGAATGTAAACTCAAAGATCAAAATTCAAAAGGCAGCCACGGTACAGAAAATAATTGTTTTTATCATCTGTTCTGAAAATGGAAACAAACCAACACAGGAAAGCACATATATATTATTATTAAATATTCGTTAGAGATTTTCATTGAATTAATTGCTTCCGTATCCGTTAGGATCATAGTTTTGAACAGTAGTTCATAACAGGCATTTACCTCTTGTTTGCATTGCTTCTACGGTTACATTCGTAACAACCACCTTTTAAATTACAGAGTATAATTTAACACGAGTTGTATGTTCCAATTTATACCATCGCTAATATATCATTCACAACTAATAAATCAAAAATTGTTAACTAAACATTAATATGAATCTGGCGATACATTATAAAACAGTGATACATAACATTGGAAAGACCTTTATTTCTGACAATAACTTTAATGTGCACTTGTAATAACTAACTGCGAGAAAGATGTTGTTTTTGTCTTAGGTAACAGGATTACACTTGTTTTTTGAAATGGTAATAGCTGTTTGCAGGCTGGCCATCCTAACTCCCTTATTTCACAGTTTTTTTTTTGTAATGATCTGGCCCGGATCTCTCTACGAAAACAGATGTTGAAAACTGTAGTAAGCATGTGTCGTTTGCATACAAAGTTAAAGTGTGAGCCATGAAAGGTATCTCGACGTAGACGCTTACAATAAAGTTTGTTACCTTTTTTTTAACTGCTTAACGTCTCTTAACAGCGAGGTCTTTAGAGACGGGAAAGGATGGGGGGCAAGGAATGGGAAGGAATTCGACCATGGCCTTTTGAAGGAAGCATCCCGGCATTTGCCTGGAGTGATTTGGGAAACCATGGAAAACCCAAATCTGGAGGACCGGACGGGGATTCGAACCGGCGTACTCCCGAATGCGAGGCCAGAATGTTAACCGTTACACCACCACTCTTGGTGTTTGTTACCTCTCCATGGCAATGACTACATCTACATCTATACTTTGTAACTCCCAAATTGTGGGTGTGGGTGACATTGGGTACTTTGCAGCAAAACTAATCTCTGTTCTGTTCATTCCAATCCCGAATAGCACTAGGAAAGAAAAAATTCGTATAAGCATCAGAATGGTACCTATTTTCTCTGCTCATAGATCTCCTGTCATAGCGACAGAAATAGATTGGCGGACTAAGTATTTGTTTGCACTCTTAAGTGAATGCGGATTTGCGCGTGTTTGCCAATAGACACGAATGAAACCTACGTTTCGTGTCTACCAGCCAATTCCTGTATAGTATATGTAGTGTTTCCATGACGCTTGCGTGAAGGCTGCTACAACCAGTCACAAGTCGAGCGAATTTTATCTGCGGTTTCTCTACGTTGCCAATCAGTTCCAAACACAGCTATTGGTCCAAATGTGGACGTAACAGTGTTTTCTTTCGCTATATCGTTTGTATGTGCGTTATAATTCTACAGCATTCGACCTACGAATCGCAGTTTAGAATTATGTATGTTTATGATCGATGTTATGTGCGTGTTACATTTCATTATGCTCAGTAGAGAGGAAGGTCCAAAGGCGGGCTAGAGTCTAAATACGAACTATTTGCTGAAAGTTGGGCAAGGGTGTTGTGCTCAGTCATGAGAATTGCACCAAAAGGAACATCAAGTGGTGGGGGAAGAGTAGAGAGCAAATGAACTTGGTCCGTGACACACGTGCGTTGGCGCAAATTGTATTATCGGAAAACTGCTTTTGACGAACTCAAAACTATTAAGAATATTTAAACTTTAATTTCTCTCTTTTTTACTTATTCAGTAAAGTAAATGGCTACCACCTCATCTCAAAGTACATGAGCTGAGCTTCATGCAGGACACCTATCCTGTTCTATTTGTTTGTTTTGTAATGGCTGCCGAGACCATCAACTTGGTCTAAAAACGGGCTACCATTGGTAGCCCAATAATGGGCTAGCTCTTGAGAAGTAAACTCCAAGGTTTCAGTACCCCGGATCAACGACTAACTGCTCAAGCTTCAACGTCCAAAAGGGTTAGTCCACACGATGTACCTTCGATCCCCACCATTGCAAAGAAAAAGCAATCGTAGTCGCAAGTGCGCCAAGACGTGCATCATAACTGAATCTCCTTACAGCGAATGATTAAAGAAAGCTGTGGAGCGTACAGCCTTGAAGAACTGTCAGATGATTGTGAAAGTATAATCAGGTTCCCCAGTGAGGAAAAAGAATCCAACATTGCCAAGCCAAACCAAAAAGCCCACTAGTTAAGTTCAGCAAAGAGTTGGGTTCAGAAGAAGACCACTGGGTTCCTCTTACTGATAATGACAATGACGAGTTGCCGATTTCTCAGAGGGATAAACGTGATGACGACATAGCAGGCTTTTCAGATGGTGTCAGAGGCGGAGTGTGGTTTCAGTTCTCTAAATGTGAAGGATGGGCAGAGACTGAATGTGATGAAATGGAAAATGAGGTATACATCTGTAATTTATGCAATTTTTTTTTAAAAAAGACTGTATAATTTTCAACTTAATAAAGTTTTTGAACAAAATTTTATGTTTTTTAATTAATTACGAGATAAATTTCGCCTTTTTTTTCAGGTAGCCAGTATTTCGACATACTCTGGAAAATCAGTCATTTTACATTTTGTTTTGCTCCTTTGATTTTGGAAAATTAAAATTGGTAATTGATGTTTTGAACTCGCATTTCACCTTCATGATTGTTTTAAGAAGTAAGTAACATCAAAATTATCCATAATGAGTCACCAGGTAAATCAGAAGGACCAAAATAAAAGTGGTATCCCGTATTTGGATCTTCTCCTTTACTGTTACAACCAAATACAAAATAAATTGTTTCTTTTGTAATATATTTCGTAACCTAAACTCAAATAAATGTTCAATGCCCAGAAAAAATTATGTTAAAATATTCAGCTCAGTTCCTCATCATGGCAACCTATTGACTTTCGAAACGCCATGTTTTCTAAACCAAGCTATTTGTTATTTAAACAAATCATCAGGGGTTGACACACATTAATCTCTGTTACTATATTTGAGAGTTTCTTAGGAAAGAAACTTTAATAACTTTTTGTGGTGTTAGAAAAATCATTTCTTACAACAACAAAAAATTAAAGGTCAAATATAACCGTCATTTATGAAAGAGATGCTTATTTATATAACATCGAAATTTTGTGCTTTTGTTCTGCAACGACTGCTAAAAATATATTATTTAGTCATTCGCAGTTTAAAATACTGTAGGTAATTCAAAAACATGTTTTCAATCGTGAGTATACTCTTTGTGTATTTGATGCAATAATGCCACAGAGCAGATATTACTGATAAGCGTACTCAGATTTTTACGGTAAGAGCCAATTTGTTTCAAATTTCTGGACTAAGCGCACAACTATATTGATCGAATTGATCGACATGTAAATGTTGTTGATTCCAATCACTAAACAAAGTTTGTTGCGAATAGTATCCAAACATTGCCTTGCATTTCGGAATTGAAAGAGATGTCGGTATATCCATCCCGTTTACAGGTCGTCCTGGAAGATTTCGGTTATGCTTTTAAAAATAAAAACCAAAAGGGAGATATTACAGACACTGGGTATATACCGAATACCCTGTTGCTATGGTCAGGTGTATATTGGCGAAACGGACGCACCATCATGGAAAGACTAAATGAACATATGAGGCATTTTAAAAATAACGACATTAGTAAATCAGCTCTAGCTCAACTTTTAGCTGACAGTGGACATTTAATTTTATTTGACCAAACCAGTATTGTGGCCGTAGAGAACACATGGTGGCCAAGATGGGTGAGAGAACCACTAGAAATACAAAGGAGAGCTAACAACATGAATGCTGATAGTGGCCTATAACTTGACTATATTTAGTCATACCTGCAGAGGAGGATGCGAGACGAACGATTCAATCCGACCGCCTATGTTAGGCGCAATAACGTCCGTGACGTCATCGCGGACGGTTAGCGTGCGCACTCCCTCTGCTATATATAGGGGACAGCGGCAACAGACACGGCAGTAATCTGATGAAATCCACAGCACGATGGCTGAAACGGTAGGTTTTAATAAATCGACGCGGCTCCACCCGGAGAACCGCCCCCGATAGTCCAGATGACCCACTATGTGATTGCCGATTGTTTTGTTCATTTAAAACCGACTCGCCGATTTCGTTACCGTACGGCCTAGAGTACTGGCCCCGCGTGCCGAAGGTCACCGGTTCGAGTCCGGCCAAGTGCATGGGTGTTTTAAGTGTTAAGTGTGTTAATGTCGTGTCCGTCCTGTTGTGTCTATACAAAGCTACAATATACTGGAGGAACCAATTCATTAGAAGATTTATGATATACACATTGAGCGGGCTATATGGCCTTAGTTACCGAATTCTATTAAAAAAAAATAGACTTAGATACAAAGAAAATTAAAAATAAACTAACAAAATAAACAATAATTATTATAAAGCTCTACAGGGTCTTATCGTCCTAGAAAGAAATTTAAGCCTTTTGACTTAAGTTAAATTCATTTGATTGATATGAGACAGTTAATTCCCGTCAAACCATTCATTCTAGACTTTAATTAAAAGACTAATGACTATGCTACCTTTGCACGGTCAAAATACCGCGGCTCTTTAAATAATCAGTGAGCAGATCAGACCTTAAATTATTGTCAAAAAGACATTTTTTGATAAACAGGCGGGAATTATATTTGCCTAATTCCTTATAACTCAAATTACTTTATAATATAATTTATACAAAAAATATTTACAAATTAAATCATTATTAATATTTTAAATTATTTAAAAAATTATATTTTTAATATATTTAAATATTTTATAAAATCATTATATAATCCTATAAAATAAAACATAATCAAATAAATAGCTGATTTAAAGCCTATTAATATAAAAATAAATAAACATTATAAATAAATTTAGAGCTAATCCCCTACATAATAAAACAAAAATCATAACATATTGATATATAGTGATATTTAAAATTAAATTTTATCTAAAGAAACTAGATATATCTTAAATGACGAATTACATATCACCACTAAATATAAATTAAAAATAAATATACAACATTAATTTATATTGAAATCAATTTAAATCGAGAATAGTAAATAAAAACAATTATTTTGATATACCATGATACAAAAGGTACAATAAATAAAATAAATTTTTATATAAAGAAATAAGCCAATTTCTTTACTAGTAAATTATAATTAATAATATTATTTCTATAAAATGTACTTAAACATAATTAAATAAAATTATTTTTATTATAAACACTAAAAAATACCGCCAATAATATTTTTAATTTAAGATGTCTGAAATTGCACTAGATTAAATTCATTGTAAGTGAAATATTAAACTATCATCATCTTATTTTTATTAGGTACACGTCCAACATTTTTTTTTAATGAAAAATGAATTAAATCTGGTAGTTTAATGGAAATTATTGCAGACAATAGAGGAGGCCACCTAGAAAATAGTGTTTTTTGTTTTGTTTTTTTATGAATGTAGCTAGGAGTATTCAAAAGATATTTCGTTCATATTTAATCAACCCTTGCCAAAATTCCGCACCCAATTACTTATATACAGATCAATCTTTTATTTTCCTCGTTATCTTACACGATTATATGAAAGCTATTTTGTCCCATATCGCAGAACAAATAATTCACACAACAATGACAACATTAGCACCAGAACCGGTTCTGAAGTCGACCTATTAGTACAATTTCATGTTACAAATGATGTAGACGTATAACTCCCAATGTAGAATAGTGAAATAACACAACATAGCTTTGGACTACAGTCGTTTGTTAGACAGGAAATGTTGTTTGGTTAGTAATTACTCAGTTTAATTGCCAAATGAATCTTTGCTGGCTTTAAAAGCGATTGCCTCACAACATCGGCGTAATAGAACCCTTTTATGTAGTTCCTTGTTCACTGAAATACTCTGTGATAGGAACGTCCCCGTCCGGGCATCCAGATTTGGGTTTTCCATGGTTTCCCAAATCACTCCAGGCAAATGCCGGGATGCTTCCTTCAAAAGACAATGGCCGAATTCCTTTCCGTTTCTTGTCCCCCATCCTTTCCCATATCTAAAGACCTCGCTGTTAAGAGACGTTAAGCAGTTAAAAAAAGATAGGAACGTAACACCAGTCCACTATATAACTATAAACCTTCGAACTTCGACAACTGCAATTGGGTATGGAAGATATTTGTTAAGTCAACGTTACGAGCAGGCTTCTCGCCAGCCAAAACTGCTTACCACCTGCATCCCCGATCTACCACATTTCTGATGAGCTTGCACAGCTCTTCAGCACTTCTCGTCACTCCCTCTTTTTCTTATTCTCTCTCTCTCATACGCATGCACGTACACGTACTGTACGCGAACACAACCGTGGTAGTAGTCTGTAGCCTCATTCAGTTTTAGTTATTCAATCTCACATGATACGTATGCTAAAGTGGCTGTTTCATTTCATGTTAGGAATATTGATTTCTTGGTGATACGGTTTGGTTAAACGGTTAACAAATGGTAGTTTGTTTAGGTTAAAGTGTTTAGAGTATATATGCCACATATCTAGTTACTGTGTTGCTTTCTGAACCTGTCGTACATTTAAACGATTAACGAAATGTTATAAGTTAGACTTTTCCAATAAATTTAGTTAATCATATTTCGTTTCTAGCTTATAATCATCGCTCATAGCTTAAAGAATCCTAGTAACTTTGTCCTGTTATTCCTTTTGTCATGTTATTTTCAGTTTTAGAGGAAAAAAGTGCTAGTTTTTCGGGGGAGTCAACCCGTTCAATTTCTTTCCCACAATTTCACAAAACATAGTACGTGCGTGGTATTGTTTGTAAATTCATTATATAAATTATTCGGTATACACCCTTGATAATGGATACTTAAAAATTATATTTAAATTTGACCCTGGTCAATAAAGTTCAGTAAGTAAGATTTATCGGCCAAAACGCAATTGGCTCATAGAACCTTTCGGTTAATAGGAGACATGGTGGGGAATAAGGACGTAAATACTGATGGAACCATTTACTAATAGGTTCACATTTTCACTAGTTCTATCGATTCAGTAAGTACTATAATATAAACTGCGCAACGTGTGATTGTGAATAACAGCATCACATGTTAAATCTGCAGTTATCTGAGATACGCCCTTTACAGGTAAACTGACGTACATTTTCGAATAAACTGTTAACTTAGCAGAAGAAACTGTTAAAAATGAAATAAGACTTAAAGCAGCTATATAAATTACACAATATTAAGCTATTGAAAACCTTTTTGTATTCTGAAAACAATCACATAAGGTTATTGTAACATTTGAATTATCATAATCATAATAAGCTACCATGGACTACCATTCTTATTCATTCTTTTGTTTTTTAAATAATGATGTATTATAAACGGTTATTGGACAATCGTTGCACAGTAATTTCGCTTAAATCTGTATGATTAAACTCTGTTTATCAAAGTAAATGTTATTAGAAACTCTGTAACAGAATGACCAAATATGGGTTATTCCGTACATTTTTATATATAATATTTTGTATATTATTATATATAAAAAGAATAGGAAAGGAATTATCGGAGAGGATTGTCAGTGTTTGTGGGACCTGAGCTAGACGCGCCAGATTGTCGCGACAGGCCGGCGGCTGCCAGGGACAATGGACACCAGCTACCCTTTCTCACGCATTTGGTCAAGCGTATAATCCCTTGGCTCCGGGGAAACTGTACACTGGGGTGAATGATCGTATCCAAACACCAGGCCTTCGAACGGGCAGTTTGGAGGTCACATGTGACGAATAAGTCCGAGGCTATCCCGAGTTCGCACGAATCGAGAAAGACAATGTTCGCCTGTCGTGACAGCCGGAAGGAGGAGCTTGAAAATAGCAGGACCAATCGAGAGAGACTTTACTTTGCATTTTGTAATGCCGGTGTATTTTTGCTCTATGTAAACCACGAGCGGCTTTTTCCGGCGGACGCTGGAGAGGACTTGACTCCGAGCCTTCAGACTGGAAGGAGCGGATCTTCCGAAGCTGGAGATCGCTCCGTCTTGGCATCGAACCTGAGGGTCAATAAGCGTTTCTTGTACAGTGAGGTCGCTGTGCACGCATCCAGTACGTTTGCTGACGGACGTGGTGCATTGTCCGCTATAGCCAAGGGGCTATAGTAATTCCGCCGTCGCGGGAAATACATCGCCGTTACTGTAATAATTCTACAGTGCAGTGTGGTACGTTTATTCGGTCATTGAGTACAGCCCTGTAACGACCACTGAATGATTAGGAGTTCTCGAACCCCCAAATATTGAGCTAGCTGGGGCAGACTTTCTTAAAGTCACACTTGGTGGATAATTTAAATTATCCTGGCGCCCGGCATTTGAGATCGGATACAGTTAATGTCAACAATGTATTTGATTTATGGTTCCCGATCATTGTGAAGGGAACTTTCATTTAAAAAAATCAAGTGTGAAGCTTTCTGGCTTGCCAATTAATATTGGGAATTTGCTTCAAGATCAATTTTAAATGTGGTGGTGTTTTAATGCTTTGTTTATTTGTTAATATGTTGGTAATTGTAAGAAGAGGCTCTGCATAGTTCTTTTTATCATATTTCAATGTGTCAATGTTAACGATAAATAAGCCTCGCCTGTACGCCATTATGAGTACCCAATAAAATTAGTGGCCTAGGGTTTCTTTGAATTATAAAAAGAAGTAAAAGGTTTTCACCCTTACCTCCCTCCCGTTCATACCGCTACAACTCTTAGAGGCTATAATTTTTTTTAGAAATATTTTATGATATTGGGTCAAAGGTCTTGACGTTCTATAAAACCGATAGATAGTTATATTTTATTGCAGTCGTTTCGTCGGGAATGAACAACCTAACATTTTTAAAGAAATTGGAAAATTTAAGAACTTACGGTAACGGCTCATTTTAGCACAATAAAAGTCATTTAGTGTTAGCATTTGCAGCGCACTTACATCAGTTACATAAACATCCATCGATGGTCCATGGTTCGACCATTCAGACTTCTGGGAACCCCGATATCACTGCAGGTGAATACAGGAATTGTTCCTTAAAAAGGGCATGGCGTCCTCCCTGTTCCTCTCCCATGCTCTTCCAGTTCTAGCGACTACGACGTTAACGAGTTATAAAACACGAACTAAAAAAAAAAACAATACTTCTTATACGAGGAAGTATTTTCTGTGCGTCCTATGTCCCCTGCGGCTAGAGGCCTCTGGTTTGGATAATTCCATCCGTTGCGAAATTATGACCTTTGTGTCTTTTTGAAGTTTCTCTACAATGCGCCCTTGGGATGTGAGATAGATCCTTAGTTCCGAGAGAAACATTTTACTTCCTGTACTGAATTTGCTTCGTATTATTTTCATTCTTATGGCTTTATGCCTTTTCGTGGTCATCAGAGTAGGGATGGGACTGGGGACTAGGGACGGGATGGAATTCATCCCGACATTCACCTGGAATGATTTTGGGAAACCATTGAAAACCAAAATGTGGATGCTCGAACGGGGATTTGAACCCCCGTCCTCCTGAAAGCGAGGCCAGAGCGAGTTGCTTCGAGCTGCCCTACCCGTTGAGCGGGTGGGGAGAAATTTATGACGTCTCGCATTGGCAACAGTGCTGGGCGGCAGGGCTGCCACCTCTACGCCGGCGCCAAATGGAGCGGAACGCGCAAGACAGATGGCGTCGAGTGAGTGGCCAGCCTGCACGATCACTCGCAAGGTGTTTTATGGCCGCCGGGCCTGCTCGACCATTAGGAACCATCGGCTGCACGCCTTCCTACTCGGGCCGACGGTAATTTGGTTCGGATTTGCGGAGTGGCCATTTGCGAGAAGTCAGGAGACTGCTTGGGGAGCCTTCCACTACTGTACGTAAACGTGTTCCACTGTGTATGGTTGTGCTAACCTTGCTGTAATAAGTTTTTTCAGAGTGCTGGCTTTATTAAATGTGAAAAAACGAGAACAAGTCATAATACAGGAAGATTAGCTGTTAAGAGGTAATAAACTATTCATTATGATTTTTTTTTTATTGTTTCCTGTTAGGGTTTCACGGCTCGTCAATGTCGAAATAATTATAGCAGGTTGAGGATGGGAAGAAAGGAAATGGAAGGGATTCCGACATGGTGTTTTGAAGGAACCAAATATTTTATGTAGAGTTTCGTATCCTATGGATCAAATACGTGTACAATTTAGAGAAGCATGAAATATATTTCTTACAGCGATTAGAATGTTACTGTAAAGAAGAATGAAGAAAGTGAAATGTACGGAAACAATGAAGAATGACTACGTTTCGAAGAGGTAAAGAGATGAATGGAGTCAGACGGGAATGATAAACACGAGGAATTCGTCTTGGTTAGGTAACATACTACGTGGAAAAAGTCTACATGTAAGGATCACACACGGATATATAAAAGAAGAAAAACGAAGACAAAGAAGTACTGGAATGGAATAAAGGAAGTAAGGCTATAAACAAGTGTGGTTTAAACTAATAACAATAAGAAATGAAGGATGTCCAGGTTATAACTTCCGAACGATACCTTCCTTTCGAGAAAAACAAGAAGAAGAATGATAAAATTAGAGGTTTACATTGTCGTATGTAGATTTAACTCTGGAACAAATGTGTGAACTAAATAGCAGTCATATATGGTAAAAGCGTTCGGGGTTTAAAATATCGTAATGTCCAATCAAGGAACAAAATCTTGTGCCGTTATTAGTAATACACATTTGTGAAGCAAACTATTTTTTCCTCTTTGTTAGAATATAATGCCTTATTGGTGGAGACCACAGTACGGGGATACACTGAGCATGGTGGGTGTAGGATAAGGCTTGACCTGGTATTCGGGAGCACGCACAGTCGAATTCCCTTTGCGCCACTCAGTTTTCGGTTTTTCATGATTTACCAAATTCACTCCAGAATAACGCCGGGACGTTTGCTTCAGAAGGAGGTCCTTCCTGTTCCTTTCCACCAACCTCGACGTCCACAAGGTGCAAAGCCCTAATAAAAGAGAATCGAGGGAGATGCCGGGCAGTCAGATTTCTCTTAAAATACACGAAGCAGCTCACTTCTATACCATACAATATGGTAATAACAAAATACACGATGCCAGCAGCTATCGTTAAAGATAGTGGCATGAAGATTTAAGTTCTAAAATTGTAGCACCCCTCAAGTGCCTTTCGGAAAAGTACGCCTGAATGTCACCAGATTTCACCCTTTCCCTTCTTTACTCTTCATATACGCATAAAACACGTAACAGCATCATGAACGTGGTAATATCACCACAGTCATGAATACACGATAACAACACTCATAGCGACCAGTTTTTGCGTCACATTTTACCCTCTTCACAAACAAAATATTTAGCATACATTTTAGACATTTCGCAGGTAGGTCGTGACACTTAGGCTCCCCTCTCTCAACGCCGACAACCCGGCAGTTTGGTAGTTCCCACTTCACCCATCATCAATCTGTAAATATATGTATAAGATTAATGTTAGGGTCTATAGATATTCTTATAATCTCTGTAATTTAATTAAGGCTTCACAGCAATAGTAAAATGTTTATTGTCTGGGGTAGCCCTGTAAGTTCAGCTGTAGAAGTAGTAATTTTTAGTGTTAACAGTTGGTAGTAGTGTAAGGCGTGAACCGCCAGAGAGAGAAGTGTGTCAGTTAGGTAAGGTGCACATGGTTTGTTCGAACTAATACGGATAGTGTTCGGATCTTCAAACAAAAAAAAAAAAAAAAAAAAAAAAAAAAAAAGGGAGAGAGAAATATTCAGGCAAATATGACCTTAAAAATGGATAAATATCACCTAAAAATTACAAAAAAATGAACAAACATTTAAATTTACTATACATCAAAACATGCTCAGTTATACATCATTTATTTTATCTAGTAGTGTCGCTTTCATGTAGAAAGCATAATTTTATTCCATGCACCCACTGAACCATTGAGAAATTAAATTTTGTTGAAGTCACTTAGTTTCAGATAATTTACAGAATAGAACTCTTAAATCTGTACTAAAACTCTCCTATCTAAATTTCCTTACGTAACTTTCAGAAAAAAAAAAATATTTACGGCATGATGGTAGGTCTACTCACTGATCCACTGCACATTTAGCGACGACTGAGGACATTTCATTGAGATACTGATTGACGAGGATCGATATGGGCATGCTTCTGCTTCATTGTCGAGATTAAAAGGCGTTACGTTTAGAGAGTGACAATAATGTATAACTTTAATTCTTGTCTGGTGAATTCTGACCACAGTGATAATTAGTTTTGTTTTTTTCCGTCACCTTTATAGCAAAAGTACAGTTCTGTGAATAATTATCTTAATTTCTTCTCATCTATATGTTGTGAATTCCAGGTACTATTAAAAAACTACAAAATTTTTCCTCTAAATATGACCATAAATATTATCGAAATATGACCAAAACTAGGAAAATGGTCTGAATAAGCATTTATATGCTATATAAGATACATTTCAATATAATCAGAAACTTTGAATCGGTGTAAAATTCAGCATTTGAGCTCAAAAAGAAGGCGGGGAAAAAAAATATGACTTGCCCTAAAGATCCGAACCTTCAATATGGAGCACAAGCTCTTGACACGTTAAACGTTGTCAAAGTGGAAAGAAATTGAGTGAAATGTTTTGTACGAGATAGTGTATGTGAATTACGTGTTGACCGAGTTGGTGAGTACGCAAGTATTGAAAGTGTTCAGTTAGAAAAAGCACGGTGTTAAATCATTGACTAGCAACACTTAAAATTTCTATAAGCATCCTTTAATAATTCTTAAAATAACAAGCGAGGACAGTAGCAATACCGTAATAAAGACTGTAACCAACAGTATTTGGATCATAGTCTACTAATTAATATGTAGAATTCATCGGGGAGTAACGTTTCGAATTAGAAGCAAACATTTCTTACAGAGACAGTCAATTAATTAAATAATAGGACACTCATAATCTACATCTGCAACTATTTCTGCAATTCACAAAATTGCTTGTGTGCAAACTAGCTCTGTACATTCCAGTCGCGGTAGCATGACGGAACAAAGAATTCTTATAAGTATCCGTACGATATCTAAATTCTCTAATCATATCCTCTTCTGTCATCGTGGCCAAAATAACTTGCTTTTTTTTATTTATGGCTTTACTCCTAGTCGACGTCAAAGTCATTAGAGGTGGGATGGGACTGGGGACAAGGAAGGGGAAAAATTTGGCCATGACCTTTTAAAAGAAGCATCCAGACATTTGCTTGGAGTGATTTGGGGAAACCGTGGAAAACCCAAATCTGGATGCCCAGGCGGGGACTCGAGCCTTCGTGGCCAGAACGTTAACCGCTCACTCACCACGCTCGGTAAATATAATGCTGAAGGAAGTATTTCGTCGCACTCGTAAATGAAAGTTATTGCCCGTCTATCAACCAATAAATTCAACGAATGTGCGGTGTCTGTTTGCCAGGTAATTCCAGCCCAGTCTATATATCTGCGATGCTTTCGTAAGGACTACGACAAGCAGTCACGAATCGAGCGGCCCTTCTCTGTACTTCTTCAATACTATTAATCGATTCACTTCGATACGGATCACAAGCGGCACGAAAACAATCCAAATGTGAGCATACAGTCATCGCATCTATTCACTAAAAGCGAAACCGGTGGAAACAGCAGAAATATGACTATTATGTTCCACTGTTTGCAAACTGCCCTGGTTCATGATGAGATGCAAAATTATACCAGTAAAGGGAAAGGTTCTTCTGCATGTACAGTACGTATATCGACAAAATTGTCTTGATCACCCGCTTGATGTGCGGCGGGAATAGAATCCACTTCGATGCCAATATCGACCTTGCCGTGGCGAGATACATCGCGGTGGTGCATTAGCCCCCGAGCGTGCAGGGAACACTATTTGCAGCCGCCGTGAGAACGCCGTGCAAGCTTTAATATTAATGAACCCGCAAACTTATGCCTCAGTATCAGACGGTGTCATAAACAAAGAGACGGGGTATTCAATGGTTTCAGAGTCGACCTAGATCGCGCTATGAATTCACCACGGCGTCTAGCGTCAAGTAGGCCACTTGCCTCCCCCGTTCCTTATATTATGCGTACCGCCACAAAGTCTGCTGGAATCACCTTGAGGTTTACTTATAACGCGGAGTGTTAGACTCAGGGTCAGTGGCCTGCGCCGTTTTCTTTCTGTTCCTCGGAGGTATTTACGAGTTTACGGAGAAAAAGCAACTGACCCGGAAACAAGGAAGAGCTGTAAAGTTCTTTCTTCTCTGAACAGCTCCCGAAGAATTTACAAAAGACATTCTGGGGATTCAGTGTATTTTATTTCGCTTGTAGTATTATTATAATCTAACCACGAATCACATTAAAGAAAAATGTTTTTCGTTGGTGGTATGCGATAAATCCATAGTCAGATATGGGTACAAAGCAAATGACGTGACTTTACGCTGGAAAATCATAATAAGATGACTATTCGACAACTTCGTTGTCTCACAGTGTTGTATATATTAATACAGGATTATTATACATGACTGAAGCTATTTCACACATTTACTGTAGCTTTATTACTAGATATATTGTCATAAAACTTTACTGCCATATCGATAAAATCAAAAAGATTTTTGATTTCAAGAGCTCTATGTGTGTCCCTTTATTGATTCATCCCGATAATCAGGTTTTTGTCAAACTCGGTGCATCACGTCCCTATTGATCTCTTCCGAAGCACTGTTGATGTAAACTCGCAGTTCTGGTAGTTTTGTTGGTACAGAACATTGAGTATTTCACATAATTCCATACACACACACACACACACACAAATCACTATTCCCACCACGATCAATCCACGGTTTCGTAAGAATTCACGAAAATCGCGATGGAAGTGGAGTTTAGCAAAACTTTTTGAGTTTTTCTATATGACTGCAAAGTATTGTGACAATACATCAAATGATATAGCTAAAGTAAATTTGTTAAATCTCTTCAATCATTTATAATAACGCAGTAGTGCCCCTCCTCATGCCATAGGCCTTACTGCACGGGGATAATCCGCTTTTAGCATCTGTAAAAAAACGAAGGTTCCTTCAAGGATGTTGTAATATTTGATAATATTTTACAAAGGACTAAAAAAGTATATGCATCTTATTGTACGCTGCACGATTTAGTTTTCTTGGTCTGGCCACATACTTTCGCAACGAACTTCCAACTCATACGATAATACAATCATAAGGTACTACAATTTAATCACAGTTAATAAAATTAATTTCCGGTATAAATCAATCACAGAGTGGAAGGCAGAGATATTCTTAATTTTTTATTTAGACCATATTTCAGTAGCTATAATGAATACAAATGTCCAACGTAATATGTTACGAGAGTCACGGAAGTAGATAAGCCCAGTCACAAAAATTCCGATTGTTCTGTTTCAAAATTAGGCGTGAAAAACTGAATGACTTTCGTTACTCTTGGGTCCTAGTATTCATGTTGCGAATGAGAACGTTGTAGTAATATTCCTTCTCTAACATTTAGAATCAGAGATCGATGAATATGAGATCCAGAAAACATGCTGGCAGATTCTTTTGAATATGAGTAAGAATAAATATATAAGGAAATTTATAATACAGGTACGTTTTAAGTGGATTTAATTGTTACTTCTTCAGTTTTTAAATATTTCATTCGCTTTATTTTTATAGAGCTAACTTTGCGTAAAGAAATGCTCGTTAAACTCACGAAATGCAGTGGAGAATTTAATTAATAAAAGTATATGCGTTCTTTGCACCGCTCCACGATTTAGTTTTTATGGTTTGGCCACATACTTTCGGAACGAACCTTCAGCTCATACCGATAACACAATCATAAGGTACTACAATTTAATGACTGCAGTGGAAAATTTAATTAATAAAGTTATTAAAAGTTTTGGTTTGTTATTGTTCTTAATGGCGACAAAAACAATTTCTACTGATGGTAACTTGAATACTAATCAAGTGAGTGATCGAAACTTCAAATTTCACAGATTTCTTTAAAGTTCTCGCAGAAGTTGTGGCTTCTTAAAGTGATGGATTTAATGTCTCAGTAATATTATAAATGAGAAAATTTGGTTTGATGAATGTTTGGATAATTTGCCTCAATCACGCCTTAATTGTTCAACAGATTTAAATGAAATTTGGTACGGTGTTAGTATATAGTCTGGGTAGTAACATAAATAGTTTTTATCCCTCAAAAACGAATAGTTCCTTTGGGAGTCGTTATGTCGCCAGAACCAAAGAGTACCAAACTTTGTAGAATGTACTGTCACGTTTACTATTTGCTTCTTGTGTAAATCGCATACAATGCTTTTCAAAGATAACGTTATGACATATTCAATGGTGTGTTCCGTTTAAAAGTGCGAAAATGGATGCACTAGATAAAGTAATAGTCCCCTCCAGGAAATATAAATCAGTTCTTAACCTTAAAATTTTTCAAAGTCATTAATACTTGGTTACTGGTAATTTGCACGTGTAATTTGTGTTGACGGATTACGCAGCTGAAAACAAAATATTGTATTTACGGTTCTTAACAATAATAAATTTAAAAACGCCGTGTGTTGACAGATTGGAATGCTAAAACTATAGGTAACTCTGAGATTTACATGTTAAAGTAGATACTGGCTGTAGTTTTCAAATAATTGTAATTAAATTATTGCTTTCTTTTGCTTTATGTGGTTTTGTGAATCGTTGAAACATTTAAGGTTCAATCATTACTCAAATCATTTAATTTGTTTGCATATTAAACCCCAACCTAACCAAGTGTAGTAATTGGCCCAAAGACATTCCATTCATTTGACAGATTGAAAAACTAAATGAAACCTATATCAGCATTATCACATGTCATAATGAAGAAACAACGAATTATAACTTTAACAAGAACTTTTCTCTTTCAAAGTAGAATTAATTGATTGAACAAAACCAATATCCAAACAGGAAATGATGTTCTTCCAAAAAGTAAATAAATAAATAAAAAAATAATAAATAAATAAAATTTTAAGACGTGATAGGCAAACGTAAGTCAAATCTTTCAATGAAATGTAGTACAGCAAGAACTACGAAATTAATCACAGATCACTATAAAAAACAATCAATTCGTACTTTAATACTTAAATTTCTATTTTGAAGCAAAGTCAATGTCTCTAATAGAGGTTAAATGTTGTGGCAATTTAGTTTTTGGTGTAGGACGTCAACAAAATTTCATCATTACATTTATGTATTACTATTATCATCATTATTAAAGAAAAATTTTATACTATAACGGACTTCTAATGGGGCGAAGTCGCGGGTAACTGCTAGTTTGTAATAAACCATCTGGCAAATCAAACGTTAAAGCCGAATATATTACCAATGACCGATACTATTACATTACTCATTTGTTGATATCTTGATTGATTTCAGCATACATCAGATTATTCTTACATTTTGGTAACTTCCCCAATCAATTAAATCAAATTCAGCCAAAAGTGTAGATTGCAGCAAGACAAAATTCTGATAACATTAAAAAATCTTGGTATACTCTTTCTTTCGAGCGTGACTATTTTGCTATCGTCTAACGACAGCAGCATTTACAAGACCTTAATGACCTATTTTAAAGATAGAAATTTATCTGAGATATCTTTGTATATATTGTAAAATCGATCTCTTTAGGCAGCTTGAATTCTTTTGTTTTAAAGCATGTGAATTCTTTTGCGTTGTGTACTGTTTATTTTAATGCACGACTGTACGAGTATATACCTGTTTGTGTTATTCATTTCAGTTGTATAATTATTAATTTTGCGCGTGACTGATTGTAGGTCAGTCTTTATGAATTTTACTTGCATCATTTCAATGACTACTGTTAAGCTAATATTGAGTTAAAAACGCTATTGAACACCAATTGGCCGTATGGCCGATAAGGCTAAAAACCATCAAAATAATAATAAAAGTATTATTTATTTTTCGTGTTAAGACGTCGTGTAGTATAGCTATGTAGTAGGACTCCTTTCGTGAGTTGTGCCCTGGACCACGCGCTGTGAGTGGTTAATTAAGCGTATGGTATTCCGGTGCGCACCATGCCCCGAGTCCTAAGGGCCACACGGTTCGTTTCGCCGCTTTAAACGCCAAGCTGGTTGCGTAATTGACTGAGCCCTGCCCGCACAGCTCCGCAATAGAAATACACCCCCGCGGCAACTAATATGCTTAGCGAATCAAGTTTGTTCCCCTTTCAGCGAACCCCTCGTTGTGGGCGGAAGTTCGGAACTGAGGCGCAAGCTGTCCCGTCGTGTTTGCAACTGGGGGCGATACGCGACAAACTTTTTCAGCGATGAGTAATTTCATTACTGTACCTGTTGCGGGAGAGGCTCCTGTATGAACCATGGGAAGTGGATTGCGAAGCAGTGTCTTCCTTGTTTGCTGCGAGTTTAATTTCATCCCAGTCCTCCACTTCGTACCTTCATACCCCCCGGCTGACCACTCGAACTCTCTGATCATAAAATATATTGAGATACATACAAGCCAGTTGGAACAAAGTGTTGGGGTCAATTATTGAAGTGAGTCTTGGGGCCGTAGCTCAATAATTCACCCTCCGCTGGCTCAGAAGGCAATTCCCACTATTTTAGATCAATGATCTACCATTCTTTTACTCTCGGAGCACCTATGAGATGAGTAACATTGTATTCTAGCCATTGAAATGCATCGCGCATTGTAGTAGTGTATCCTTTCCTGCAGTTACTTGAATAAACAATAACAACAATATCTCAGGCATTAATTTCATGGAGCTACCGATATAATCGTAGTTAAGTTTTGTTAAGTCTCTTTTCCCTAGCCAATAGCTAACAGATGCTGACTGGAAACACTGCAACCGCAGTAGACATTACCCACTATTGGGGTAAGTTGTGTTTTCTATGAACTGACACGCGACATCATGTTTGCATAACGGAGATTAGTGAAACAAGGAATGTTTTCACAGGCTAAAAATTAGGGCCGGAAAGCTAGCGTAGAATTTCGCTATAAACAAGAGACAGTTTGACGTGAATGATTAATTAAGTTATATTAAAACAGCACACTTTATCAACACAGGATTAGTCCAACGTAGATGGGTACGTCAAATTCTCAGCCCGTTCTGTCTTGCTCCCTGCCGGACCAACGATGTGTTCTCGCAGTTATAGGACAGTATTAGTATGTCAACCGTCCGAGTCTTATGCCCTCTTGTAGCGTAAACATGCATTATTCGCGGCTACAGGACTGTCATTTAGGCGAAATGTTGTTACATTACTACATGCACCGAAGTTTTGTGTGGGTATGCCACTTTGAATTTCTATTCAAAATTATTTGTAAATTGCGTCTATTGGAAAAGAATAAATGAATAGGCTTGCATAATAGGGATGTCTTAATACACTGACGGTCTGGGTCACAAAGTGGGTTATTACTTATTAGACTGATGAAATGTTCAGTAATAGATATATATATATATATATATATTTGCATTAAAACATTCTTTCTTTGTGCTCTCTGACAGTTGGCACGGTCTCTCCAAAATTACAAGCAGACACTTCTTACCTGTTGAAATTCTATTCGATTGTTGTGATTCACTACCATTGAATTTGTTGTGTGAAATTTTGCTTTCAATTTCTACTTCACCCCACTCTCAGTGACTTGTGGAAAAACACATACGCGTTTCACACGACTAAATACATTCTTTCTTCATTTGATATCGACGGATCATTGGATATCAACGCTCTAATAATCTTCATTGAAGATGGTCAGTTGTAAGATCTGTTTGGCCTTACGATAAGCTGTAACGTTTTCTAAAGTGAAGAAGCCAGTGGGAGGATTTTCGGCTGTAAATTATTTTAGCGATTGGTGCCAACAGATGTTAAACGCCAATTAGCGTTGTTAATTTTATCCAGAAACAACTTTAAGCCTCCTCACGAGTGTCAGTGACGTAGAGAAGTATTCTTGTATAAAGTACAGGTTAATTACACACTTCAGTTCTAAAATGGTTTGCTTTTGAAGACAACAAAGTTTCCTTTAGGAGAGTAATTCCACAGCGCAGCTGAAAATACAGCTCTTCTGTCTACGAGGAGATTTCATTATTCTTTATGCGTTACAGACGACTAGAAGACTCATTTTACAAGTCGATTATGACTTGAAATAGGAGTCCAAATACCTACTAAATCCGCCTTTGAATGCACTCTTCTTCTTAGAAAACATGGGGTAGTAATGCTTTTAATTAAAACAGATTTCGGTCCGGCTTACCACGAGTCCTGTTAGCTGAGAGATGAAAACAAAAAAAAACTCAAATTGCTTACAATTGATATACGAGTGTCGATCCAGGGTTTTGGATTGAAGATGTAATACAAAGTATTTTTTTTTCTTAGGTTCAACCAAATGAAACGACTACATCCGGGGTACCTCTTATATAATTAATATAGAATTAATAGACAAAAGATAAGCTGGTTTTCGATTGGAATTAAAATTAGTTTTCAAAACGGAATGTTATAAGAAATTAATTACAAATACAATAACTAAAGCGCTGTTCAGTTAATACACAAACTATGTAGCAAAACGTTACAAGAAATTAATATCTTTTTAAAAGTTTTAGGTATAATTTTCAAGTGTTTATATATTTTTTTTGCTGTCATCAGTCTTTCGACTGGCTTCATGCAATCCTCCATCCCTTTCTATCTTGTGCTAACCTTTTCGTTTCTACATACCCCTTACAACCCACGTCCTCATATATCTGATTCATATATTCTAATCTCTGTCTACCTCTACAGTTCTTACCTTCGACTGTTCCCTCCTTAACAAATTAAACAATCCAGTATGTCTCAAAATATGACCTACCAACCTGTCTCTTCTTTCTGTAAACTTCTTCCACTAACTTCTTCCCTCACCTATTATTTCAAAAACTCGTTCATTTCGTACTTTGCCTGTCCATTTAATTTTCAGCATTCTACTGTAGCACCACATTTCAAATGCTTCAATTTTCATTCTTTCTGGTATTCCTAAAGTCCATGTTTCGCTACCATAAAGTGCTGTGCTCCACAAGAGTTTTAAAAAGTTCTTTCTAATTCCTAGGTCAATATTTGAAACTAAAAGATTTATCTTTTTCATGAAGGCTCTTTTCGCTAGTGCTAAGTTCCACTAAAGAATGAGTTGTTCCCTAAGACAACACATCAATCACAATATGAGTCGCTCTAAGTGATACCGCAGGAGTGTGCACTATCTTGTAATGAAGCCATTATATACCAGACATATAAAAAATTATTCTACAATTTAGAATCTGGAATTATGCATTTTATAAATTTGCTCTACCTGTTACTGTATTTGAAGTTATCTTTTATCAAAAACAGTCTGTACGAACTAATCCTTGCAATGGGAAAATTTCACCCATGGCTTCTTGGAATAGTTCTGAGATATCACTATACAAGTCCACAACGCAAAGGTAACCCTTCCTTTAGGATTATAGACTTCTAAGAAGACATTCCAACCAGTTCAAAGCCCTTGTGAAGCATAATCTTGTATTTGCAAC
Organism: Vandiemenella viatica; assembly: GCA_031002005.1. NCBI lineage: Eukaryota > Metazoa > Arthropoda > Insecta > Orthoptera > Morabidae > Vandiemenella > Vandiemenella viatica. The sequence continues at coordinate 135,354,895 of CM061919.1, forward strand.
TGTACGATCAATTATTTTTTTTTGCATTTTTGATTAATAGAAAATATGTTCATTTTAGTTTTTAATAAATGATTTTATAACATGAATAAAAGATTCAATTACATTCGAAACCAATTTTTTACTAGTCCTATCCAGTCAAGAAATATGTAATATGACTTGTTAGTGAATTATTATTCATAATAATTTTAAAGCTATATTTATTTTTTATGGTCATAACGGTATGATCAGCAAGTCACTTCCTTCACATAAGAAACACTTCAGTAGTAACAAGAAAGTTGTTACGACCGCATACAAAAACTGCATTTAACACTTTGGTTTTAAACCGAAACCTAATGTGAAAAATCTAAACTAACTTTGCCTAACTTGTATTGTCTCCATAACTTCAACAAGCTTAAAAATCCTTGATGATCTAGAATTGATACTCTTAGTTCACTTACAGAGATTGCTGAATGAAGATCTCCAATCATTCGTATAAAATATCTATTTACAGATCCAAGATACTGTATATTTTTTTTAGTGTGTTTGCATGCTTTGCCAGAGAACGGTATAAGTGTTTTTGGAAATCCGAGCATAGCCCCCCGTCAGACACCTTAATAACTGAGCTACCAGAACGATCAGACACTGTCAATGTCAAACAAACAATAGGATATTGGCAGTAGCGTACAAAATAAAAGGAATATAGTGATAAATGGGATAATGGACGAATTTTTTTATACAAAATAATGGAAAATAAAAATTGTGAACGGTATTATGATGCTTATTTTACTGGTTAAAGGCAAACTTTTTTCCTACTATGGCTCAAAGCAGAATAAAGAGACATAGCAATAAAGAAAACAAATTTCTAATATTTTCTTGCGTTTCTGTAACACTGATCTTTCGCTGCATTCATGACACTGAAATGGTAGTACTTTCATCAGGTCCTTCATCCTGCAGTGCGATTTTATTTGCACTGGAATGATTAAGAGGAAACAGACGGATTGTGATATTTCCGAATATTAAATGTTTGCTGCGACTTTTACTGCATCCCTCTTACGTGACATCGTCTCACAGTACACCACTGCTGGAACCTCTGTTACAAAGGGTAGAGACGGTGACAGCAAAAGTTTGAGGCAATATCCATGTTTGCTATGTTGTGTGATTAGAGATACTATTTTCTTTTTATCAGCGAGAAAACCCTACCAAAAAAATTCTTGCCTCCTGTGTTTTATGGTGAATGTAAACGGTTTCCCCTGCTGCAGTGTATCGGATAAACCGTTGGGTAATATCTTGTGATCACCAGCAGAATTTAATAATTCCCTTATAATCTGATAGTCGCATCACAATTGCGCCTAGTAACCAATGCTACTTGGTTAGCTTTGCGGACACAAAAAATTTGTTTTTATCCTTGTAATATTACTGCTTAGGAGGAAAGAACTCAACGAAAGACAAGGAGGACTGTATGAAAAGTAGTACCCGTTTAATAAATAAAAAATGGCGGTAAAGGTTTTTAAAGGCACATTTTTATTACATAAACACTAGATTACGAAAATTTCACCATGTGTGATGAATAATGAGGTTGGTGGTTTGTAACATGATGAAAGAAGAGCCGCCTCATTTTGTAATGGTCCAAATTACATTTTGTATTTATTAAGAATGTATTGGTTATTAGCAAGATATTTACTAAGAATGTATTGGTTATTAGCAGGAGCTGGGAGAAAGTGTGCTGATTCCGCCCCCCCCTTTTCTAGTGAGACTTCGTGAGATCTTGCCCGGCCCCCCTTCCTCTGGTGAAATCTGGTCCGTGAGACTGAGAGACCCCCCACCCTCCCCTAGAAATCGCCCTCGCAACGTTTTGAGACTTTTTTTTCAGGTCTCACCCTTCCAAAGCCGGTTCCACCCCCACTTTTCGACGAAATACCCCCCTAAATTCAACTTTCGTGTCATTTGTAGATTTTTTTTAGGTCTACAGTCCAACCAAAATTCCAAGACCTCATGTGAGATTTCCGTTGACACCCCCTCCCCCTTGCCTTGGTGAGATTTCGGCGGCCCCCCCCCCCCTTAATTTCACCTCTCGTAATTTACGGACGCCCCCTAACAAAATTCAATGTGTGATAAGTTTATTTTTTAAAAAAATGAATGGTTTATGAGGTGGAGATCGTGGATCATCCCGGTATTCACCGCGATGGCAGCGGAAACCGCTTATAAAACGCTGACGGGTCGGCCGGTACGCAGAAGGTTGGAATCTTGCCCGGTTCCACTGTATCTTTCCGAGCCACACTGGCGGGTTATTGAACAATGCTTCTAATTACTATCTCCATATAAACTCACATATATTTAAACATCTGTCATGGAGTTGTAACCGTCAAAAATGTTAAACAAGGTGTAAAATTTAGAGCTTATATTCGTGTTTAAAAGTACCTCGAACTTAGAAAAACAGTTGATTTTTACGAACGTAGTGAAATTTAATTGAGATCAATTTAATTTTGTAGTAATCAGTACGTGTTGGTGTTCCCATACATATGTAAGGTTACAGCGCCCGCAGAGCCACTCACGCCTTCTCTCCCACTCCAGCCGTCACTGGCAATCCACTTCCTCTTGCGGTTTCCAGCAGTGCGGAAGGCGTTCAGTTCTTCGCGGGCAAAGAGAGCCGCTCAAACGGGACCGAGTAGTCTGTCATCAATCCACTTTGTGCCTCGGGGGCGGTCGATGTGCACAAACACGGCTACTCTGTTAGGCACACGGGAGAAGGAGGAAGGAAACAGGCCGAGAGGAGACGAGTGCCACATACAATCCGGGCACACGGGGGGCAATCTACGGCCGGCGGTAATGGAATACGTGTGCGGCGTGTCTGAGAGGCGTGACGGCCAGGTGGGACGAGCTCTTTCACCGTCCGCAGAGATACTGTGCACTACAGTGTAGGCGGGGTGACGCCGCGCACAGCAGGGACCGCCGTATCTCTGAGGTCAAACACAGGCGCGCCAGTCTGCTGAATATAAAGCAAATGTCAGTGAGGCATGTCCTTTTCGTATTTTCGAGAACGTTACTACTGCACAGAGTGTATAAAATTTAACTCTGGTTACAGCTGTTAGTCGATCCACGATAGAAAAAAAATCTTTGCTTAGTGTTTTAAAGAAGAGCTTCCTCTTTTCTGGTGGTTAAGTAATAGTATGATACCCTAAAAACTGTACAATACCTGTAATTAAAAAAAAAAAAAAATTGGCAGTCATTGGAAACTACCAACAGAAGTGAAAGCTTAAACCATGAATATCATAAGCGCAACACTTCATACTTATATCTACTAAATAATAATAATTCCAACAAATATTCTCGGGTTTGCAGCTGGATTTTATTAAGAAGCAATAGAAATACGGTTACATGACAACCTGGTTAACCGTGACATGGGTTATTTGCTGAGCAACGCTTGGAACCAGGGTTATCTATACTGTGCGGGCCACGTTTCCTGGTTGACGGCGATCCGGTGGAGTGTGGACAGACAAGTAAGGTGGAGCCAATCGACCAATCAGGGCGCGGTCTCGACGACTTATGCTCCGGCAGTTAAGAACCGCGGAGTCTGGTTAGCACTTGGATGGGTGACCACCGCCTGCGACCAATCACAGTGAAGCGAATATGCGAGCGTTTTGAGGTTGCTAAGCGACCCCCGTAAACGCCTGGTATTCGTAACGGCAAAATCGCCGGAACATAATTGACCTGATCATGGCTGCTGAGCTAGCTTGTCGCTATTTAATAAAATCCGGCTGCAAACCCGAGAAGATTTGTTGTCATTTATTCGCCGGGAAAGCCTACACTCACATAATAATAATTTAGTTTGGTCATAATAACCTTATGGCAAAGTTTCTATTTGCTGCGCATTCCGCCCCTGTAGTAGTCGCCTTACCCTAACCCTGTAGTCCTACCAGGTACAGGGGACCTACAATTTAACGTGAAATACGGACCAGGGAAGCGTTCTGGCGAACTTCACATTACACGAAAGCTGTACCAGAGGTAAAGGTCAGGTTAAGTGCCTATGAAAATCCCCGCGGAGACAAAGATTGGAATGGAACCTTGGACCTTTTATTCCCCAGTCAGTCACCTTAACCACTGAGCCACCACACCGCAACAGAAATAGCGTAACATTCACATGTCGGTAACGCGAACTCATATAATTTTACGCATCAAAAAATCGCCCAACGCCCCTACAGAAGTTTTCAATTCAAAAGCTAAAAATCTAACTTGATCCACTACCCGATGTTTGGTCGTATCTTCAACAGTACCAAGCAGGAAACCAAATTACTTTCCTCAGGGAACTACAATTTAACGTGGAATTACAAGCAAGGAATGTCCTGGCGTAGCTCATATAAGCAAATACAACTAGAAATTCCTGCTCTCCACAGGATTTGAACCCGTGACCGGAGAGAGAAACTTTCAGAGCTCCCCGCCTTAACCATTGAGCTACCAGACCACCTTATTTTGAAATATACGTGTGCTAAGTACTATGGAAATCGGATAAAAACTGTAGGTTTGTATGAACAACGTTGACAGAAATTAAGTGAGAGGGGAAAGGAGGAGAGGGTTTAGGTTTTTGTAAATCAAACGCAAACAGTAGTTTTACATCTATTTTAAAGTATATGTAAGCAAAGTTCCATCAAAATTGGATAAAAAATGTGTGTTCATAAGAGGAACATTGTAAAAAAAAAACCAAACAAACATTTTTATATTATATTATACAGGGTGTCCAGAAAAGGACTCCCTGATTTCAAAATTAAATATCTCGAAAACAAAGATCGATAGAGGAATGCAGTAAACGGTATGTTTATTGTGACAGCTGTAAGAAGTGTATACAGCAGTGTGAAATAATAGTTACAAAAGCTGCTAACAGATGGCGCTGTACGCTCATATCAGCATACATAAGTGAAATAATCTTATGAAAACAATCTTTGCAAACAATCACATCACAATGTTTTCAAAATGTTCACCATTGGCACGTTTCAATGGTGGAACTGATCGCCCTGAGCTTCGGATCACTATTTAGGCATTACGTATGGCGATTAAAGCGATCTGTTAGCAGCTTTTGTAACTATTATTTCAAACTGCTGTATACACTTCTTACAGCTGTCACGATAAACATACCGTTTACTGCATTCCTCTATCGATCTTTGTTTTCGAGATATTTAATTTTGAAATCAGGGAGTCCTTTTCTGGACACCCTGTATATTAGATACGAGTATAAACTATACATTCATGGCTGTCCAAGCGCCACACTTCATTCTTATATTTACGGATATACTGTTAACATTAGCATGGCGATACGAATTTATAGGATTTTACCCATCCCTAAAGCGTCCAACGCGCTTATCATACATGCAACATGTTATAGCAAGTCGGTGACGGTAAGTTTTAAACTTGTAGATTTACCCCTTTACAAACTTTGCCTAACGCGACTATAGAAGTTTTCACTTCAAAAATTGTAGAATAATAAATTCAAATTGTGTATATTTTAATATCGATACCTAAATACTGCAAATGCTACAGGTTACGCCGTAAGGCGCTAGAACGACACCACTAAAAATTTCTCAGAAGATCCTTCAAATAACATGGCAGGATAGATGCACCAATATCAGTGTCCTCGTTCAAGCCCAATCCTCTAGATTAGAATCCACGATTGTAAAACGACAGCTGCGATGGGCCGGCTACGTGGTCCCAATGTCCATTACTTGCATTATTAAACAAGTCTTCTACTCACAGCTGACGGTGGTTTGATGATCAGAGGAAGCGATTTAAAGGCGTTATCGAGGCTAGCATGAAGATGAGCCACATTGACCATGACAGCTGATCCTAAAGGTCACTTGTTCATCACGGAATCATGTTATTTGAAGAAAACCGCCGACGATTAGCGAATCAGAAGAGGCAGCGCGGGAAAGAAAACGAACAGTTCATGAAAAATTACAGCATCTCGGCTGCCCCGCCAGGCAATATCTACCATCGTTACGATAAATTGTGCAATGTATATATCTTAATATTAGATTGCAGATGTGTATGTAAGATCTATGTAAAACTATGTGTAAATTTGTATCTGAGGTGCTACAACCGAAAAATTTGGCTTAGTTGACGTAAGAATAAGTATTGTTAGTGCTAGACAGAAACTTAGCTGTGTGAAGAAGCAACAGGAAGTCACACATAAGCATGAATTATGTTCAGCTGGATCGGTGATCGTACCCCGCTCGACAGTGAGAAGGACTCCGCTACACTGTTGGACTGGCATTGAGAGAGGCAGAGCCACACACTTGTAGTATGGCAGAGAATCGTCATTCAATATAAATTTTAGTGGCTGTACATAAATGTTAATTTCTGTCATGTAACGTGAATATAATGGAATATAAAGTAAAACGACTAACCAGTGAGAGTTACCATCAGTACCAAATCCTTTAAATCAGATTCACGCCGGAACTATCGCAAGGAAATGTTGACATTAATGTTCTGCAATCGGTCTTAGCCGTGCTAGGTTAATAACAAACAAATCGCTGACAATATGTGTCGTTTCCTAACAATATGTGCCGTTAGTCTTAATTAGTAACGTACAATTAAAACTTAATAAAACCAAATGTTAAATCAGTGAGAGCATTTAAAGCAGATAGCCTAGGATCAAAGATCCATCAACCACACAATTTTGAAATTTCATAATTTAATACTTATTTCTCTTTAATTTTTTTTATTAGCATATTGCCATTTTTAAGATTCAACTAATAGACATGGAAGGTAGCGCAACTGCCATTTGGTGCCTTTTTTTTCCTCTCTCTTTAAATTGATTTTCTACCTTTGCGGCCGTAAAGGCATCCACAGCTTTGTATTATTTATTTCCTCAGTGTTTCTCATATCATTATTAATATTATTTCTCCACATATAGGGGCAACACTATAATTAAAACCATACAAGTTGTTGCGTGTTCTTTCTATCAACTCATGAGATACAAAAGACTCTTATTTGTAAAGCTAAAGGTCACGGGGTTCCTACTGTTCCTGCCGCTTTCCGTAGGAATGACGGAGGTAGAGCTACTCATTTCCATTACAACCGTAGGCACTAGAATGTATGTGACGTGGTCGGCGCCACGCTCCGGCCATTCTTTACCTTCCCGCGTAATTTCCTCCATGGTACTCAGCGGACTGAGTGGGCTAAGGAAGCCGTTCCGGCTTCGAGGAAAAATTCTCGGCTTCGTTGGAGATCGTTCGGGTAGCAGTCAGGCGCTCTACCGCCTGAGCTACAGCCGCCTCCCTCTATTGTTTGTATACTTTTACCAACAATCATAACGATACAGAAACTATGCGTTTCTCGACTTTAAATCACATGTATACCTGAAATCTGCACCATCAATGGAAAAGAAGGATCGGTATTGTGGTGTGGTGCGAGAAAAGTGACGGTGATTTATGTTTTGCGTATTGTTAATTCTTATACTGGCGACAGGAGAGAGTGCACTAGAACAAAGCTCCGCTTGCTCCCCGCGCATGCGCAGGACGCTGACCCGCTGACGAATAGCCCGCTGCCCTGCGGCGCAATGCATCAGCTGCGGGATTACCGCCACCGAGTCGGGCGCAAGAGTTTCCGCCCGGTCGGTGAGTTAAAATTGCGTTAGCAGAGCCGGCGAACAGCCGGGCATCAATCACGGCGATCCCAGAGGATTGGACCAGCAGCCACTGTCGTCGGCGCAGCACTGAGCCGCTTTTGATTTCATCCCACTCCACCACCGCTTCCCGTACCAATAAACACGCCGTGTGTTAGCTCAACTTAACTGTTTACTAGCCCCGAGTTGTTTAGTCACCAGTGCCCCGGCTTCAAGTCGTAAGGGTCGCTTATACACTGTGACCGAGGAATTGAGTGACTTTAATTTGACATTTCTCTCCCATGTACATTTATAACGTTCAATAGTGATTAATAGATGTGCATGCAATTAAATTATTTGGAACTATCTGAATCACTTCAAAGGTAGAATGGTTTTTTTTAGTGAGATTTGTTTTGGCCCTTTAAATTGGTAGCGATTTATTTAGCAGTGTAACAGAAATTCATTATGAATGTGACGTCAGTCATGGTTCAAAGATATTATACAACTAAGACAATTACTTCACGTCTATTGCTTCCAGTCGTTACTACATGTGTGAGGCCATCTGAGATCATTGTTATCAGCGTTTTTTGTTTAAGTTACGCGATCAAAAAAACACAACGAAGAGATAAAGGAATACATAATATTCGGTATTAACAATAATAACCCAGAATCCTGAGTGTTTGTTTCTAAGTTACGTAAATCTATTGATTCTTTTTGAAATATGAACTAATGGAAGTAGGTTAAAAATATCTTAGTCAAAATATTAAACGCATACGCTTCATGTAAGATTTTAGAAGATTTAGGACTATGTAAACAACTATTGTTTCGATGGGGTGACATTAAAAATACTTTTATACACTCATTTTTTTAAAAATAATTTATCAGTTTATACTAAAAATCATCAAATGCGATAATCTCAGCTTCCCAGAATGCACTTAAATAATGCTAATAATTATGTTCCTCTAATTCTTAAGAAATTAACTATTTTTATACATAAAAGCTACTATTATAAATATATTTTCGCTCATTTTTAATGAATAATTGTTAATTTCCATAAAAATGGTACCGTAAAAAAAATTCATTAATATTTTGTTTACACAAACATATCGAGGATTACAATATGGAATAATCTCTTAGGATATCTGACCATTAGCAAGTGGGTGAAGGGGGTAAGGGGCAGATCCCTAAGGTTCTAAGAACGACAGTTCAAATCGATTAACACTTAGCAAATATATTAATGAAGTAGTCATCGAGACATGGAGTATAGTTATAGGCTTTGTGAAAGCTACTGCACTATTGGTTGACAAACCCAGATACCCGCAGTGTAGTCGCTCAATATGTTGGCAAACTTCTGCAGATTTTCGATGAATGACACGTTATCTGTGTCACAGAACAATATATAAACAAACTCAAATCAATTAGAAGCTTCCTAAGAAGTTTCAACAATCAGTCACTAGAATGCTAGTCACCTTCCGCATGGAATTGCTCTAGAATGGATGTTGGGGGATTATGCCAGAAATTCTGAGAAAAGGACTTGCCGAACAAGCGGAAGTCCATAGCTAACCTTAAGAACCTCAGAGATATCTGTTAATTAACAAAGTAACTAGTAAAAATTTTCCTCGGACACAAATATTGGCATTGTTTTCTATTTCATTTTCGCCTTCCAACAACTATGAACTCCATTTGCTAAAAAGTTAGCCTTAAATCAAAGACTAAAGCACGCTGTGTGTGATTGCTTGCCTTCTTGAATTATATTTGATGTGGAACATTATACACAGGCAAAAAGCTAATAAATCTACTTAAAATATGCTAAATTGTAATGTGAAGTTGAAACAGAAACACATAATCACATCGCACTACTTGCGCAATAACACCAGTTCTCATGCATTCTTTCTGTTGTTTTTCTGCTGCAAGTTTTGTAAAATTTCCAAATCTTATCTATTATGAAATATTTTACTAAATAACATAATATTAATTTCAATATTCACCATTATTTAATTGTATTGTGACTAAGCTGTATATAAACGTAACACGGAATTCACACGTTATTTATTTCTTCTCTATTTATCCAGCACGAGCCTTAGGGTACTCAGTAATTTAGAAGGTTGATTAACGGTTTACGTGTTTTCTAATGAACTGTATTAAAGAAATCTCAAGAAATAAATAATCCAAGTTACATAGTTAAAAACTAATATTAACAGCATCCGAAGGGATAAGTGTTTATTTGTGTTGTAGCATGATCTTTGGTGGGTATGCTTGGAGAAGATAGTATTGTGCAAAGCCTCTGCTCTCCCTCCTTCGGCCTGGCGTTCGTTTCTGCATCCCAGGATACGTATTTCTGCTCCACCAAGTATGCTCTTAGCCATTGTATTGCCCGTCCAGATGGCTTTTTCTCTGAATATATTACAGGCGTCCTACGCCACAAGCAGCGGAGAATTCTGTCCACTAACAATCTGCTCGTTGTAACTCAGTAACTATCCCACAAGAACAATTCTTGTAAAATTAGACCAAGTTCGTGTTCATGAAGTGACAAAAAGTTTTGAGATCTTCTTCTGAGCCAAGTCTACACTTTACAGTATGTATTCAGTACACTATGTGAAACAGAATGGTTTCTCTCGGTGTCATAGATCGTTTATTTAGGATTTAAAAAATCGGCATGTCATATTTTTTACTTAAATTGAGGGCATAATAAATACTTGTCAAAATCGAAAAAAAGCGAGGGAAATGTTGGCGTTTACGTATTTATATCAAACATATTTAAGGTATTTATAAAGGTTAACTAAAACATGGCGTGCATAATAGCCAAGTCATCAGATTTTTTTATGCTAAATAAACGATCTAATACACCGAAAGAAACCATTCTGTTTTACAAAGTGAACTAAATACACACTGTAAAGTGTAGACTTGGTTCAGAAGAAGATCTCAAAAGTTTTTGTCACTACATGAACAGGAACTTGGCCTAATTTTACAAGAATTGTTTTTGTGGGATCTCATTTCTTTTTTTGTAAGTTGATCGCTTATTCTGAATCGCCACTCGAATGTAATGATTCCATTTGGAAATCGGTGAGTAAGAACATTTCAGAATTTAAGACATCAATATACATTACCAACAATGACCCACTCTCTGAAAACAATGGGTGTGCGCCGTAGCCGAGCAATTGCCGTTAGTTTCACTACCACCATAAATCAAATTATAATAACTTCCAAAATAAGCATAGGAAGAAAGTAACATTTAAGGCTTTGGTTCAACTTGCTCACCTCTATGTAGTATATAAATATTAGGTTTACAGCTTCATCTGGAGCAAAGCGATTAAATCGCAAATATGTGCCAGAATTTTTCATGTTTGGGATTGTAATTAAGTAAATACGGGTAAAAACTCCAGTATTAGATTTTTGTTATGATTTAGGGGTGAAACCATATGTGTGTAACAAATTAATTGTTCCTAGGATTACTGGAAGTACAGTGGAATTTTGATGTCGTGGTGTCGTGCTTAAATAAAATTTTGAACTTCAATAACTTCCAAAGTAATAAAAGGAGAGAAGTAAAATTTAACACATTAGTTAAACAAATTAAACTCACTCCACAATGAAAAACTAAGGTATATAAAGTTAATAGCGTATAAAGCGATTTCAAGTTAGGGGGAGATAAGGGATAGGTATATGGAAATTTACAAGTGTCGGACTTTTCTTATAACATGTGGGTAAAATTTTAGCTTTCCACGGCTACGGGAAGTATTTTATGGTATTGATTATTATCAGTTAGTCAGTGAGCGACAAAATCGTTGAAGTTTGCATCCAAATAACATCCAAACTAAGAACAGTAAAAAACAAAATTTAGTATTTTTGCTAAGATTGCTGATATCTATGGACAACCGAAATTTGAGACATGTAGCATGAATACGACAGAAGAAATTGAGGTTCAAATGTGGCCCTAATCGCTTCGAGAAAATGGTAGGCAGTTCCACCGTTGACCTAACGTGGCGGCTGTACTGCCGTGCACCCAGATATTTGGTTGCCGCATGTGAATTCGAATGGAAATTCTCATATACATTATTGAAAATATTTTAAAAGTCATTGAACCTGTGATACACTGTTTCCAATTTGTCACGCCAAGTGTCAGTAGCAAATCTAAGAATGTCTTTCCCGACATATATTTTTCAAAGGCTTTCTCCAGCCGCTTCTGGGGTTATTGAAATAGATAGGGTCTTCAATTAAATAATGGCCCATGTGTATTTTGAGTTGTCAAACGTAAGAAATATTTCTCACAAACACGAGATAATTCTTCAATTTGACAAGGCAAATGTGTGTATTAAATGATCAAATGTGAGACGTAAGAATTTCTACCATCCGAAATATCTCACAAGAACAACATGAGAATTTAAGCTATTTGGTATTATGAAAACTGTATGATTTTAGTACCTTGATTCTTTGATGAATTCTTCCTCAGAACGTATCTGTTCACCTTCTGGCTCTAATGAATTAGACATTGACAAGCCGTAATACTTTTCTTTATATTCCGCAAGAACTTTGTACTCAGTGTTTTCAGACATGTAATCTAATATTCGTTTTGCTATAGATCCCTCGATGTGCTAAGAAAATAAATTAATCGATATACGAAAACGATACGAACATCCTGTCTCTAATTATAGTGGGATTCTTAGTCAAGGTCCTTTCTTAATCTATTACTTCTAGAAAGTGCTCACTAGTAATATACCTTTATGATCTCATATTCCAAATACTTAAATTTTGATTATTTCTGGAATTATAAATGTCCAGTCTTTACTTACACAACGCTTATTCTGAAGGTTCTTTCGTTTGTTCATCAGCATATATCTTAATTCACAAATAACACATTTATAAAATGGATTGTTGCATACAGTAATAGAATTTTCTATTTATGCCATACATTTCTTTGGTTTTGAATGATGTTTATACCGAAGGTACCCTCGAATTGTGGAGGACACCTGTTCGGTCTTCATTCCAACCATACTGATTTTACTTTACAATGATTCCGAGAAATCAGGAGAATCCCAGGGTGGTTCTTTCCAAAGGATATTACTGAATTTCTTCCACTTCCTTGTACCAATGCCCGCCCGCTTGTAATGATCACCTCGAGCAGTAAAATTAAGAAAAATACAATATCCCTATGAGCTTCATGATTATATCTTTGAATTAACTCCTAATGAACCCGAAGAAGTTTTGTAAATAGATTTTCTGGAAACACATCAAAGTACACCATATTAAATGACATAATTGGTGGTACTACAGCAGGGATATTCACACTCTTATCATAGTAGAGAACTCATTAACAAGCGGCTTGCTCCTCTGGGATCTGGAATGCAGTAATTAACAGAGACATCTGATACACTGGCGTAATAAATAGCACGCTACGTGATATATTTTAATTTGGTGCAAGTTTATTTCGCCACTAATTATTCTAAAGTAATGCGTCAATCTGTAACTGTGTAGTAACTAGTTTTAAATTTGTAGTAAGTCATTTCTGATACACTCTATACTTGACTGAATATCTAGAAACTCTATTTGAGATCGCTATCTGATGAAAAACTGGAACAAACTGAAACAACTAAAAGGCGGTGAATTGTATTCATGGATATAAATTTGATTTCCAGTTTCCAAGTTCTTATTTTCAGTGAAACTATTAGTAGCCATGTTAATCTTTTCTTTCTTAAAGGAAAGCGTTTTCTAAAAGAAACTTAGGATGATCTATGATTAAGAAAATGGTATTAAAGTGCTATGTAAATCCCTCAGATTATAAAAAACACAGAAAGTACAGTGATCCGTATAATTTATTTCTCGTAATATGTTTGTTCCAAGGTAACTCAGAATGGTAAATTCATGATTACATAGTACAAACTTCTACCGCAACAATGTTTTGAAACATAAAGTGATGAAAATTCAGTTCGGAGAAGAGATTGTTTGTGCATAAATTCAAGATTTAGATTATATCATTGGAACGAACAACTGAAAACATGTAATCATTCTCTTTCAACCTAATTTTTATACTCTTTTTTTACTTATTGCTTTACGCCTCGTCGACGGCTAAGGTCATTAGAGGCGGGATGGAACTGGGGACAAGGAACGGAAGGAATTCGGCCATGGCGTTTTTGAAGGAAGCATCTCGGCATTCGCCTGGAGTGAATTGGGGAAACCATAGAAAACCCAAATCTGGATGCCTGGAAGGGGATTCGAACCGACGTCCTGCCGAATGCGAGGCCAGAACGTTAACCGTTCACCCACCACGCTCGTTTTTTTTTTTTTTTTTTTTTTTTTTTTTTTTTTTTTTTTTTTTTTTAAAATATACACAGCTTGTCAATGAATACATAATTTTTAATCTAATACTCCCGCAAAAAAATCATGAAACTAAAATGTTTGACTTAATTTTACAATTGATCTAAAATTTTAACCATGAATGTATTACTTTATTCGACAACTAGCTGTGCCCGCGACTTCGTCCGCGTGGAATAGTTATTTTGGGCATCATATTTATTTTTGCAAACAACCTCCTCAGCTTTATAAATTATAGCAGTTACCCACGACTTTGTCCGCGTCCATTTCTGTTATTATTTTAGACAATTTTTTGCAAATTTAGTTTTTAAGTTTTTAAAAGAACATAATTATTTTAAAGTACTTCTGCGTAAATTATATTTTTAGTTTTATTTTCTTGTGGCAGAAGAACATATTGGTTTTCTCCGCAACCCGATCTTGACAACGCGACATATAGTTGGCCGTGTGAAAAGCAGTCTTGACGTAAATCGATTCCTACGTGTTTAAATGTTTGCCCCTGTGATTTATTAATTGTAACGGCGAAAGATAGATTAACGGGAAATTGAATTCTTTTAAAATTAAAAGGTAAATCATTTGGAATCATTGGGATGCGAGGTATAAGCACTGTTTGACCAACTGCTTGACCAGTCAAAACTATTGCAACGATCACGTTATTGCGTAGAAATTTAATTTGAAGTCGGGTTCCGTTACATAAATTTGGTGGTTTGAGATTTCTAAGTAAAATTATTGGGGCACCTATTTTTAACTTGAGGGAATATGGGGGAAGGCCACTTGGGTTCAAAGAATTAAGAAACTCTTGTGGGTAATGTACCGCATCTTCTTGATCCATTACGTTATCAATAGATGTGTAGGTAACTATGTCTCCTGGAAGTTTACTTAAAATTAGGTCGTTAATTTCGTCCACGCTACTGTTTCTCGCCGCCAATATTGCCCTTTGACACATCCATTGATGATCTTTATTTTCTATTTCGCTGATTTCAGGGTAAACTTTCGATATTAAGTCCTCAATGTTACTTACTCTTTCTCCTAAATCGCGATCAATTTCAATTTTATTTTCAAAATGAGGTACTTTCCCGTCTCCTATTAAAAGTAACTTTGAAGGAAAAGTTATACTACCTCTCCCCAAAAGTGCTCTCATATTTGTAGTTAATTTTAAAATGTTAACAAACTTCCATAATGGGGAACTTTTAAGGCAAGACTTTACAATGTCTGCTCTAGTTCCCCTTACTATTACTGGTAAAGTTTGTCGAAAGTCCCCAGCAAACATAACAGTAATCCCACCCATGATTTTATTACAGCTTCTAATATCTCTAAGAGTCCTATCTAGAGCCTCCACATGAGCTCTATGGATCATGGTACATTCGTCCCAGATTATTAAACTGTCATCTTGTAAAACTTTTCCCAAAGGACCATTTTTACGTATAGAGCACACGCTATCTTTCTGTAAAGAAACAGTTAGGCGCAGTTAAAAATTGGAATGAGCTGTGCGTCCACCTGCTAATAAAGTTGCAGCGATACCTGACGACGCTACTGCCAAAGCTAGCTTTCCCTGAGACCTTACTTTTGCTAATATAAGATTAGTAATAAAGGTCTTGCCGGTTCCACCGGGAGCATCAAAAAAAAAAAAATACTTTTCCTTCATTAAAACGAACACTTCGCATAACACAATTATACGCGGTCACCTGGTCATTAACTAATTTTGGTTCATTTTGAGTAATATACTCATTTAATTCATTTAGATCATACGGTTTTCGCAACGCTACTTCTAACGGATCCAGATGATTAAGTGAATTAATCCTTTTTGATACAGGAAGCCCAAAATCGGTTAGTGATTTATCGCAAATCTCATGAATTTTATCTTCAATTATGATTAGTCCATCATTGTATATATCATCATTGTATGTTAATGTCATATCTTGATTCTCATTACGCATTCTGTTTAATATATCTTCACATAAAGCATTACGAAATTTATTCCATAACTCTAAGGGGTCAGATGGTTGGCAAAATATAAGGATGATGGTAAATAATTCTCTTAATTTTGTGGCTGGCTCGGACATGACAGCATCTGACATTGTATTTTGCCAATGTTCATCTCCCTCCAGTAAACCTAACTCCTTGCAAGCGCGTTGATAAGTTTGGCAAATAACACCATTCACGGTCCTTAGATGTTCAAATGACATTGGACCGCGAACATGTTGCAGTAACATTCTTAAATAAAAACATTCAGTTTGAGTTGGATGAATGTTGTAGACACGGCCTAAAGTTGTGTCTTTTTTTACACCGGGATATCCTTCAACATCTTGCCCACGTCTTCTTCTAGAAAATGAATTGCTTTGGCATACATAATACTGGGGTACTTCGTGATATAAAATGGTTTTTTGCAAAATCGTCACTTTTGCAAAGATCAAAGAACGCTGTAAGTGTCGTTGATGAAGGATTATTAACGCGATCTTGAAGGTTTGCATTATTATGAAAATAAACTCTTTGTCCATTTTCCAAATGAACTGCTAAATGAACTACTGCCGGAAAACGTTCGTGAATAGGAAATTGGAAAATTCTCCAGAGCGCTTCCGAGGACCTTATATAGCGACCATTTAGATATTTTTCTACTTCATCGTTATTACTTTGTGACTTGATCAGAACCTTTATGAATATACTTATAGATGTACTTAATAGCTTTGACCGATTCACAAAACTCTACGTTAATGTGTGCATTGAAAATTCGTGGTAGCACTGGATTATAGGGAACAACCCACCTATTATCCGCGCTCATTTCTGTACCTTTGACACGAATTATTGCTGTGTTTCCACCATTATCTGGAGACCTGCGCCTGTAGGTTGGGTAGCCGTCATCCCCGGTTTGTGTTTCAGAAATAAAATGCCTAGTGTACTTTTTAGAACAAATGTTTTCTTTCATACATGGTGACTCAGGATTATGAAATCCGCAAGGACCATGTATCATATTTTTTATGACAATATTATGAAGAATTGGATCTTGTTGTTTGTCAGGTATTTCAGCCGATATTGTTGCATCTATAGAATCTGGTTGTACTTTGTTAGCCAGCCACAATAAAATGTGGGCGTGAGGTAAGCCTCTTTTTTGCCATTCTACGCTGTAAACAAAGGCTTTCGATGGTCCAAAAATATTTTTCTTCGTTAGTAGGTCTATCATTTTTTTTAGTTTTAAATGAAACACTCTAGAAACCAAGTCATGTCTGTCGTAAGAATGTTGATCGGGTAATAACTCAATTTTTATTTCCGGCCATTCGGAGTTGCACGTAAATGTAATGAAGAGATCTGGTCTTCCAAATTTCCTGACATATGTCATGGCATCTTGACTTTTTTCGTTCATGTATCTGGGGGATCCTCACAATTAAATACTCTTAATCAACAACACATTTA
>CM061919.1:135373175-135482506 GCA_031002005.1 Vandiemenella viatica
TTTTTTACTTTTTTTTATTCAGTTTGTACCGCAGTACTCTACAGTTAAACTGAATACGTGAATCATACGTAATCACCATTAATTTACATCGTAACAGTCAGCTGTCATGTAAAATGCATTAGATTATTAACGTGGTAGACACAGATTGTCTTTGGTAGACAGTTAAAGTTTGTCTCTGGTACAATATGTCTTGGGTGATCGCCAGAGGAAGTACAATAAACATTTTTACGCCAATATTTATTTCGTTACATATCATTATGGATACGAAATTCAGTTTTTTTTTTTTTTTTCAAAGAAAGATGTCTTAGAAAAAAGTTAACAGGTAAATACGTAGTTTTTCCTTAGTAACTTCTACAGAACTGTCTATTATTTCGATGCACTTTATTCGATTAATATATATTTGGTGGCTCTCATGTGCAAATTTTCTTAAACGTGTGTACAAATCTTGGCTGCTGTTGAAACCACTAGCAGTAAAATAAACTGTTCTTCCTATAAAATAACTTCATAACCCTGATTTTCTAATGTTTATCTCCATACGTGCAATTGAGTTAATGGCGGTAGCAACATGCAACCAATGAAATTAAAAATTAATTAGGCATCTTAACACCTTATGTTACACTTCGTAAATTATAAAACTAGATCCATTATGCCTTATGTTGTAACGTAGCGTGTCAATTGCCATTCTGGTCCAAGCTGCATTTCAACCTAATGACAAAGTTGGCTTCTGTCACATGCGCATTAATACTTTCACTGTTTCGCTATCGACTCTTGGCCTGCTGGAGGTACTTATATGCGACTAAAATAATAACATCAATAATACGGCTTTATTGAAAGCAAAGATAAATTAAAATAATTCATATCCTGATGCTACATCGCATTAATTATAAAGCTAAATCCATATTGTTTCTTATGTTTCAACAAAGCTTATCAACTGTCATAATGGTTCAGGCTGTACTTCAACCGAACCACAACGTCGGATAATATTGACGTTCGAAAATCATAGCTAAACGTGCATTAATACGTACACTGTACCGTGAACAAATCATGAAATTTTGGATGTATTTATATGTGGCTGAAATAATGGCATTAGTTATAAGATGATGTGAAAGCGAAGGAAATTAAAAATAATTCTTAACGTGTGATACCGCGCACGATTAGTATTAATCCACGTAAATTAACATTTTATAGCAAAAATAACTGATCATACTAACATATCGTCAAAATAAAACCGTTATCCTAACAGCAAAAGGAAAAAAAAATACAGAAATATTGGGATTACGAATCACTGGATGAAGGTAGGAGGGTGAAGAGAGTGCTGGGAATATACAGTGCATATATTGGTGATGGGGCATGATGGGATATTGGTCAAAGAATTAGGAATAGGTATGTAAGGGGAAACACGACCACTACCACAAGTTGGCGCTCGATTTCATGCATAAAGGAGCAGGAAAATTTTGTTTTGATGGTAATGGTGTCAGGGATTGAAACAAATTATCAAGACAAGTAATGAATAAGTAATGTACCAAAAGCCCTTAAGTAATTTAAAATTAAAATTTGTAAAACAGAAAAATAAATGAGGGAGGGATTTAACACACCAATTATAAAAGAAAATGTTAAAAATTAAAATAAAAAGGAGTAATTAGATGACTGGGAAAAATGACGCCGGAGTATTAACACGATTGCAATTAAATTAATAATAATATTAAATCATGCAGTCCTCCGTATCAGCATTTAAAAAAGCACTCAGAGGTGTTACAGTGACTAACCTACTAAGTAAGGCAAAGGTTACATTTTATTTCTCGTAAACATTGTTACACCTACTTAAAAAATTTCCTTCTCACAATAATTATTAAAGATTTTTTACACATACCAAAACATACGCGCGTGAAGCAGCGGGCAAATGCTAGTATCTGATATAACTGTATGTCTCATGAAGCTACACCACCTGACGCTGGAATAAGAAATCAAAATCTGTTCTGCACTGCAAAACTTTTTATCTAAATTTTTCATAAGTTAAAAACTATTGAACCTACTTTGACTGGGTTCTCACAGTTTGAAACCTTAGATTCTAATTACAATCTCAGGTATGTTATATAAAAATTGTGTCTCAACTAAAACTGAAGCACAAAATTAATATCTTTTTCTGAACATCAAACCATTTCTTACTCACAATCTGACATAACATTGTTACTGACGGGATTTTCACAGTTTGAAACCTTAACGTTGGACTTAAAATCTGTTATTTATATTCTCACATTAGCAAAGGAATGTGTGCGAAACTATCCTAAGGCCATTTATCCGTATTTTCCATGAGATATGGGTATTCAGTCTTTAATCTCCATAGTTGTCTGTAGAGGAGTACAGACGCCATGTTAATGTATGATGAAGACCTCCGAGGAAACTAAATAAATTTATTATGATAGGTTACATCTCGACAGCAAAAAAGCCGGTAGGTTTCCTGTTATACTTGGACGAAGGATCACTCTGTAGAAAAAAAAGTGATAAGGCAGGAGCGAAGCACATGAAAGCACTAATTTACGAAAACTTACATAGCAAACACCCGAAGAATGACTTTAATATCTTTAACCATGTGTGAGTTTCATTGCTGTTTTTTGTTTATGTAAATGTCACTATACTTTCTCCTTAATAAAATTTACAAGAGCTCATTGCTTTCTGTCTCTTTGTCAAAATCCTTATCTCCTTACCCGCATCAAAATATTAATACGTATCTTAGCAACATATTTTGTGACAGAGTCAATATACTTAAACTTTAAACCAAACAGATGTGACCTAAAACCAATAAAATAAATTAGTATTTTTTCTGTGGTTAACATCCAGTCAGAGGCTACTGAATATTAACGGAGGATTGTAGCATGTTATATCTGGGTTACCTTACAGTTAAATTACTAGAATTTTCTGTCACTAGTATACCCGCTAACATGATAACGGACGTTAAACGCCTTCTTTTACTTCGACGGTTTTCATACCTCATTTAACGACTCTTTCTTTAGACATTTTTTTTTCTAGTGTCACTGCACACTCTTCGTTGATACTACGCGTATTGAAAATTGTCACCATAGTCATCTCAAACATGTGAACTGGAGTACTATAATATTGCGTTATTCCGTAAAATATATGGTCTTAAAATAGTTTCGTTTTAAGTTACTACATATTTATTTATTGGGATGACGCTTATAATGTGGATCAAATTTTATTATACACCTACCTATAAGTTTTTCCAATTTTTACCTTAAATTCTTTCCAATCGAAATTTCTTAAGTTTATCAAAATCTTTGCGTTAAATTTTTATTTATAACTGTACATCGATATTACAGAAATTCCTTTTGTTATAAATGAATAAGCGTCATATTTGAGGCATTTTTTTAAATATTATTCGAACGTGAAACAGATCACACGTAAGCTGCCTCTTTCAGCCACAGGTAGCACTAACTTGCCCAACTGATAACTGTATATCTGTACGTTGCGCTTCGTGACGCTGCTATCGATTGCCGTGAAACCGGACTAGGAGTAATGGCGTCAGCATTGACAACTTGAATAGAACACCGGAAATTGGGAAATAATGCGAATTACTGACAACATTAATCCAGCGAGGCAGTATCAGATCGATACAGAATACGCATCTGAAGCGTACAAACTCACCCAAATATCATTCACGACCTAAAATATCACGATGATATTCAGCTTCAGCATCAGGCAAAAAAAATAAACAGTGGTTTGATGAACAGTTCAAAAAGGAAGGAAATATTTTTTTGTCGGTTACTATATGTCAACAATCTACTATATGCGTCAACATAGTTCTGATGTGAATTTACTTACAAAGGCAGGCATTATTAGCTCACATTTATCCCAATAAAAATCATAATTACAGCAAATAATAAAACAAAAGGGTAACGATAGTGTGACATATGCGAAAAAATAAGTGAGAATATTTTGATTAAATATAATAGTCTGAACATGGATAACTACTAAAACTAGACAAAATCTTTCAGTAACTTGTCAAAAAATGGAATCTTCTAATATTCTCACTAGAAATATCTATTCTAGGTGGTTTTAAACAAGAGAAGGGTATATTTTCATTCTCTAGTCTATTTTAACACCTTTTATCTGTGTTAGTTCTTCATATTTAAGTCACACACATATTCTCCACTGACTTTTACAGTAAACAACCACAAAATCTTGATTCTCAAGTAAGTTTTGTATATAGTAAACATAAAACTATTAATAAATTGTAGAAATCTATTCCAGCAATTTAATGTTCTTGAAATACCACTTTCGCATCTTTGGAATGTACAATAATTCTGTGCAACATGTTTTGCGTGATATTTGATTAAAGTTAAACGTTTTTCTTGAAGGCTACCTAGACATTTTGAACGGTAAAATTCCTTGCTCTGACCAAAGAGAAGTTTAACAAACATTGGTAAGCTTACTGCTACCTGAAACTTTCACGAGATTAGTTATGAGGCGTTTGATACAAGAATTGCTTTTTCTTATTGCTAAAATCATGTATCCTTGTAGTGGACTGGGAGCTCAGTGGTTAAAGCGCTTGCTTACGAACGTCGTGGTCTCCGGTTCAAATCTCCGTGGAGGCTAAGATTTTTAAAAATTGTTTTTCATCGTAAGAGTCAGGCCTGGGCCGTAGCTTATTAGGATTGAATCTTAAACTGTAGACATTAGACTGTTAGGGGTGCAATGCGAGGCAAATCGTAGGTAGTCTTGCAATGTTGTAGGTGCACACTTTTTTACGTTATAATGATCCCTCAGGTGTTATTCGCAGTCAGTGTGTGAGTGTGAACCACAGTAATCTTTATATATATAAAAATCTCGTGTCACGATGTTCGTCCGGGATGAACTCCGAAACTACATTACCGATTTAGATGAAATTTGGCTTACTGTGTGTAATTTAGTCCAACTTAAAAGATAGGATAGTTTTTATCGGGATTATAGACCTCAATATTTATTATTTGTGAAATAAATGTTCATTTAATGTTGTCATAGGACAATGGTTTTTAATTATTTGTAAGTCACCAAAGATAACCGGTCCGTTGGCTTAGTGGTTAAGGCGTCTGACTGGCGATGGAAAGATCCTCGGTTCGAGTCCCTGTCTCGGCGGGGATTTTTATAGACACTTACCCGGCATTAATCTCCGGTGCAGCATGCTGTGTAAGGTGAAATACGCCAGGACTGTACTGTGGTTCGGATTCTACGTTAAAATTTAGGTTCTCCTGTACCAGGCAGGATGGGCGAGCTAGGTAAAGGCGCCTACGACAGTGGCAGAATGCCCAGCCAGTAGAAACCATGTCACCAGGTCATTGCGACCACACGAAATTATTATTATAGTTCCATAAGTTTCTAACAGATGGCGATGTGTTAACTTATCGATACAGCACTTGGTTAGCTAGGTTGGGTAATCATCCAGTAGATCAAGTTCTGTTTCAATTTATTTATGCTATAGTTTATTCCTAACAGATGGCGGTGTGTTAATTTATGGAACCATCCAGTAGATGGGGTTGAATTTCAATTTATTTATGCTACAGTCTATTCCACGAGTGCGAGTTTCTTCAATTTTAATTGTGATGTGTATTGTGTTATAATTATACCGTCTCCTGTTGTTTTTTCTTTCTTCCTCCCCAGTACTCCTTCATTATTGCACTCCTCTCTACCTTTGAATCCTGCCATATTCAAAGTCTGCTATCGAAAAAATTTTCTTTCCATACAGTTCACTGGTATTATTTCGTTTCAAATCTTTCTAAACCTCTTGAAAGCCTGGTGTCATCCATGCTATAAATGTACCGAAAAAAATATAATTCTTCTTTTTCTGTTATTTTTCAATGTTATTATATATTTCCTCATTAGGTCTTAACTTCCATTTTACTATATTTTTCAATGGACCCAAAAATTCCGGTTTCACCACTGTATTATAGTGTCTTATTTTAAGGCTTTCAGAAAGGCACTTTTTGTTGTAATTAAAATATTTTTCAGTGAAATGTCACCAAAGAATCTAACCTCGACAATACGTGTAGCAGAGAGGCACGACGCACGACGAGAGAGCTCATTAATCAGCATCACAAATCGCGGCAAGTAAGGAAGTTCAAAGAATCTGGACAGCTGAGCGTCGTATGCAAGAATGTGGTGGCTTCCGACAGACATTACCAGTGATTCCTCGCTCTACTTTTGCCGATGAGATTAACGTTTGTTTAAAACAATCGTTTTTATGGCGGAATGTCGAAACACTTTGATTGACCATGAACATGCGAGTACAGTTGCAAAATGATCCATCGGCACAAGTATTTTGTAAGCAATTGCTGGATATTGGAAAAGGTGAAATAGAACTGCATCGAAATACACAATACATCAAATTGCAAGACAAATTCTGCACTGTTGTTCACTCAAAACTGAACTAACTCAGCGTGTGTTCCTGGATATATCAAATAATTACTTAGATCATAATTGGATCAGTAATCGTGCTATTTTGGCAGCAAAAAATGTTGATGTCAACGAAATTAACTTCCAGATACGACAGTTGTTGCCAGGTGATCTGATGTCTTTTAAATCAATAGATACTATTGTAGATGAAAATGAAGCCGTAAATTTTCCAAATGAGTTTTTAAACTCTTTGGATATAACAGGAATGCTGCCACACAATCTCTGGTTAATGATTGGTTCACCGATTATTCTTCTTCGTAATTTGAATCCACCTAGATTATGCAACGGTACACGTTTGGTGATCAAAAGGATCACTGGAAATGTTCTTGAAGCAACTATTTTGACTGGAATGTTTAAAGGAGAAATCGTCCTGTTGCCACGTATTCCAATGATACAGTCAGAATATCCAATACCATTTAAAAGGCTTCAATTTCCGATTCGTTTGGCTTTCGCTATGACAATAAATAAGTCACAAGGCCAAACAATATCCGTTTGCGGCTTGGATTTGTAAAATACGTGTTTTTCCCATGGGCAACTATATGTCGCCTGCTCACGTGTAGGGAAACCATTAAATCTATTTGTATTAACAAAAGACAGGCTAACTAAAAATATTGTGCACCAATTAGCGCTTAGATAAATTAAAATTATAAATTGTAATAATTTAAAATAATGAAAATAATTGTTAAAAATGTTTAAAAATCAACTTCATAGGCCTCATTTATGAAACTAAAATTTCAGTTTATATAAATAAATAAATAAATAAATTATATAAATAAATAATAAATTATTTATTTATTTATCTTTATAAATATCAATTTTTATATAATTTCAATTAAGTAATTTGTAATAAAATGTAAATTAATTTTTTTTATGATCGTTTGTCCTTAATTTCAACTCTCCGTAATTATTTACGAATTACATTTGAATTTCCAAATCGACTACAATGTTTTGTCTTTATTAGTGAATATTAATTTGACTACTTTAGGAAGTTTAGAATAACATTAATCCAACGTACTACAACTACTAAGTCACAGCAACGCGTGACCGGGTCAGCTAGTATCATTATAAATACGGAAGTAAGTCTCTGTCTTTTTGTTACGTTTTGACGACTAAATGGCTATATCGTTGTGATGGAATTTTATAAGGAAATCTGTATGAAGGGCGCAGGATATTTTTTCCAGTATGATTAACAGTTGTAGTCACGAAATTTTGAGACCTTATCGAATGGTGACAGAAATATGTTGGAAATTGATTCTCTTCAAGAGACAGGTTCGACGGTACAGTGATAAAGTGATAGCTTTGCTGTCATATTATTCCGACTCGATATTGTTTGGGACCAATCCTTCGATACCAACAACTTTCTGTATTTAATTCTGTCAAAAATATTCTTAATCCACGCGTACGAAGTCGCGGGCACGAGCTAGTATATATATACAAAAATTGCTGGTTTAAAGATATACCAATGCCAGCAAGGAGGAAGTAGCAGTTCACAAGTCACTTGGCTGGTGATGACTCGACGAATACAAGCGTCAGGCAGGCAGTATTCAGAGGTAATTTCCCCCGAGAGTGCCCACCGGCATGTGCATTATCCATTCAGGCGACCCAGCTCGCGATATTCTGTCAGCTGAGCAAATACACGTGTCGCATCAAACACTGTCCCCGTCACGACGCTTTCCGGATGATGAATTATTTTGACATTGCCTATTGATTTCATCACTAATAATAACGGTCAGGTGAGTCAATGGATATACAAAACCGATACCTTCAACAACAAAAATTATACGGCTTGATGCAAAGAGAGATAAAAAATAAATTAGAACTCAATTATAAAAGAAATGACTGGGAAAAGGATGGTAGAATATCACAAGTCAGTATATCAACAACAATTCCCATTCCACGTGGCACAGAATTATACATAGAAAGAAACAAAACAACGAAAATCTTTTCGCATTACGCCTCTCTTTTCTCGCATCTGTAATTTGTAAGACACAACACAACATCGACTGTTAGGATGTGAAGCCCCTGACACATAGAGCTCAATAAAAAGCAAGCTGGCAATAATAAATATAACGACGCAACACACATAATTACACGCCAGATAGGACAGTATATCCTACTACGAAGAGAAATGCCCACTTCTGGTTGTTGGCTGTTGGAAAATTACATTCACTATGTGATCCATAGAAGACTAATGGTACAGCTTAACAAATAAACACAGCAAAATAATTAAATCGAAAAAATATAAGGAAAATTTTCCGCGCTTTTTAGTTGTCGTAATGCCCTACTAAGCATAAATCATGTTTTCAAGTAAACGATTTGAAAGAAGAACGACATCGATACTTTCACATCCTGCAGTTCAGAAAAAAAATTATTATAATTTTCACATCTTTAATCTGAGAAGACTAATGTTTATTTTAATTATATTTTTACTACAGTTTGAGGTCATTACAAAATTATGATACAAAAAGAAGATTTGTTTTATTTTTACAAAAAATAGTAATAAACTTAATTTCTTATCCTAAATTTACTCTAGTACGTGAATTTTTTTGAAGAAATAGAGGCGTATAAGATTAAGAGAAGGAGAGAAATGGACGGATGAAAAATGAGAAAAAAAGTGTAATGCGTTGGTGTGGGAATAAAAAAATGTTTACGGCGTCTGACTGTAGATCGAAAGATTCGCAGTTCGAATACCTGTCATGGCGACGATTTTCAAAGTTTCAGATACCTACACCTCTGTCACATCTTTAAGCGTAATGTGAAGAACACTTCCGTAGTTCAGATTCGACGTTAAACTATAGATTCTCTTTACCCGACAGGATCACCGCGTTACATTATTTAGCAACGAGAGAGGAGTATGCACGTTTAGTAGAATCTCTGTCAATCGGCAGCCGAACCCTTCAGAAGTATCTGACAATAATGCTACACGCATCATTATTATTATTATTGTTATTAGTATCACACATAATGAATACTGAGAAAATTTTCCTAGTAGCTGCAATGTTTTAAGCAGTGAGAATAATTTTTGCCTGTCACTAATGTCCATTAAAATACTGACTCAGTTCGTGAATTATGCCAATATTTGATTTGTTCTGATATTAGATGCTTTATGAATACTAATCTTCTTCACGTTCCTTTTTTGATACCCGAGACGTGGGCGATTTCCACAGCAGAAACTTGGCGGTCTGTTACCAGGATGTTTTCCTGCATTCAGCTCTTCGTCCACCATATATTTTACTCGACGGTTTAGAGATAAGAATTGGTATTCAGTGACACAAGATCGTTGTATGATTAAAGTAACAGGTTCTCACTCTGTTTTGTCTCTCTTCTGTGATTCAGTATCTCACATCCTTTTTCTAGGATATTCCAATAATTCTTCTGCAGATCCACATTTCAAGAGCTTAAAGGTGTTTAAATAATGACGACTTCGGATATCAATACGTCTCCACATCAAACAAGACTGCTGAACACAATAGCTCTTCACTATTCATTGGTGTCACTTGAAATTTAGTTTGCCATTGCATATCAGACATCACATTTTGTTAAACGTTGCACTATTTCAATTCTGCAGCAGATTTGTCTTTCAGGAAATAGGTTATCCGAAATCATAGATTCTAAGTATTGAAAACCGCTCTTTTAATTCGATGAGTTCACGGTTTTGGTGTAGTGTTAACGTCTGAAGATACCATTAATCATATTCCATAATGATTACAAATTGCTAATATTTTTTTAAACTATAAACGCAGTATCATTTACATATCTATCTCATCATGTGCAAGACGTTCTAAAAGAAGTAAAGTCATTGTCTTCATATGTTTGTTACAGGAATAAAACTTCAGATATTTCGTTTTTTTGGTTACTCTCTTAGTGAATTATAATTACATTTACGAGCACATCGTCATTCGTCTCATTCGTTACGGAAATCGGGACAAATAGTTCCCCTTATAATGGTGGGATTTGATCCTGGGAACAGCAACGATTTATCTCACTTAACCATATTGCTTGCTAACGGTTCGGTAGTTTGCCCCGAGTATGTTGTTACGTCAGGATTGACACCAGCTGATTATTACGTTCGGGAACAATACGTGTTAAGTGGCTAGCCAGATGCATTCCTAATACAAATGATAATAGGCATCTAATGTTTGATAAATACCATTTATTGGTCATTGAAAGCTGTGAGCATTGCAGTAGAAAGCATGACAGCAAGGATCCTCCAGATGGTGCCTATGAGTGATGCTTGAAGATGATTGATCCGCGGTTCATAATTGACTCTCCGTAGAATCAAACTCGCCTCTCACGGCTAAGTTATCAACGAATGTTGAAAAAATATGGAAAACAATAAAATATTCTAAAAATTTGAAATTTTTTCATTTTATTTTATTTGCTTTACGCCTCGTCGACGGCTAAGGTCATTAGAGGCGGGATTGGACTGGGAACAAAGAACTGGAATGAATTCGACCATGGTCTTTTTGAAGGAAGCATCCCGGCATTCGCCTGGAGTGATTTTGGGAAACCATGGAAAACCCAAATCTGGATGCCTGGACGGGGATTCGAACCCGCGTCCTCCCAAATGCGAGGCCAGAAGGTTAACCGTTCATCCACCACGCTCGGTCAGATTCAAGCAAGTGCCAGTCTCAACTACCCTGAATGCCAGTTTGATTAATTTATTTGAGAATAATCGAATAGTAAAATAAACATATAAAAATTTCTTCCGCAAGCAAAGCCTTTCGTTTGAACAATTTAATTTTGGCTTTACGCCTCGTCGACGTCAAAGTCATTAGAGGCGGGAAGGAACTGGAGGCAAGAAACTAGAGGGAATTCGGCCATGGCCTATAGAAGGAACCATCCCGACATTCGCCTGGAATGATTTGGGGAAACCATGGAAAACGCAAATCTGGACGTGGATTCGAGCCCACGTCCTTCCAAAGCTCACCATGCTCGGTTTGAACAATCGAGATATGATTTCACTTGCTGGGCACAAATCAGGTCTCCATACTGACATAATTCGGCGAATCAAGTGAAACTTTGAAAACAGAATCTAGTGCTCTGGAAAGTGGCTGTGTAACTAGGATTCAAACTGCAACGGCCGCTATTCGAACCCGATGTAACACGGAGCGAGATCGGTGAGGCGGTAAAGATGCAAAGTAGCCAGCAACACTCACTTCACCGGGCTTAGCAGTGGAGAACGCGGTAATTATATGTAGGGACCGGCCTGCTCGTCAGTATGCTAATAGGCTGCTCGGCTCGTGAGGATAATTAGGCACCCCTGGCACTTGTAAATGTAAAATCCGTTTGTTTGCGTTCGATCGAGGCCCGGATAAACGCACCGCATGTAGAAGTGAAATCAGTATGCGGGCCTGGGTTGGCCGCTATGTACACACAGGCCGCGCCTCTGTGGCCCATACCAACTGCTGCACACCACCACCATTACCACCGCCAAAAGAGAGGAGAGGCACCCAATTATAACCCGCGGCACGCCCTCTGCGCCAGTCCCACGGCTCGAAAAGAGGAGTTGCAAAGAACCGCTGCGCGAGCTTCACCCGTAACCTGCGGTGCTCCACCATGTGAAAGTATCACACCCACCAGACATTATTATTTTCGATAATTAACTGTATATGCTTATAAATAATCGTACTGATGTATGTAATTTGATTAATTGTATCGTAGGATCCCACATTCTGTATTGTGTGCAGTCTTTGGGGGATAGAGTAAGGTAGTTTCGATAAGTACCTACTGTTAACATCTTTGGCAGGAGAGAGTCGTGAGCGGATGTCTGAAGCTCCGTAGTATAGAGAAAGAAAAAAAAAAAAATTGTAATGTATGTTGGTAATCAAGTCCAGGATCTAGGAATTTCCGAGCATGGGCGAAAACTGTGAGATTACGGCCCCTTCGAACGTTATTTATCCACCGCCCAGGACAGTAATAGATCTAAATAAAATAATGGTTTAAAAAACATAAAAACTGCCTTCAAAAAAGGGCACTAAAAATTTAAAATAACTTTATACCTTGCTTAGAAGAAAGTAAATTTAAATGGACAAAATTTTACATTACTGTTATTTAAATGTTTACATTAATTAGTTATTTTTGGAGTCGGTGCCAGCTGTCAGATCGCGCAGATCGAATTACTGAACTTTATTTGGTGTTAGGGGCGAACCGAGAGTACGAACAAAAATTCCAAATATTTTACAGCATGTCGTGAGGAAGATAGTTTTATTGCGGGAGACAGCTTAGGGAAACAAATTAACGGTATGTTATCTGTGGCTCGGCCTCATTGGTTATCCAGGCATATATCTGGCGCTATAGTGTTAGTTGGTAGGCTGCATCATACAGTGAAAACTTGATAGTTAGCATAATATTGGTGTATCATCTATATGTTTCAGTTTTGTTGAAAAATGTTTCTAGAATTAATTGTAGGTAAGTAGTAACATGATTTTTTATGTATTACTGTTTTTATCTTTTTGTTTTTCTTGCTTTGGCTGGCACCGACTCCAAAAATAACTAATTAATGTAAAAATTTAAATAACAGTAATGTAAAATATTGTCCATTTAAATTTACTTTCTTCTAAGCAAGATATAAAGTTATTTTAAAATTTTTAGTGCCCTTTTTTGAAGGCAGTTTTTATGTTTTTTAAACCATTATTTTATTTTTAAATTTTTAGTGGTATTATAGTTAATTTGTATTTAAATATGCCGCAGCAGTTCTCATTTTGCCAACTTCCAGGTAGGTCAGTGGTTACAGCGAATACTTTTAAAAAAAATATGTCGTTACAACAACTTTCAGAATGGGATGAATTGGATGCTGTGTTAAGGAATGTCAGTTTACATTTTGATCCAGGCTGTGTTTCGATCTAATCATAACATCTGTTTAAGCTGCTGCTCGACAATCGAAAAATGTAACATCTGGACATTAATACATATCACATACACAAATCTGTCTCTGGAATATATCTGTTCGTTCCTGTATCACACAGAAAATATGTAAAAGCTCGGGGTCCAAGTTGAAATCTGAAGTACATGTTGAGACATTAGGACACATACATATTATATATATTCTGCAATTACTTAAAAAGAGCTTAATTGATTTTGATGGTACTTAAAACTGTGGATTTTGTAAAGAACATTGGAAACTATAAACGATGGGAGTAAAGGAGAAGAGGGATTGGGCTTTTGTATACCAAATGTAGACTGTTTTTTCTGATTGATTTAAAGTATAAGTTTGTAAATTTCTATTGACATCATATAAAAATTTTAGGTGTGTATAAAAAAAATAATTAAGGGGTGTGGAGGTGAATAGTAGTTTGGTTTTTGTTAAGGTAGTGTGGACAGTATTTTTCTCTTTGTTTTAAAGTATACATGTGCAAAGTTCCATCGAAACCAGATAAAAACCTTAGCTTTGTGTAAAGAACATTTACAAAAATTAAATGGGGTAAGGGAGTGAGCGCTGAGGGTTTTGTAAACAGAATGTTTCTCTTTGTTCCTAAGTATACATTTGCAGTGCTCCATCAAAATCTGATTAAAACGATAGGTAGAACATTGGAAATTAGGAGGGGTGGAGGTAGAAGGGAAGAGGGGTTGGGTTTCTGCAACATAATTTAAACACAATTGTTGTGTATTTTTTAAAAGTATACATTTGCAAACTTTCTTCAGAATCAGATAGAAACTGTGCTTTGTGTAAATTAAAGGGGTGGAAAGGGGAAGAGAGGTTTGGCTTCTCTAAACCAAATGCAGATAGTATTTTTCTGTTTGTTTTGAAGTATACATGTGCTTACTTCCTTCAAAATCCGATCGAAACGGTAGATAGATAGATAGATATGTTCACTTTGATCCCATGTGAGAATAATCTCGGGGATGTGAAACAGTACATACACTTATTAGTAATGTCAATATTACTATATAATTGATAATATTATATATTGACAAGAAGTTAGTTACGACCCATTAGTATAACCAATATTTCCTATAATCTACAAATACAATCCAGAGTTAGTTAATACTTATTATGTGGAACAGTGAATAAACTTGTTACCAGCATCTAACAACCAGTTATTTTCTTACCAAACAGTTACCACAACTCATAAGCAGTCAATTACTTAAAAACCTGTTAATATCATAATTGTTTACAGCAGTTTTTGAGTGCATGCTATCCCATGTTAGTTACTATATATGAGTGAAAGTTTTTAAACAGTGTAATTACTTCATTTGTCAAAAGTTTCAACAGAAAGAAAAACCGTATATCATTTTAGTAATTGTGGACAACTTTGTCACCTTTCCCTTCCATACACCATATATACTATTTTATCAGTCATTCTTAGTTACCAAATTCCAAGAAGAAAATTCTTTCACAGAGTAAAATGGATTCTGAAGCAGAAACTCTTTTAGTTTGGACTTAAAGTAGTTGGGTTTTTGTAGATAACATTTAATTTCTGCTGGTAAGACATTGAATAAGGAAGCTGCAGTAAATGTTAACCATTTCTGTACAATTTACAGTGATTTGTAATCCTTGTGGATATTATATTTATTCCTAGTATTATGGATATGTATGTCAGCATTAAGATTGAAGTGTTCAGGATTTTACACTACAAATGATAGTACTGAGTATACATACTGTGCTGGCATTGTTAGTACACCCAGGTTTTTAATAACTTTATATAATGAACATTGACAGTATTTAAAGGGGTAGAAAGTGGAATAGGGTTTGTGTTTTTGTCAAAGTAATGTGAGTAGTATGTTTCTTTTTCTATTTGCTTTAAAGTATACACATGCGAAGTTCCACTGAAATCGGATTAAAATGTGGGTTTGTACAAACATTAAGGGATGTAAAAGGGGGGCTAGGGTAGTTTTTTATTTTTTGGTCAGAAATTTTCTCCATAAAAAAAAATACATGTATGTGCCAACTTTCATACAGATCGATCAAATGGTGTCAACTGTAGATTTTCAAAAAGAAAATTGACAAAAGTCAAGGGGCGGAAATGGGGAAAAGGGTTCAGTTTTTGCAAACCAAAAGCTGACATTATTTTTCTCTTTGTTTTACAGTAAAAGTTTGCTAAGTTCTATCTAAACTGGATAAAAACTGTGGGTTTGTATAAAAATTAAACGGTTTAATGGAGTGTGAGGGTGGTTTTTTGATTTTTTGGTCAGAAACCTTCCTCGTGAAAAAATACATATAAGCGCCAACTGTCATGGTAATAGGTCAAACGGTAGTGACTGTAGCTTTTTATATAAAAAAAAAATTACAAAAATTAAGGGGTTGGTAGGAGAGAGAGGGGTTGAGCTTTGGCAGACCAAATGTTGACAAGATTTTTCTGTTTGTTTGAAAGTACAAATTCTCAAAGTTCAATCAAAATGAGATGTGAAATATAGGTTTCTATAAAATTAAGGGGTGTAAAGGGGGAGATGGGTTGACTTTTTTTATTTTTTGGTCAGAAACCCAGTCCATGAAATATTACATGTATATGACAACTTTAATGGAGATCAGTTAAATTATGTCTACTACAGTATTGTATAAATAACATTGGTAAAAATTAAGGTATGGATAGGGTGAGAGGGGTTCAGTTTTTTCAAACCAAATGTTGACAGCATTTTTCTCTTTATTTTTGACTATACATGTCCAAAGTTCCATTGAAATCGGATAAAAAATGTGGGTTTGTATAAAAATTAAGGGGTGTAAAGGGAGAGAGGGGTGTTTTTCTATTTTTTTGGGTCAGAAACCTTTTCCATGAAAAATTACATGTATATGCCAACTTTAATGGAGATCAGTTAAATGGGGTCGACTTTAGCTTTGTATAAAGAACATTGGCAAAAATTAAGGGGTGGATAGGGGGAGAGGTGTTCGGTTTTTTCAAACCAAAAGTTGACAGTATTTTTCTGTTTACTTTTTACTACACATTTCCAAAGTTCCATCAAAATCGGATAAAAAGTGTGGGTTTGTATAAAAGTTGAGGGTGTAAAGGGGTAGAAGGAGTGGTTTCTCAATGAAATTCATATGGGACCACTTTGAAGGTATACTCTATCCACTATAAAAATTTCATTATATCGGTTCAAAATTGGCGAAGATATCGCTGAACATACATCAAAAAAAAAAAAAAAAAAAAAAAAAATTCCGACGAATTGAGAACCTCCTCCTTTTTTGAAGTCGGTTAAAAAAGGTCACCGCGGCATCAACTTCCCATTCGCCGCCGTTCAAAAACACGATTTTGGGAGTGACCTGGACCTGGTTGTTGAAGTCAGCTAATTAGCTACTCTAAAAAAGAAAGCTCAATAGTAGACTACTACACTTTAACTATTGCAATGTCACACTTCGCTATCATAATAATAATCGTTATGAACATTTACTGATTAATATGAATTTAATTTGATATTTATTTTAATAGGTTGGAATGGTTCTTTAATTGATATGGAAGGTAAGATTTAATAAACCTGAGATTCGGTTGACATTATGTCGCCACTTTGACCGAGCATGGTGACTCAACTCACACCAAAGTGACTCCGCCTAATTCAGATTGCTGTTGGCTGCTGTTGCAGGAATTCCATTCGTCATATCAAGCGTTTGGCTGAGAAAAGAGAGACTTAGCTATATCTTAAGTAGAGTTGCTTGGTTAACTCTTTTGGAATAAGTGTAAAGAGATAATTAATGTAGAAACGTTGAGAAACGCATGCAGCACAAGACTGAAACACTTCGTTTTCTCCCTGGTCAAACAAAAATGTGAACATTTTACCACTTTGCGGTGTGACAGGTTGCTGTCCGCTTGAAAACTCTTCTGCATAACTCTCTTTGTAATTACAGTGCTGAACTCTATCAAACGCACAACTCATAATAAAAGATCCACACAAAAAGCTAAGTGTATGACTTACACAAAATGTAAAATCTGATAAAGCCGTAGCACTTAACTATACAGCAGTAAAAAAATTATAAATACTCACTGCATAAGTTCCTTGTGACATCCTTTGTAGTTTTAACAATCTGTTTACTTAGTTTCGGTAATAAAACAATAAAGGCGAATTTTATTAGTGGAACGCGAGCCCAATATGTCTCTTTTGTGGAATTCAGTCAAGGGACGTCTTAAATGGTGTAAACTTAATCTCCTTTCTGCCCGGAAACATCGGACAATGAATGCTGCACGAAAACTCGTGTGGCCTTTAAAAGATATTTGCTTTAGGTGGCACGTTATTTTCCTGCTTATCGTAACTGAGATAGACGAAGAATTCCCCAACATATTTCCACTTTATTTGAGTCAATCACTGTAGACAATTTGCTATAAATTAGAGAGTTTCTATTGAAAGACGTGGCCAAAAAGTTCCGACAGCACTAAAGCAGTAAGCTAGGCACCGGTGGTGACAGCAAGGAGTACCTAGCTGCAAACGCCTCTTTTCGAAATAAAGTAACGATGGAACTAATTCAGATGAGACACAAGGAACAGGTATCTGGTATAAGTAGCTTCACCTACCACCGATCGAATATCCCAGACCTCTTAACTTTCATCCAGCGTACCACAGCGGGTCAACGTAGCGTGAGATCCCATTCCCAACCACTCAGTCAGTATATGAGCCGCTCAGTATATTTGGTACAGAAGAAGAAATCTTACGTACTGTACAATCAGTTTTAATGCCCGCTTATTCTTTTGGTTTTACCCTTCGTCGATGTCGAGATCATTAGAGGCAGGATAGAACTGGGGACGAGGGCGGGAAAAAATTCGGGTATGTTCTTTTTGAAGGAACCTTGAATGGTTTCGGGAAACTATGGAATACCAGAATCTGGATGACCGCACAGGGGTTAGAACAACCATCCTCCCGAAAGTGAAGCCACAGCGTTATATAATGACCATTTCTTCGTATATTGTGCAGGCAGAGTAGTAGTTACACACACATGATGGGGAAGTTATGATGGGTTACATCCAATAAATTATTATTAGAACTTTTCATACGAGGGACAAATAATCAGAACTATTTTGAAATACAGTATGAAGTACTATCAGACATCGCCTTAAAGGCGGATCAAAGAAAAGAAATGTATACTTTTCCATTCTGTTATATACAACATAGATAACATTTAGAGTGAAGAAAGGAACAAAGTAAAACCAGAATTGTCAGATTTCACATTTTAATTTCATTAAATGAATGGAAAACATTTTAAAATGCGGAGGCATAAAAAATATTTTTTCACTTTTGGTGCAAACATGGCACATTATTTCTAGCGGCTTCATTAAACTTGCTACTCGCTGCAGGGAAAACAGTCAAACGTGGAGAACGTTAGTTCCAGAAGCAAACAATAAAATGCAAAGCGTTCGCACAAAGTGTACCTTCACAAATACTATAATGCTTTCGCCAGTTTGTGTGTTTCTGTCATTTAAAAAGGAGAAAGACTAGAATAATTTAAAATTTAAATAAATCTACATTTTGCAGCGTCTAGAGTGGAACTGGTTCCGCAGGAAACATTTTTCCACCTAATATGAATAATATCGTGTTAAAACTTCACGTGTGAATTTAGAGCGAAATTTCTGGAAACAGCGCGGGCAGTAGCAAACTCGGAATCGTATTTGAATCGCAGACGACTCTAAAACAAATGTCTGTCGCCTTCTGGAGGTAGAGATGAACCTGCGACGTCGGATATAGAGGTTTGCAGAAAATTTCACGAGACAGCATTCAGTTTTTGAACGATGCATTTCAACAAAAAAGTTTGTTATTTTCCTAGAACGGAGCTGATATGTTTTGTTTAATATCATTCCAAAATAGAGATATTCTCGCCGCCCAGTTTCTAAATTCTCTAATCTTATTTGTAAAAAAATAGTTTATCTTGCATTAATATTTATTTCAAAACAAAGAGGGTACGAGCATTCAGCATAAATTTTTAAATTATTCATAACTTCACAATTATTTTGTGCATTTTTAATTAACATAAAATAAAATTATGGTGCCTCTAGTGTTACATAATTATTTTCACAAGAAAAATCTGTTATCATGATTGGATTATTTTATTCGCTATATAATCAGGTCACTGTAATAATTTTTTTTATTTGATCGTATGGTCGGTTCCACCAAGTTTGATGTAATACGGTTGAACTCATGAATGAAAGTAAAAATGATAGTCGCATTATATCATTGAGTGGTATAAGCTTTGTGTTACTTCTGTTTGTATTACCCCATTATGTCATTAATTCTCTTCAGTCTGATCAATATTTATCCAATGTTGACAGTACCACCGAGGCCGTATGTAAAATTGTAAAAATAATCTTAGATTGTATTATACAATTTCCCAGTTTGTTCGTTGTCACTCACATTATTTATGGGTACTATTTTATTCTATCAAAACACATGTACAGATAACATAACCTAGAACATAGAGAACATAGTGATAGAATATCAGGAGAGGAGAAGAATTCGATCACATAACGTCAGCTTACTCAATCATCGACGTTATACAATGCTAAGCTCGAAAATTAACGGTACTTATTGGGTCAAATTAGAAATCATAAGATAAAACTATAGCATATATAGGCGAAAAACGAAAAATATTCAAGTGAATAGACTTCTGAAAACATGTTTATAAGATAAAAAGTTAGACATAATCATTCCGTCATACCCTCGCACCCAAAAATCGTATTGGACCTTGTGGTAGGAGTATTGGCATATAACATAGAACCCTGCTTTTCACAGATAGCCGTCCTTAATGCACTATTTGCCACTGTATTTTTTTTTCTTAGAGCTTTACGCCTCTTCGACGTAGAAGTCTTTAGAAAGACAGAAAACTGGAGACGTAGGTGTGGAAGGAATTCCAACAAATTATTTTAAAAGAACCATCCCGGCATTCACCTGAAGTGATTTTAGGAAACTACAGATAAACGAAATGTGCTTGGCAGGACGGAGTTTTAAACTCACGTCTTCCCGAATGCTAGAACTGAACGTTACCACCCTATATTAATATACACAGGAATTGTACGAACTCATTCCATTTCATTGCCACTAAAAATTTACAATAAACAGTGGCAAATGTCATGTTGCTCGCGTGAACTTGCAGGTGTAGGTTTATGAATCCAACAGGACTTATGTGTATATTTACTGCCATCTCCTGTGATCTGAAAGTCTCTATAACCGATCCTCCTCATAACAACACAATTTAGTATTGATACTTTTTAAGCATTGTTTCTTATTGTTTTCTGTAATGCATGACAAGAACGAGCGGTGTTGTGTGATACGAGCTGACTTTTGGAGGGTAACCCATTTTCCAACCCTTTATTGTGCTAATGCTAGAATTTTCTCACGTTGTTTGATACTACTAGTACAGTATACTTAGAATTATATGAGCAGAGAGAACGGTTGCGACAGTAAACTAAGGAACTACATATTTTTGTTGGTGAAGTCTGAAACGTATGTCGATCGTAAGGAGCAGGTATGGCGATGTTAACAGTTTCGTTATTGAAATTTTAATATAACATTTTTACGGATTTTTAATGCACAGTTTGTAAAATTTTCGATTTAACTTTTTTGGTAATCCAAGAACTGATATCTCCCACACCAGCAATCACAGTCAAAGATATTATTGCAACTACCAACATTGTAGACCAAAAGATACAACTAACTTGGCGCTAGTTACTGTATATCCAAATTAATTCATCTATTGTTGAATTCCGTACCGCTGCTTTCCATTAAACCGTGATCGTATCCTTTAATTCCATTAGCTCATTACCTACGCGGAAGAAAATACCTAATAAAAACCAAGTTCTGTTTCTAATTTCCCATAGTCTGATTTCTTAGGCAAACAACTGAACCCTAACAGTCAGTGGTCAAGGGCATAACTAAATATATGGTAATTCAGAGAGCATCTACAGGATTAAAATTTATTTGTATATACTTCCACCCAACTGTCCACTGCGATGAACATCTCAATCAATAGAGAACGGTATATTGACTAGAGTTAAAGCGTACAGTTACATTACAGATTCTATTTCAAATCCTCAGTATATAGCATAGTAGAACGCAGGTAAGTCTACAAAAAAATTTCCAGTGCATTGTGGAAACCTTCGAAATGAAAAACTGCTTCTTACACAGGAAAGATGCTTTGGATCTATTGTACATTTTCATATCACATTAATGATATACAAATTAGAACAAGACAATTTGTTTACATTCGTACAGAGTGATGTTTCGGTGTAGACGATCTGAAATATTAGATGCTGCCTGTAAACAATGCTGCAAAAACTTCAACTGTGGTATTATACCACAAATATTTCTTTCGTGTACTTTATCTTTTCATTTTATTTTCCCGAATAGATATGCAATTTCTTCATTGATTGTAGTAATTCCTGCGAGATTGATGCGAATAGTATTAGGAGTGTATCACTTTTTGTTCTCTGTCTTTCATAATAAAAATACTGGCTCTGCTATTACAGCACAAATTTGTTGATGAAGGACACTTCCTCGGTTCATACTCTGAACAATCCATTTAACAGATCTGTGGAACATATCACTTCAGTCGCTTTGTATCTCTTGCTCTCTTACCTATTTTGTAATTCGGTTTTCGAACTGCCTGAACACATATGAACACACATGTATCTCCTATCAGAGGATAATTGTTGTGCATAGTTTCACAGACGCAGTAAAGAAAGCAACGATAGAAAAAACCGGAAGCGCTGGTAAATACTCACTGTAGGTTTCACTATTTGTCGCTAGCTGACTACAACTTCATGTTTTGGTGAGGTTGCATGTGTTAGATTCTCTGTTGTAGTGTTGTCTCGCTATCACGTGTGTTACTTGATCTATTTTCATAATAGCGTGTATTTAAAAAATCATTAGTGGAAATGAATAATACCAGATTTATCTGTCAGTGTAACTGATTGAAATTTGCAATATTCCACAATTCATTTATTTTTAATGAGCCCTGTGTGTGTAACCAGAAGGGATTGCAATTTCCTAACCAGTTCATATAAAAATACTTACATGGGTTCCACAGAAGAAAAAATAACAGAACTCTGCTCAAACAGTTATTTGACGGAAAACTACTACAATATTAAGAGATTCAAGAATTTATTGTTGTTATATGTACATAAGATATCAGTTTCTTTGGATTCGAAGAAATCAAACAGAAGAATACCTGAGTCGTATATTTACTGCGCGTTTCAGTACGTACGATGCTAGTAGGAACATTCCATATTCTTCAATTTCACTGAAACCAATAACTGACGTAAATTTTCATAGCTCTCCTACTACTGCGAAAACGAATTCCTTTAATACCTGC
Organism: Vandiemenella viatica; assembly: GCA_031002005.1. Classification (NCBI taxonomy): domain Eukaryota; kingdom Metazoa; phylum Arthropoda; class Insecta; order Orthoptera; family Morabidae; genus Vandiemenella; species Vandiemenella viatica. The sequence continues at coordinate 135,395,845 of CM061919.1, forward strand.
GCAGCATATGTAGGGGGAAAATGTTATTTATTTCTTTTGCTTTGTAGCATTTCAAGAAATATGCTACGAAAGAATGTTATTGTCTTCTTGTTTGGGCAATTTCCTGGAAGTACGTGAAATTTGTTATCACTTAAATAATAATGATTCCGTGTGGTCGTAGTGACAAGGTTTCAATTGGCGGCGTATTCGGCCCCTGTCGTAGCCACTTTAAATTAACCCGGCAATCCCACCGGCGATAGGGGAGCTACAGTTTAACGTGGAATCTGAAACACGGTCGTGTTCTGGCGCACTTCACATTACACAGCAAGCTGTGCCGTAGGTGAAGATCCAGTTAAGGACCCATGAAAATGTCAGCCTAGACAGAGATTCGAACCGGAGACCTTTAAACCCTAGTCAGACGCTTTAACCAAAGAGCCAGACCGCTCTTATCACTTAAAATTTTTAGATGGTTTGTTAATTTAGCGTTACTGTATTACTTTTGAGAGACTAAATTTTTAACTATGTATCAGGTAGCTCCATAAGATATAATCGAATAGCAAAGATAAAATTGGGATACTGAATTAAAAAACTAAATGTGAGACAACATCCAGGTTCTAAGTTGTTGAGGAGTGTATTGTGCAGCCTTCCTGTAATCACTTTAAGTTGGACGCCTAAAAGTTGTACATTAAAGTACATTAAGTGATCTGAGATGGTTGGAACTATTTAAGATTTTCCTCACATTTGTTTCAACATTTTGAGGTTCAAGCGTAGGTTATCTTAAGTTCATATTGTCCTTGATCAATCTCCTCAAGTGACCACGATGCTAGTTTAAAGAACACGCACGCTACAGAAGGAAGGGGTGTCGCAGCGATTTAGAAACCTTGGCTGAGTTAAGACTACGTGTGAAGAATGTGATGCGTGAGGCCTTCAACGATTTTCATTCAAACACTCTCTCTAAGAGTCTCGCAGAAAACCCAAAGAAATTTTGGTCGTATGTTCGTAAAGTCAGTTGTACCAACAGCAATATTCGAGCACTAGTTCGCGAAGGGTCCGAGGTTATTGAAAGCCGCGATAAAGCTAATGTACTAAATACTGTATTCAAAAATTCATTTACTGACGAAAATAAGGATAGCATTCCCGTTTTCCCACGTCGTGTCGAGTTGGAGATGGAATCATTACGAATAGATACTGCAGGTATCATAAAGCAATTAGAGCTCCTAAAGTGGGGAAAAGCACCTGGCCCGGATGGTATTCCAGTAAGAGTATTTCAGAGTATGCGGCGGAAATCGGGCCATTTCTGTCTGATATATTCAGTAAATCCCTAGAAGAGCGAAAAGTACCTTCAGACTGGAAAATAGCGCAAGTAACTCCGATTTTCAAGAAAGGTGATCGCAGCGATCCTGGAAACTATCGTCCCATATCTATAACATCTGTTTGTAGTAGAGTTATGGAGCATATTATATGCTCGAACATTATGAATTTCCTAGATGAAAATAATTTGCTTACAACAAATCAACACGGATTTCGGAAGAAAAGATCATGTGAAACACAGCTGGCCCTATTTACACACGATGTAATGAAAGTTATTGATGCAGGTTCACAAGTAGATGCAATTTTTTTAGATTTTCAGAAAGCCTTTGACTCTGTGCCACACAACCGCCTTTTAGCGAAACTACGAGCGTACGGTATATCGGATCAGCTTTGCGAATGGATAAAGGATTTTCTAACTGGTCGATCGCAGTATGTCGTTGTTGCAGGAGAAAGTTCTTCTAATCTAGATGTCACATCGGGTGTACCTCAAGGAAGTGTAATAGGACCACTTCTTTTTTTAATTTTTATAAACGATCTCGGAGACAAAGTGAAAAGCCTTTTTAGATTGTTTGCTGATTATGCGGTTATTTATAGGGAAGTAAGGAATTTGGCCGATTGTTTAGCAATTCAGCGTGATCTGGATGTTATTTTGGCTTGGTGCGCTGAGTGGCAACTCACACTAAATTGTAAAAAGTGTAAGACAATGAGCATAACTAACAAAAAGAACCCAATTGTTCAGAAATACGAGGTAAACAGTTCAGTTATTGATGTGGTCGATTCTATGAAATATTTGGGAGTGACAGTACAAAGGAACATGAAATGGGACTTACATATTAATACGTTGGTAGGTAGAGCTAATTCTAGGCTGCGGTTCCTAGGTCGAATTTTGAAAAATTGTAATGAACAAACAAAGGAGATAGCGTACAAATCTCTTGTACGTCCACATTTGGACTATTGTTGTGCCATTTGGGATCCGTTTCGTAAGGGGCTGATTGAGAGTACAGAGAAAGTACAGAGAAGAGCCGCTCGATTCGTGACCGCTTGCTACAGTCCTTATGAAAGCGTTACGGAACTGATTAGTAAACTAGGCTGGGAGTCTCTGGTAGATAGACGACGCACGTTTCGTATAAACTTATTGGTAAACATGCGTACTCCCACTTTCACTTACGAGTGTAGTGAAATACTTCGTCCACCAACCTATTTGGGTCGGCATGACAGGAAAGATAAAATTAGAGAAATAAGGTGCCGCACTGATTCTTATATGAATTCCTTTTTTCCTCGTACCATTAGGGATTGGAATGCACAACAAAGAGATTAGGTTTGGTGCTGAGCACCCTCTGCCACCCACAGTTTTGTGATTTGCAGAGTATATATGTAGATGTAGATGTAGATGAACGTTACTGCTACTACAAACATTAATAGGATCTCATCTGTTGATCAAATAAGAAACTTTTAATGTATTTTCTTGTATGACTGACAGCTTACTGAGTACGGTAATTGCGTAATTCCTCCCGTTTAACAAGTTCACAGTCCTCGACGTCACTGCTAGTGATACCCCCTACAGACGACCTGATTTGGTCGGCCTGACCATATCATCCATAAAATCAGGTCTCGCATCCACACGAGGCCTGATCTGCAGTCTGCTTTCCACAGCCGGTGCGAACGCACGGTAATCATGCCGCCTGTTTTGTCGAAACAACAGACAGTTGCATTTGTTTTAGCGTTAAGTGTTGATTTAGAAAACAAAAGAAGAATATGAGCTAAAAAATGGCTTAAGAAAAGAAATGAATTTAGCGACATGAAGTTAATTAGAGAACTTGACAGTGATGATTATCGCAGTTATTTACGAATGGATTGCGAAAGTTTCATCGAGCTATTAAATTTAGTGAAACTTCTTATCACCATCATGAGAGAATCTGTTATAGCGGAAGAACGATCAATTTCAACTCTTAAGTATTTGGCAACGGGTAGGGAGTATGCTGATCTCAAGTTCAGTGCTGCAATCTCTGCACAATTACTGTCACAAATAATTCCTGAAACACGTGAAGCAATTTGAAAGGTTTTAAAAAACTTTATATAGGTAAGAATTTTTTTACTATAACCTCTCTATTAAACGAATATGACAGGGACAACTATCATTTTTAATTTTCACAAGAAGTATTTTTAATTTTACTAATCATATTAATATCATTTATTTATGATCAAAAATTCTTTCAAAACTGTCCCTTCCCCTTCAAATACAGCATTTGGTTGTTGAGAACATTGTGCTGGAAAACTGTTATGTTCTTTAACAGATGTTTGCGGTGGTGATGCTAACTCTGGTGAAACTGTTCGTAATGTATACCGTAGCTGTTGCGATTGGGAATGGGTGCAGAGTGAAAAGATGGACTATATTCGGGCTGTAATATTACAATGGTATTATCGCTACTTGGGGTAACAGATCTTGTATTGGTTACAAGTATTTGCCTTGGTGAACGTGATTTAGGGGAATGGGACATAGTGTTTTTAGTAGAAATAGGTTTGGTTAATTTATTTTGTGCTGGTGGGACTGAACGGTAATCACTTGCATTACATGAATATGATTCCGGAGTTGGTATGTGTGGCTATGTGAATAACTGGAGTGGAGTGGTGATGCTATATAGAATAATAATCAGTTGTATTATTGTTAACATTAATCGAAGATTGTATAGTTAACTGTTCCAGTTTGCCATAAAACATAACTACCGAAATTAACTTTTCAGCGACACATCTTTGAAACTGAGTCATTTCTTTCAATTGTAATCCCATTGCTCTCCCAAAACTATCAGTGGAATTTTCCTCAGCAGAAATTAACCTTTGAGCTGTATCAATCAGCTGTTCTTGTTTCTTCTGAAGGTCAGTCAAACGTCTTTTACATTTGTGTACTTCTTTTTCAGATGCCTAAAACAGAAAATGAATGGTTAAATATAGCCAGACAATATGAAAGAACGTGGCAATTTAATCACTGCATCGGCTCCATGGACGGCAAGCATATTGCTATTTTAAAACCAACGAGAAGTGGATCACTATTTTATAATTATAAGGGGACATTTAGCGTCGTACTGTTTGCAGTCGTTAACGCCATTACGAGTTCCTTTCCGTGCATTCCGGCACCAACGGGAGTGTATCAGAGGAAGGCATTATAAAATGCAAAAAGTTTTACAAGAAATTAATTGCAGATGAGCTGCAACTGCCAGAAGCGTCATTGTTGCCTAGAACAAATACATTGGCTCCATATGTTTCCATTGGCGACAATGCATTTGATCTGAATGACCACATATTAAAACCTTACCCACAGAAAAGCATAATACATGAAATTTTTAATTACGGACTTTCCAGAGCTAGAAGGGTAGTGGAAAACGTTTTCCGCATTTTGGCATCACGTTTCCGAGTATTCCAGAAACCCATACAGGTGGTTATTCAAAATGTTGATAAAATAATAATGGCCAGTTGTCTCTGCATAATTATTAGAAAACAATCTGTGAATTATATTACAAATTCATGTATTGATAACGATGTTGAAAATGAGACATTACAACCAGGGCAATGGCGACAACATAATGAATTATTGCCATTTCAAAGAAAAGCCAAAGATACGGAAAATCTTTATATGCTTCCAACAATTCTACTAACACCCTTCGTTCAGTGACAGCTTCCTCCATTGTGACGTCACAAATAGGTGTTTACTGTTCGAAGGTCTTTGAGCAACTGAGGTGAAATCGGCCTGACTAAATCATGTCACGCTCTACACGACCTGATCTGGTCAGACCCTGACCAGATCGGCCGACTCTGCCACCCGACAAGGATTTATCAGGCGACAAGCCTACACACCATACGATATTGCTCCTGATCTGACCGTATCAGGCGTCAGATCAGGTCGTGTGTAGGGGGCTTGAACCACGTAACAGGAAAATGTAAAAGCTTAATAAAACCTTGTGAAAAGCTATTGATACACCAAACAACCATATAATCCGCTCGGGCTTAGAAGATTAAACTGTTACAGTCGATATTTCGTTTATGCCAGATAATTATGTTCTAAAGACTATTATGTCATAGGAATTAAGCGATAATAGCTTTTATTATCTCCTAAATATTGCCTCCAAATTTCAATTTCAGAACAGCTTTCAAATACGAAACAGAGCAAAATGCATGAATTCTGAATTGAAAAAATACGCTGAAATTGTCAGAACATTTTACATGTCAAAATTATCCGGAATTGATAACGTGAAAATAACGACATTTTGTACAATGTAACTATTAATAGAATTTATTTACTTCCATTGAATTTGCCTTCCACTGAAAATTTCATTACTCTTTTATCTCCCTAATGAATATCTCTTCAGTCCATAGCTTTGAGTGTATTAACTCGTATTTGTGCTATCATTCTAACATTGTTTCTTGAAATAGTGCAGTTGAGAGAATATAAATACAAAATTTTGGTTGTTTGTGGGGCCTAAATGAGTAAGCGCCGTTTCAATTATTCTCTATTTTTTTAAGGAAAAAATCCGTGATAGTGGCGTGGTGCCTGTAGTTTTTAAGAAAGTATCCCAACTGTTCTAAGGATCCTGTATGCAGATGCCCACTGGTGCTGCCTGATACCTCTGAAATGCTGAAAGTTTTCTACATATAACAAATAGAAAGAGAAGAGTTTACGGATAAAAAAGGTCGAAAGTTTATTCGCGCACACAAATAAAAACTAATCAAGGAACATACTCAACAATCGAGGGAGGCCAACTCAAGTTGCACTTTCATTGTTTAGACTCCGGCCTCGGGTATGGGTGATTTTAATTAAGTGTTGTGTTAGTCTTGTTCCGTTCTCACTACAATATCCCACAATTAAATAAGAAATCACGAAATAACAGTTAGAATATTATAAATTGGACCAGTGGCGTAGCTAGGTCAACAAGGGCCCCGGTGCAAAAAATTTATTTTGGGGCCCTCAGGCCAGATGGGCGACCTGTTTTTTTGCTTTGTGTGTTGGTAGGGGCCCCCTGAACTGAGGATGGGGCCCTTGAGCATTCGTTGGGGCCCCCCTGAGCAGCGAGGGCCCTTAGTGAGGGGCTCCTGTGTTCTCAGGGGGCCCCTTAGACGACGGTAGAGCTAAAAAAAAAAAAAAAAAAGGTTGCCAGTTTACCGTGAAGGCTCGTGGGCCCTCTAAACTGCGCCTGAGGGCCCTAGAGGTGCGCTTAGGGGCCCCCTGAGCGTGAGGGCCCCGGTGCACTGCACCGCCTAGCCCCATAGTAGCTACGCCCCTGAATTGGACCTGGATAATAGTCACGGAGATCGTAGGACAAATTTTATATTTAAAAAAAAAAAAAATAACAAGGGCGTTGCGGACAAGTTGCCTCGGATTTAAGCAGCATGGATTTTTTCATTTCGGGGGGGCACTTTAATCTGTGGTGTTTGAAACACATGTCGATTCTGAAATTAATCAACTGGTAATATAACGTATGCATCGAAAATAATGGTGGAAACTTCGGACAACTTCTGTAACATGAAATGGAATAAAGGTTTTCCCCCAAATCTCTGCATTGTGTGCTTTCATTTCTTGTGCCTGTGCTACCACTTTCTCATGACGTTTCCGGTCATGGGCTCCTATACCAAACTTAATCGCTTTGATGGTCTACTCCTCCTCTTGAAGGTTCTACTTCTAACTGTAGGATAGGACACCCTGCATATCTTACATGATTGGTGGGCATGGTTGACCGTTTTACATCAGTCGCGTGCTCTCATGCAAGCATCGTTTCTATCGGGATCTGTGACGTATCTTTGCATTCGACACGAGTTTCAGATACATTAGTCCATCTGATCTTGTCTTGCAGTAACACTTTCATTTAATGTCCATGAAGTATGTTAAATATTTATTGTTTCACTTAATATCACTTCGTAATACACCACGAGAGTGGAAACTGTTAACTGATACTTGTTTCTCGAAGATCGAATAACACAACACTTTATAGTGACCATCCAATTTCAAATGGATTCACGAAATCGTTGTGCGGTGGCGAGAGAAGGTAGGGTGAGCAGGCGGGGTTTGGTTTATGTTTCCCGAGGTGGGTCACATCTTAATCTTTGGATTATCGCTGCCAAACGCAGATTTGGCAACGGATTCTTGGCAGTACTCATTAGATCAGCGGTTCCCGATTTTTTTTTTGGCCACGGAACCCTAATTAATCATACATTTTTTGGCGGATCCCCATTTTTATAAACGTAAGATGAACAACCAGTCTGGCATCGGTAAGTCATCACAAACGGAAGCAGAACTATGATAGCCTTCTCACGGCGCGGTTATGACTCTTTTCAACGAACATTTTTTTTAAAATCCTTGGACGGAACACGGAACCCTTGTCACCCCTCCACGGAACCCTTGTCACCCGTCCACGTAACCCCACGGTACAGCGAACCACCATTTGGGAACCACTGCATTATATGCGCGTAAGTTACCCCAATAGTGTCTCTCAACACGCTGCAAGGTAAGCCCTGCTAGCAAGTGAAAAAAAGCGTTATTGCTTTGGGCGGTGTGAGCCCATTGGGCCATTCCACATGGTATCCGCGTTAAGATGAATTCCCACAGTAGTATAGAAAGGGGGGAGCGCTGCCAAAAGATACATTGTATCAATCTATTGTTCTATTGTTCTCCCCCCTCCCACCTGTCAATCATTTTCACACCTCTATTGTTCTCTCCCCTCCCACCTGTCAATCATTTTCACACCTATTGTTCTCTCCCCACTCCCACTTGACTAACCACTTGACTTGAGGGCCACTTGACTAACCACTTGACATGAGGGCCACTTGACTAACCACTTGACTAACCTCAGTTACACCCCTATTGTCCTTGACCACGCACCCCTCTAGCCGCACCAGGTGTGACGCAGCCGTTGCCAGACCACTTGAGCGAGCAACTGGACTTTCGGACAGATGTCGACATGCCGCTCCTTTTTCGAACGAGGAATTCACGGAGGTATTTGCCAGTGCGTGCCGAGGCAAATAACAGGTACATGCCGAGGCAAAATAACAGGTACATGTTGCGGCGGTGGGGGCGGGCGCCGCCACGTGGTTCGCCGTCGGGTTGGCCACGTTGTCTATACACACACACACATCGCGCGGCAAGCGGCGGTTGAACCGAGGCAAGTGCCGCGGCAAGCGGCGGCTGAACCGCGGCTAGTTGCCGCGGTGCGGCAACATGCCGCGGCTGAGTCCCGCTGCAGGAGTGACGTTGCGGCCGCACGGCGCCGCGGCGCAGCTCGTCGCTGCGGTTGCAGCACCTTCGGCGGCTGCATCCGTGCGGCAGCCGTCAAACGCGACAGCCACAAACACCGCACGATTCCAGCCACGGACGGGACAGCGAGCAGACGTGTTGGAACCTCGGATTCTATTGTTCTTTTGTTAGAACACTGCGGTGACCAACTGTTCTCCCTAACTCCAGTTTCATCGTATGGAGTGTAATGACTCTTCAGTCGTCTCACATCGTGATCTTTACAGGCGACAGAGGATTGAACGAAGGAACGGGAGAGAATTCAACTATGGTCCTTTGCGGGAACCACCCCGGCATTCACCTGGAGCGATTGCGGAAAAATCTTGTAAAATCGAAACGTGGTTGGCCGGACGGATATTTCAAACCGCGTCGTCCTAAGTTCCAGACCAGTACAACCTGTATCAATCCAATTGCGTATAGGAGCGGAGCACACTTACCTTATTTCACATGTCTAATGTTGATGGCTGCAACGTTGTATGACAATATGGATGCTCAGACAGGGGTTCGAACCAAAGCCAACCTCAGCTTCACCACCCTAGTACCAGCTGTCGATTCTATTGCTCTTTTGCCAGGCCATATTCGCCTGGAGTGATTTGAGGAAAACGAGAATATGGATGCTCAGACGGGAATTCGAACCAATGGATGCTTAGACGGGGGTTGGAACCAGAGGTAACCTCAGCTTCACCACCCTAGTACCAGCTGTCGATTCTATTGCTCATTTGCCAGGCCATATTCGCCTGGAGTGATTTGAGGAAAAACGAGAATATGGATGCTCAGACGGGGATTCGAACCAGCGATCGTTGTTTGACGGCATTCAATGGACGGGAATAAGCAATATACTTTATATTGAGCGCTTAATAAAATGCGATTTAAACCAATGAGGTTTCTTTCTTGAGTTAGGAATTAATGCCTTTAAACATACGACGAAACACATTTCTGAAAGCTCATTTAACGTATTATTAAGCACGTCATTTCTACCCCAATCACAGTAAGTACGATGATAAAATTTATATAGCGTTGATTGTAAAAAACTGAGCTTTCTATTTACCTAAAAATACTTTTTTTAAAACTGCTATTTCCGATAGCTGATAACAAATTTCGTTCGCTGAGTCAGAGGCTGAGCCCCAAGGAGGGTCGATTCTCACACAATGCTTCCTTCTGTCATCGCCACTCGAACGCGCCAGCTGCACAGCCCTAAAGACTCAAATTCATTTCGCGTAATATTAAGCTTTTAATTTCTACTCTTGGCATAAAGCGAGAAAAAAAAATGTTTATATCACGATAATTCTATGAAAATAACCTTTCCAATTAAACTATAATATTTTTAAAAAAACTTGTACTTCTGATAGCTGATCTTAAATTTGGGGCTCTGAGCCACGCTTTGTATTGCTGGGGTGAGGTTTCTATAGCGTATGTGGCGTTACTGCTGGGCGTTTTAATATTCCAAAAATATACGAGTACCAATACTCTCGACCCTTTACACTAACGCTCACAGCTTCAGTTGATATTCCAACAGCCTCCTATTCATGAATAAAAAATATTGTTGAATTGATATGTCAAGCGATCTACTCTAAAAAAGTACCCCAATGTATGAAGCATGCGGACTTTGCGTTTATTCATTCCACATTTAATACTCTGGCACTACACGCAGTTTGAGTTGAGAGACTTCTCTATTCACAGCCCACTTCCGGACGTCATCTCGATCATGACTGCATGTATTGTTTATATCGTAAGGTCAAGTGATCTACTCTAAAAAGTACCCTATTGTATGAAGCATGCGGACTTTGCGTTTATTCATTCTACATTTAATACTCCAACACTACACACAGTTTGAGTTGAGAGGGGTTTCTATTCATAGCCCACTTCCGGACGTCATCTCAATCGTGACTGCGTGTATTGTTTATATCGTAAGGTCAAGTGATCTACTTTTTTTTCCGGCATCACCTCGTTGACGTCAAAATCGTTAGACGTGGGGAAAGGACCGGGGAACAAGTAACTGGAAGAAATTTGGCAGTGACCTTTTGAACAAACCCAGGCGAAAATTCAGATGTGGGTGCCCCGGACAAGGATTCGAAACCGCATCTTCCCGAATGTGAATCTCATGTGCATTAGTGTCAGGCCACGAACTAAGGGATCACCATCGTAAGTGGATAAATTATTAGCGTACCAGTATGGCTTTACACCTCATAAACATCGACATCATTAGAGGCGGGAAAGGATTGATGTAGGGGGCGGTCACCTGGAGTGATTTGGGGAAACCATGGAAAACCACAATATGGATGCTCAGACGGGGATTCGAACCAGCGCCCTTCTGAATGCATGGTCAGAGCGTTAACACTCACCCACCACGCTCGGTAATTTTCGTGGACAATACTGAAAAATATCTATTCTGAGAAGTAATTTTTTTTTTTTTTTTTTTTTTTTTTTTTTTTTTTTTGCATGGTGCTTCGTAAATTATGAAATTTCCAAACATCTGAAATGACTGGTTACGCAGACATTGCTGCTACCAGAGACGCAGGGAAATAGTGTGAACTTCGACAAAACATCTTTAGCTGGGACGCTGTATGTTAGAGACTAATACAGTATCTCTAATCAACTACACAATCTTGCTACTTATCCCGTTCCTTTGGCAGAGGCATATTGCATACTGTACGGATATTGAGTGACCAAGACTTACTAACTGCGATAAGTTCGGCGAAAGACGTTTGTGACGGCCAGTGTTTTGGACAAAGTTTTGTGCATTTTCTTACGGCTCATACCGAGCGTGTTGGGTGAGCGGTTAACAGGGAAATAGTGTGAACTTTGACGAAACATCTTTAGCTGGGGCGCTGCATGTTAGAGACTAATACAGTAACTCTAATCAACTACACAATCTTGCTACTTATCCCGCTTCTTTGGCAGAGGCATGTTGCATACTGTACGGATATTGAGTGACCAAGACTTACTAACTGCGATAAGTTCGGCGAAAGACGTTTGTGACGGCGAGTGTTTTGGACAAAGTTTTGTGCATATTCTTACGGCTCATACCGAGCGTGGTGGGTGAGCGGTTAACAGGGAAATAGTGTGAACTTTGACAAAACATCTTTAGCTGGGACGCTGCATGTTAGAGACTAATACAGTAACTTTAATCAACTACACATTCTTGCTACTTATCCCCGTTTCTTTGGCAGAGGCATATTGCATACTGTACGGATATTGAGTGACCAAGACTTACTAACTGCGATAAGTTCGGCGAAAGACGTTTGTGACGGCGAGTGTTTTGGACAAAGTTTTGTGCATTTTCTCACCAGTCTAAAAATTTTACGAGACAAAGTTTTATTTTCGTGCTGTAGTATCCCCCAAGATTACTACGAAAGATTTTACACAATTTCTAACAGTCTGAACGTTAGCTATAATTTTGACCGAGAGTCCTCGATAAGTTATTGACATTCAAAAGTAACAGAGTTTCGACTGCCGCGCACTCTGCCTATGTCGTGGCTAACAAGTCTATGGTATTGCGTTTCAACGTGGGGGCAACGGCCAAGGCGTCGGTCACTGCGAGTTGCACGCTGATGAGGTTCCTCCAAAATGAATCACCGTTGGTTGTTAGGATCAGTATTTGGGTAAAAAGATACTATTTTAACCCCAGCAACCGTTAACTCGAGGCGAATGATGGGGGTAATTTTCTTCATTTGCCATGGCCGAATTCCCCACCGTTCCTCGTCCACTGTCCTTTTCCACCTCTAAAGGCTTCGATGTCGACGAGGCGTAGGAACATAAAAAAAAACCACGACCACCAACTCCAGATGAATGTCGAGTTATTCATTCAAAATACCATGCCCGAATTCCTTCCCAGTCCTTGCCGCCAGCCCTACAATTATGGCCTTTACATCCTCGCAATCACCAAATTATAGTGCCATTCGATTTACAGTAGACCTATCAACGGCATTGCCGGTATAAACAGCCTTGAAACGACGATGAATCGCAGTAGGAATCACTTTGTCAGCAGTTAAAAATTCGATAACAGCACGATGTTTGACTCACGTTGACATAACACTAGAACACTTCTCCATAATTCAGGACAACAAATCCTTACTTCTCAGTACTTTCAAATAAAATGTAATGTCGCTTGGTATGTATGTCTGGCGTCAGAGTTTTTCAGTCGTAACAGCCTTACCTAAGGACAGGACTGAACACGTTTACCCCCACCACCACGGACTAGACCTGATTACTACCCAAATGGACTGCTAGTGCCAGTGTACAGAGATGGCCAGCCCGGTACTGTTGTTTTCGTCTGTGTATCAGCTCAATGCTGCTGATTCTAAGCGTTTGACGATAGGTTTATCGTCCAAACATGAATTTGAAAACAGTAGTAGTGCTCGAAAAAGTTGGATACCGCACCAAGGTTATACTAACGTATGAAGAATGGGTCGTGCTGACTCAAGTATTGGATGTAGTGTCAGATTTGTTCTACACAGGCAGCCCCCAGACAAACATTCCACTTGGTGAGAACGCCGTCTCCTTCCGTACGATTGCCAGGACGAAAACTGTATGTTTTTACCCAAATGTTGACCCCACCAGCGGCATCTTCTTCAGCGATTCAACTTGGAAGAACCTCATCGACGCGCAGCCTGCAGTGTCCAGCGCCTTGACCGTCAAGAAGAGGTGGGGATACCTAGTTGCAAGATACTACACAGAATTTGTGGACATTTTATCTAGTAAAGTGCTACGAGGACTATCATATGGCAACAGTGCAAAAACTGGTTGATATGCATATTCGTGATGTTTATGTGACTCAATTGGCCCCCAGTTCGTCACTGGACTATAATCTACTAAAATATGAACTTATTGCATATAAAAATTTACTTGTATTACCTGCTATTAACAATGTAGTGATTAAGAATTATAACCCAGGATACTACATTGATGTGAACAGTGTGAATAAAATCACATAGTAAGTTATTCAATTTGTTTTATTTTATCCACTTTCCATTAATAAAACCCTTTACAGAGTTATTTTTATGAGTTCTTGTAGTGGCGTGACGCTTCATCACTTACATACTGGTCTGAAGAGTGAATTGTAATAGACGCCAACATTCGAAAAGACATAAATTTTTTGGATATAAGTAATTATGCGGCAGTTTCTATGAATATCATAAAAAAAACAGTGTGAAAATGTACAAAATCATGAAATTTGGTCATATATAACAAAAATCGGTAAAAAATGTAAATTTCGTCCATGAATGAAGTCAATGGTCACATAAAAATCACACCTGCGTGTATCACAATATCGTTCATATAATGTGTGTGGATTACAGAAATACGTGTTATATGGGGAAAAAAAAGTGTAATGGCAGTCACCGGATAAACTAAAATGTGGTTTTTTTTTCAGTAATAAATATTTTCTGATGAATAACGAAACTTGGTAGAGTTCTCCAGAGTCAACACACACGTCACGTAACCATCATGATAGACGTGTCAGTGGAAGTGCATCGGATGCTGCATTCACATGTGCATATGGAGTACTCTTTAAATTTCCTCCACAAAAGACGTAAATTGTATGAATTACATGTTTGCTAACTCTTTATTTTCATAACAATAAACATGCAGAGTCTAAACACACTTATAGACACGTCAGAGGAAGTGCACAGGGTGATAACTATATATACTAGCTAGTGTTTGTACCAAACGAGGTGAAACAACATATATGTGTGCAGAAACTGACTTAACGCAGTTACACGGAACGCAGTCTGCGTTTAAAGACAATGGCTCTCGCTCTCTCTCACACATACACGCATAACGTTACCATCAATATAGACACGTCAGAGGAAGTGCACAGTCGGAAAAGATCGTGAAAACAGGTAAAACATCACCGCAATTATACCACTTCACTATACGAAAGATGTCATCGGTTTACATGGTTAGAAGGTGTCCATCATGCCATACGATGTGTATTGAGTGCATCCACCAAAATAGAAAAAAAACGTCAGACATGATGCGGTGTTCCATCATAAATGAACTCATTCTGTTTACGGTCCCGATATGACATCGGACAACTTGAGTAGTACATCAGATATACCTGTCGAAAGTCACACTAAAGTACTGAAGTTGAACTAACCAGAGCATGCAGAAGATGAGAACATCACAAGTTTCATTAAACAACACTACCCTCCACAAGACCGAAACATAATGGGCTCAATACCAGATGAAACATAAATTATGTTAGATATCAGTCTAGTAAGTGCCACTTTCGATGAATTTCATTTAAAAAGTGCAAAAATAGATCAAAATTCAGGAATACTGGTCAAATATAGCAAAATGTTGGTTAAAAACTTATGGCACTTTCTGAGAAAGAACTTATGCTAAAGTCTGGTTAATACAGAATGTTAAAGTGTTTGTTATAGTTGGTTAGAGTAAATAAAGGTTAGGTTATTTCAACTCACCATCTCATGGTGCCACTGATACATGGATATCCAAAAGTGTTTGCTGAGGCGGCTTGGGCTCCACCCGCGGCCTAAGAGACCGGTATTATGCGCGGCCTAAGAAGACCGAAATTTCGCGCGCCGGTTTTTCCGGATGCAACGCGTTTGTATTTTTCTATACAGCAGCAGCTTACTGTGGGGCCCAAGCCGCCTAGGCTAGTATATATAGTTATCACCCTGTGCACTTCCTCTGACGTGTCTATAATGTTGGTAATGTTATATGTGATTAGACACTGCATGTTATTGTTATGAAAATAAAGAGTTAGCAAACATGTAATTCATACAATTTACGTCTTTTGTGGAGGAAATTTAAAGAGTACTCCATATGCACATGTGAATGCAGCATCCGATGCACTTCCACTGACACGGTCTATCATGATGGTTACGTGACGTGTGTGTTGACTCTGGAGAACTCTACCAAGTTTCGTTATTCATCAGAAAATATTTATTACTGGAAAAAAAAACCACATTTTAGTTATCCGGTGACTGCCATTACACTTTTTTCTCCCATATAACACGTATTTCTGTAATCCACACACATTATATGAACGATATTGTGATACACGCAGGTGTGATTTTTATGTGAACCATTGACTTCATTCATGGACGAAATTACATTTTTTACCGATTTTTGTTATATATGACCAAATTTCATGATTTTGTACATTTTCACACTGTTTTTTTTATGATATTCATAGAAACTGCCGCATACGTACTTATATCCAAAAAATTTATGTCTTTTCGAATGTTGGCGTCTATTACAATTCACTCTTCAGACCAGTATGTAAGTGATGAAGCGTCACGCCACTACAAGAACTCATAAAAATAACTCTGTAAAGGGTTTTATTAATGGAAAGTGGATAAAATAAAACAAATTGAATAACTTACTATGTGTATTTATTCACACTGTTCACATCAGTTTAGTATCCTGGGTTATAATTCTTAATTACTACATTGTTAATAGCAGGTAATACAAGTAAATTTTTATATGCAATAAGTTCATATTTTAGTAGATTATAGTCCAGTGACGAACTGGGGGCCAATTGAGTCACATAAACATCACGAATATGCATATCAACCAGTTTTTGCACTGTTGCCATATGATAGTCTCGTAGCACTTTACTAGATAAAATGTCCACAAATTCTGTGTAGTATCTTGCAACTAGGTATCCCCACCTCTTCTTGACGGTCAAGGCGCTGGACACTGCAGGCTGCGCGTCGATGAGGTTCTTCCAAGTTGAATCGCTGAAGAAGATGCCGCTGGTGGGGTCAACATTTGGGTAAAAACATACAGTTTTCGTCCTGGCAATCGTACGGAAGGAGACGGCGTTCTCACCAAGTGGAATGTTTTGTCTGGGGGCTGCCTGTGTAGAACAAATCTGACACTACATCCAATACTTGAGTCAGCACGACCCATTCTTCATACGTTAGTATAACCTTGGTGCGGTATCCAACTTTTTCGAGCACTACTACTGTTTCAATTCATGTTTGGACGATAAACCTATCGTCAAACGCTTAGAATCAGCAGCATTGAGCTGATACACAGACGAAAACAACAGTACCGGGCTGGCCATCTCTGTACACTGGCACTAGCAGTCCATTTGGTAGTAATCAGGTCTAGTCCGTGGTGGTGGGGGTAAACGTGTTCAGTCCTGTCCTTAGGTAAGGCTGTTACGACTGAAAAACTCTGACGCCAGATCATACATACCAAGCGACATTACATTTTATTTGAAAGTACTGAGAAGTAAGGATTTGTTGTCCTGAATTATGGAGAAGTGTTCTAGTGTTTATGTCAACGTGAGTAAAACATCGTGCTGTTATCGAATTTTTAACTGCTGACAAAGTGATTCCTACTGCGATTCATCGTCGTTTCAAGGCTGTTTATACCGGCAATGCCGTTGATAGGTCTACTGTAAATCGAATGGCACTAAAATTTGGTGATTACGAGAATGTAAAGGCCATAATTGTATGGACTGGCGGCAAGGACTGGGAAGGAATTCGGGCATGGTATTTTGAATGAATAACTCGACATTCATCTGGAGTTGGTGGTCGTGGTTTTTTTTTATGGTTCTACGCCTCGTCGACATCGAAGCCTTTAGAGGTGGAAAAGGACAGTGGACGAGGAACGGTGGGGAATTCGGCCATGGCAAATGAAGAAATTACCCCCATCATTCGCATCGACGTTAACGGTTGCTGGGGTTAAAATAGTATCTTTTTACCCAAATACTGATCCTAACAACCACGGTGATTCATTTTGGAGGAACCTCATCAGCGTGCCAACTCGCAGTGACCGACGCCTTGGCCGTTGCCCCCCACGTTTGAAACGCAATACCATAGACTTGTTAGCCACGACATAGGCAGAGTGCGCGGCAAGTCGAAACTCTGTTACTTTTTGAATGTCAATTAACTTATCGAGGACTCTCGGTCAAAATTATAGCTAACGTTCAGACTGTTAGAAATTGTGTAAAATCTTCGTAATAATCTTGGAGGGGGATACTACAGCACGAATATAAAACTTATGTCTCGTAAAGTTATTAGACTGGTGAGAAAAACTTTGTCCAAAACACTCGCCGTCACAAACGTCTTTCGCCGAACTTATCGCAGTTAGTAAGTCTTGGTCACTCAATATCCGTACAGTATGCAACATGCCTCTGCCAAAGAAGCGGGATAAGTAGCAAGATTGTGTAGTTGATTAGAGTTACTGTATTAGTCTCTAACATACAGCGCCCCAGCTAAAGATGTTTTGTCAAAGTTCACACTATTTCCCTGTTAACCGCTCACCCACCACGCTCGGTATGAGCCGTAAGAAAATGCACAAAACTTTGTCCAAAACACTGGCCGTCACAAACGTCTTTCGCCGAACTTATCGCAGTTAGTAAGTCTTGTGTCACTCAATATCCGTACAGTATGCAATATGCCTCTGCCAAAGAAACGGATAAGTAGCAAGATTGTGTAGTTGATTAGAGTTACTGTATTAGTCTCTAACATGCAGCGTCCCAGCTAAAGATGTTTTTTCAAAGTTCACACTATTTCCCTGCGTCTCTGGTAGCAGCAATGTCTGCGTAACCAGTTATTTCAGATGTTTGGAAATTTCATAATTTACGAAGCACCATGCAAAAAAAAAAAAAAAAAAAAAAAAAAAAAAAAAAAAAAAAAAAAAATTACTCTCAGAATAGATATTTTTCAGTATTGTCCACGAAAATTACCCGAGCGTGGTGGGTGAATGTTAACGCTCTGACCATAGCATTAAGAAGGGCGCTGGTTCGAATCCCCGTCTGAGCATCCATATTTGGTTTTCCATGGTTTCCCCAAATCACTCCAGGTGACCGCCCCCTGCATCAATCCTTCCCGCCTCTAATGATGTCGATGTTTATGAGGTGTAAAGCCATACTGGTACGCTAATAATTTATCCACTTACGATGGTGATCCCTTAGTTCGTGGCCTGACACTAATACACATGAGATTCACATTCGGGAAGATGCGGTTTCGAATCCTTGTCCGGGCACCCACATCTGAATTTTCGCCTTGGTTTGTTCAAAAGGTCACTGCCGAATTTCTTCCAGTTACTTGTTCCCCGGTCCTTTTCCCCACTTCTAACGATTTTGACGTCAACGAGGTGATGCCGGAAAAAAAGTAGATCACTTGACCTTACGATATAAACAATACACGCAGTCACGATTGAGATGACGTCCGGAAGTTGGGCTATGAATAGAAAACCCCTCTCAACTCAAACTGTGTGCAGTGTTGGAGTATTAAATGTAGAATGAATAAACGCAAAGTCCGCATGCTTCATACAATAGGGTACTTTTTAGAGTAGATCACTTGACCTTACGATATAAACAATACATGCAGTCATGATCGAGATGACGTCCGGAAGTGGGGCTGTGAATAGAGAAGTCTCTCAACTCAAACTGCGTGTAGTGCCAGAGTATTAAATGTGGAATGAATAAACGCAAAGTCCACATGCTTCATACGTTGGGGTACTTTTTAGAGTAGATCGCTTGACATATCAATTCAACAATATTTTTTATTCATGAATAGGAGGCTGTTGGAATATCAACTGAAGCTGTGAGCGTTAGTGTAAAGGGTCGAGAGTATTGGTACTCGTATATTTTTGGAATATTAAAACGCCCAGCAGTAACGCCACATACGCTATAGAAACCTCACCCCAGCAATACAAAGCGTGGCTCAGAAGCCCCAAATTTAAGATCAGCTATCAGAAGTACAAGATTTTTTAAAAATATTATAGTTTAATTGGAAAGGTTATTTTCATAGAATTATCGTGATATAACATTTTTTTTCTCGCTTTATGCCAAGAGTAGAAATTAAAAGCTTAATATTACGCGAAATGAATTTGAGTCTTAGGGCTGTGCAGCTGGCGCGTTCGAGTGGCGATGACAAAAGGAAGCATTGTGTGAGAATCGACCCTCCTTGGGGCTCAGCCTCTGACTCAGCGAACGAAATTTGTTATCAGCTATCGGAAATAGCAGTTTTTTAAAAAAGTATTTTTAGGTAAATAGAAAGCTCAGTTTTTTACAATCAACGCTATATAAATTTTATCATCGTACTTACTGTGATTGGGGTAGAAATGACGTGCTTAATATTACATTAAATGAGCTTTCAGAAATGTGTATTCGTCGTATGTTTAAAGGCATTCCTAACTCAAGAAAGAAACCTCATTGGTTTAAATCGCATTTTATTAAGCGCTCAATATAAAGTATATTGCTTATTCCCGTCCATTGAATGCCGTCAAACAACGATCGCTGGTTCGAATCCCCGTCTGAGCATCCATATTCTCGTTTTCCCCAAATCACTCCAGGCGAATATGGGCTGGCAAAAGAGCAATAGAATCGACAGCTGGTACTAGGGGTGGTGAACTGAGGTTGCTCTGGTTCGAACCCCCCGTCTGAGCATCCATATTCAGATTCACCCCAGGTCGCCGTTTCCTCCGCGACTCTAATGACAACGAGGTGTAACGCCATACTGGCACGCAATGACCGCCCATTTAGGAGGGCTCTGGTTCGAACCCCCGTCTGAGCATCCATATTCAGATTCACCCCAGGTCGCCGTTTCCGCGACTATAATGATAACGAGGTGTACGCCATACTGGCACGCAATGACCGCGCATTTAGGAGGGCTCTGGTTCGAATCCCCGTCTGAGCATCCATATTCTCGTTTTTCCTCAAATCACTCCAGGCGAATATGGCCTGGCAAAGAGCAATAGAATCGACAGCTGGTACTAGGGTGGTGAAGCTGAGGTTGGCTCTGGTTCGAACCCCTGTCTGAGCATCCATATTGTCATACAACGTTGCAGCCATCAACATTAGACATTGAAATAAGGTAAGTTGTGCTCCGTCCCTATACTCAATTGGATGATACAGGTTGTACTGGTCTGGAACTTAGGACGACGCGGTTTGAAATACCCGTCCGGCCAACCACGTTTCGATTTTACAAAGATTTTTCGCAATCGCTCAGGTGAATGCCGGGGTGGTTCCCGCAAAGGACCATAGTTTGATTCTCTCCCGTTCCTTCGTTCAATCCTCTGTCGCCTGTAAAGATCACGATGTGAGACGACTGAAGAGTCATTACACTCCATACGATGAAACTGGAGTTAGGGGAGAACAGTTTGGTCACCGCAGTGTTCTAACAAAAGAACAATAGAATCCGAGGTTCCAACACGTCTGCTCGCTGTCCCGTCCGTGGCTGGAGTCCGTGCGGTGTTTGTGGGCTGTCCGCGTTTGACGGCTGCCGCACGGATGCAGCCGCCGAAGGTGCTGCAACCGCAGCGACGAGCTGCGCCGCGGCGCCGTGCGGCCGCAACGTCACTCCTGCAGCGGGACTCAGCCGCGGCATGGTTGCCGCCACCGCGGCAACTTAGCCGCGGTTCAGCCGCCGCTTGCCGCGGCACTTGCCTCGGTTCAACCGCCGCTTGCCGCGCGATGTGTGTGTGTGTATAGACAACGTGGCCAACCCGACGGCGAAACCATGTGGCGGCGCCCGCCCCCACCGCCGCAGGCATGTACCTGTTATTTTGCCTCGGCATGTACCTGTTATTTGCCTCGGCATGTACCTTGTATTTGCCTCGGCACGCACTGGCAAATACCTCCGCGAATTCCTCGTTCGAAAAGGAGCGGCCATGTCGACATCTGTCCGAAAGTCCAGTTGCTCGCTCAAGTGGTCTGCAACGGCTGCGTCACACCTGGTGCGGCTAGAGGGGTGCGTGGTCAAGGACAATAGGGGTGTAACTGAGGTTAGTCAAGTTGGTTAGTCAAGTGGCCCTATGTCAAGTGGTTAGTCCAAGTGGCCCTCAATTCAAGTGGTTAGTCAAGTGGGAGGGGGGAGAACAATAGAGTGTGAAAATGATTGACAGGTGGGAGGGGAGAGACAATAGGTGTGAAAATGATTGACGAAGGTGGAGTGGAGAACAATAGAACAATAGATTGATACAATGTATTTGGCAGCGCTCCCCCCTTTCTATACTACTTCCCACGACCCGTGATTTTTTATGCCGTACCACATCAGCCGAAGTGTAAGCGGACGTTTGATCTTTCCCAACTGGGCGACGGATAGAGGCGCGGCATCTCTGCCAGCACAGGTGAAACCCTTCCACGGCCCGCTCTTGATAGCTGGACCGGGGAGGCCGGCAAATGCGCTGGTCGTGGGAACACAGCTTAAGCAACATGGCGTTGGCTTAAGGCAGTCGCTTCATGTGTCTGGACTCGCCGGGTGTGCCGGGTCCTAGTATCCGAGACAGGCCCTCGGCAGACCTCACGGCGCTTACGCCTAAAGCTGCTGATGGACTACCCAATCCCACGATGTAACAGGCGTACCCTCAGCGTGTAGTGCGCGTTAGAAGTTCCACACAAGTGACCCCCACGTTGACTCCTCAAACGTTGCAAGTGTTAAGTGAAGGAGGAGCCCTACCGAACCTTGCCGGTGTCAGTAATGGACACTTTAGTGGCAGATAATTTTGACATGCGGTAGAGTATGAAGTGACGCGTTCCTGTTCTTTTAGAATTCACGGAGACGCGTTCACAGGCTATACCAGAAGCGCTTAGCTAACTTCCAATGGTATTAAGGAGTATCTACCGTCCCCGAGCGGCTTGAGACACAGGGTAGGTACTTATGGAAACATTTGGTCGAGTAGCTTGACTTCTCGGAAGGAGTTAACAGCTGTTATTGCCTATAGCACGGAGGAGCATGCTTCTATTATTACTACTAATAAAACAGTAGTTGAAGTTTATTTACAACCCTTTCATAGAAAGGAACAATAAGGACGATAGTACTGGCTATATAAAATTGAACAGTCCTATGACCCAGTGGATACAGATGCTTACAGTTTTAGAGCAGAGCAGAGGGCGGGAGTCAGTGGCGAGACTACAGAGTCCGGTGTTCGGGTCCGGGCAGGCACGCCCCGGCCGGCGATAACCTTTTTCTTTTCTTTTTATGGCTTTCGGCAGCTGAGGCCATACACCCAGCTCAATGTGATTATTATAGCTTGCAGTCAATCAGTCGTCATCCAGCTTTTATATATCGTATCTTCTAAGTATGGACACCACAGGACGGACAGGATATTCACACAGACACACAACACTTAATATCCATGCCCGCGGCCGGATTCGAACCGGCGACCTTCTGTACGCGGAGCTAGCACTCTAGACCCTACGCTACCGAGGCCGGCGGCGATAACTTCTTTCCGACGTCCGCTAGCCGCGTCCGTTCAACCACGGTCTTCCCTTGCTACCGGATGGCCTCCTTTATATACGCAGTTACTGCTGATGTGACCCACTAACGCCACAGTTGCCTCAACATTGCCTCACCTCCGCCGATATTACTAGAAATCCAGGCATGTCACGCGACAGAAGAATGGTTCCTATGGGGGTTAATAAGCCAGGTACCTTCGATGATGTTACTATACCTGCCGGCGTGAAGCCGAGTAAATCGCATTTTAAGAAACACAATTCAACGAGAAACAAGCATTCCAAGGTTTCCTAGTTGGCTTCGGCGGTACCATCCGCCAGTTGATCCCAAAGAAGTACTCATGTCAAAAGCAGCCTTTTAACAAGCCAATTAAAAGTTTTTGAAAAGGCTGAAACTTACATAATTTAATTACAACTGAGTTTCTGAATGGATGTCTAGCATAGTGAGAATTTTATTGCTGTTTTATGTTTGCTAGGTTATTAACTCTGTGATGAAGTGAAGTAAAACAAAGCGGAGACAATTCAAAAGTTGTAGAGAACTGCAGCGTTTCGCTTTAAGCACAGTCGCGGTAAAAAAACAAAGAGGAAACTTTATTGCTTTTGTGCTTAAATTTGGAGAGTAATCTTTATTTACGATCCACATTTGGAAGATACGTAGAAATCCTACAAACGCTAAAATATCTTACATTCTACGTTTTACTTTACGTTTTACTTTAAAAAAGAAATTTAAAAATTATTGTTCTTTGATAGTATATACTCAGATGCTCTGAAATGCGAAGATAAGTATTCATTATGACTGGATATAGTAGAGATATCTAAACTATTTGGTCTTCAGTTTCCTCTGAGAAATTTCCGTTATTTCTTTGTTCACTGAAATTTTCAGTACATATACTAATGTGTTCGGGTTTCAGAGCGGAAATTCCGCTGCACATTTTTGAAATCAGCGTGCAAACAATTCTAATGACCAGTCATAAATAGCAGTGTTTGCTTTCTGGAACCCTAAAATATTTCGGTGTCAGATAATTTACGATCATTTACGAATATCCCCACGTTAAAAATTACGCAACTTTGTCACTGACACGCGCTATATAGGAATTATTTCGCACTATTAGTTGGGTATTTTGAAACCGAGCATGGTGGGGTGAGATGTAACGCTTTGACCTAGCATTCGGGAGGATGCGGGTTCGAATCCCCATCCGGGCATCTAGATCATGGTTTACCTAAATATCTCCAGGTGAACGCCGGGATGTTTCCTTCAAATGGCCATGGCCAAATTCCTTCCCTTTTCTTGTCCCCAGTTTTCCCAGGCCTTTCCCGCCGCTAATGACCTCGATGTCGACGTAGAGAAAAGCCATAAAAAAAAGGCATCTTGACATGTAGAAAATATTTTTTCCTTAAAAATATTTTCACTGTAAAGCATTTAGCAATGGAAAATAACAGTACGGGACAAGTTATAAACAACGCTGCGTACTTAAAACGAGAATGTGAGTAAGGTTTATTTACAGTATATGAGACATTAAAGTCGTAACTGATATTTGAGTTAATCAGTTAAGTGCGTATTTCATATGTACAGAGACTCTTGTAACAGCAACCATCAGGATGCTAATGACCTAAAGCCCAAAAAATAACAACAGCAGCAGCAACCATAATAAATGTTTTGAATCAGAAGAGGTCATTTTCAAAGATCCCCTATGTTAAATGATAGTCAATAGTGGCTGATTTATTGTCGATGTATTGTGATAGTCACCATTTTCACTCGCATTATTTACATCAGTCCCTGCAACACTGAACTGATTGAAGATTTAAAAAATTACCAGCCAAGTAAGATTCAAACTTCGTGCAATCAATAATGATCTTAAACAGATACGCACTCCCATCTGTGCGCCAGCAATTCCGTGGCGATCCATATAAACGATAAAACGTGTGTGTTAATTGTCTAACGACGAGCCGCATCACAAGCTAATAACAATCGTTGCAGATTTGAACGTGGCGAACATACCCGACGGTAACCATACACACAGATATCTCACTTAATAATTTGCTCGTGGCGGATAAGACTTGCTGGGTGTCTAACAAATTAAGTAATATGAGGAGAGAATTCGTAGCTGATATAATTGCGACTTATCAGCAACATACTACATTGTGGAAGGTGGAACCAAAAGAGTAAGCGAACAGAATTTAAAAAAAAAAAGATATAGTGCATTGATAGAGGTTTGCGGGAAATATTTTATAAAAGTTGATAGTGCATTAACAAAAAAAAAAGAAAATCCACTCTTTGCGAACTTCTTTTCGCAAGAAATATAAAAAAATTGAAAACTCAACAAGAAGTGGAATAGGAGAAGATGAAACCTACAAAAGTAATTTATGCTATTACTACGACTTATACTATTTATGCTTTTTTTGTGTAGAACTTGAAAAACATGTTTCAGTTCAATATTGTTACCTCGCGAGTAATACAAACCGCACTGCACGTGACTCGCGATGTTTTGGAATTCCCATTGAGCCGCGAACCAGGAAATCATTAAGAATAAATTCGTAGACCACTACCATAAACATAACAATTTGAGTGCGGCGAGCCAGCTGAACGACAAATGTGTGAAACTGATGTTCCTGTGTATGGGCTTCGACAAGTGCAGGCCCGTCACGAGAATATCCGCGCGCAAATCTTCAGCGAGCGTACTCGCGCACAAATGTGTGTGTGTATGGGCGGCTAAAATGATGAATGTGATGGTAGTTACGCCGAATGTGGTGGACGAGCGTTAATGCCCAGGTAATGCATTCCCAAGGCCGCAGGTTCGAATCCCCGTCGACCATCCAGATTTCGGTTCTCCGTAGTTTTTCGAAATCACTCCAAGCGGATTTCCGGTTGGTCCCTTCAATATATCATTGCCATATTCCTTATGTTCCATTCCCACCACAAATGACATAGACGTCTGCTTGGCATAAAACCATAAAAAAAAATCACTTGAGACTTTTAAAGGTTAAGTAGCTGACTCTTCTCATACCTTGTCCAACGACACTACTGCAATTG
Organism: Vandiemenella viatica; assembly: GCA_031002005.1. Lineage (NCBI taxonomy): Eukaryota > Metazoa > Arthropoda > Insecta > Orthoptera > Morabidae > Vandiemenella > Vandiemenella viatica. Next base: position 135,421,600 of record CM061919.1, read on the forward strand.
TTCTAGTCCAATCAACTTTATTGCAGGTAGTACCTATCACAGCCCTTAAGATACAATCTAATCTGAACCAATAACGTTTTTAAAAAAAATATATTAATACTTGACAAACCAAGCACAAAAGATTTTTTTTTTTTTTTCCGCTGCCTCAACGTATGTTGCTGAAGTCACACTACTTTTGATAGTATAACTTCAAGGTTTCAGGTTAGGGTGTTGTTTTGGGACACTTTTTATTTCACATTCACGGGATAAACCAGGGCTATGACCAGCTAAGATAGTCTTAATGGTGAAAAAAACCCCTGTGGAGTTCGTGTTCCGTGTAGCTCTACGTTGGCTGGTATAGAATACTGAGGGGAACTCATTATAATTCCAATAGATTCAGTTCTCTCGTCGCTGGCTTCATTTAACTTCTTATGGAATTTTTCCGTTGATTCAAATATTTCTGTATTTATTAGTGGAATGTTTGTTTCGTTATGTAAGATTTCTATTGGTGTGTACCTTGGAGCGTTAAGTATCATTCTTAAACATCTGTTCTGTAGTAGTTGTATTTGTTGTAAGTTGGTTTAGCTTGCCAACCCCCATATCTGGCATCCATACAATAAAAAAGGTAGAATAACGGATATATTCAGTCTTTTCTTTGTATTTAATAGTAGGTTGCTGGTTTGTAATACTGGTGATAAGTTTGAAATTTCCTTCGAATTCCGACAGTGAAAAAGAAAAAGCGTTTCATATTCAATATCCAACTTCGAGAGACCATAGTCTGAACGTTCAAGAAACATGGTAGTAACACTCATCTGTTCTGATTCGACATTCAATTGTGATTCCCAAATGCCCCACAAGAGATCTGTCATGGAAAAGCTACGACCGAAGTAAGATACGCAGTAGGCTACATTCATGAATCTGTAGCGGGTCATGTCAGCGGGTGTCTAAAGCAAGCGGATCCTGATGAGGTTTTCATTGTTTTAAAGCTTGTGGTATAAATTAAAATCTGCAATATGTCTTAACATTCTACCAATATGATCTTAACCTGTCAAGTTATACACCATTGATTGTTAATGCAACGAATAAAATCTTTTTGGGTAACTAGCCAAGTTAGTCCATCGATAAAACACGACGTTTCGGCAATCATATCTCTGCCGCCATTGTCAAGTGACTGTCACTTGACAATGGCGGCAGAGCTATGACCGCCGAAAAGTTACCCGAGAATATTTTGTTCATATTGAAAGCCGATAAAACCTACAGTCTTGATTGTTAATACAATTCACTACATCAAAGATACAAAACATTCCTAAAAGATATTTAGAGCTAGCTCACTACGTCAAATATTAACACTTCAATAGTCCTAAAAACTTTTAAAAAAGGCAAGTTTGTTTATTTTTCCATCCAAGTTTTGTGATGAAACAAAGTTAGTATTATAAAAAATTCGTCAGATTAAACTTCGGTTTTCCGTAACAGCGGATTTTCGATTTTAATATTTTTATTCTATAGATATTGTGTTTGACTTTTCTCTCTTTGTTTTGAATATTTGAAGATTGTACACTATTAAATTCTAGCAGTAGTTTACAGGAAAACATCGAAGTCGGGCTATGACTGTCGATAATGTTCGCCTCAAATTAGGAAAAGGACAACACAAAACACATTAGAGAAAAATTTACGATATTCGCGTACAGTTGGTGAGCACAACTTTACGAAATGGTGTATGGCCTGAACGGATATTTATCAACTAATTATGGTCCAGGCTGCAATTCAACATATCCACAGCCTCCGCTAACATTATTACACCGTACGCGTTCTCCTAGCTCTACTAGTATAATGCTGCCAGAAAATGCCTGTTTTAACTAAAAATTGTATTTTTTTTTAAGTCATAAGCTTTTGATTACTAAGCTAGTTAACTATTTCATTATTTTTATCCTATAGATATGCAACATGGGTATTTATAATAATATATGGAAAGTAAATTGTTTTCTAATAAGTGTCCTGTAAATATGTAAGGATTTGTCCATAAACTACGTACTTCGGTGGTGTGTGGGGGGGGGGGGGGAGGGTTTGCTGGGAAGCTACGCTGGGCTACGAGGGGAAAAAAAGGGGGGGGGGGTTCCGAGCCAAACAACATACGGTAACTTATCATTCATATTATTTGGCACAGTTAAAATAAGGTTCAGAACACAAAACAGCACGTGAATATTTATTTTCGTCATTTAACTTTCTACGTATGTAATTTATGATAGTCTGACAAGAGAAAACGGTGCAAATCAATAGGGAAAAAAAGCTACGTGCTACGCGGGGGGGGGGGGGGAGGGGCTTCACAGGATGCCAAAATGGAGCTACGTAGTTTATGGACGCTCCTTAAGGTCATTCTCCCGGTTGTTCATGTCAAGGTGCTCTTAGTACTACTAATAATCATCTTTATCAGTTAAAAAAAGTACCACAGATTTAATACAATGTCATGTGAAGGTCTTAATATTCAGTCCCAAGTTCACAGTAAAATAATTGTGTATGGTTCTATAGTTAATACTGCACCGTATACAACTATCTCGCTACCATCCCACCACTTTCTCTTATAAATGATTTTCAAATGTTTTCACTTTAAAACTTTGTACCTACCTTCGGAACTAACCGCTTTGTCCCATTTTCTTAATTAATCTCGCGAGAAGTTGTTTCGTCGTAATTTCCCTGCTCCCAAGTCGTTGGCCCACCTTCCTTTCCAATTATCTCACTATTAAAGAGTCTTATCTACACGCCGTTACAGTGTTTTCCCTACATTACACAGTGTTAAGACCGGAGCATTTAAATTAGAATCTAAGTAAACTTGAATTTAATTAGAAGGGAAATTAAAACTCTTTTTGCTCCGCACGTTGTCGCTGTGGTGTCTCTTGGGAGAGTGGGGGAGAAGGGGGAGGAATTAACGCCGGCCTTTCGTTCACTCACGTATTCAAATACACCCTTACCCTTCTCTCCGCCACTGTGGCGAAGCCAGAAAATACCGGGCTCCCCTGGCTGTACAAGACCCGGGGCTGTGAGGCCAATGTGAACACGACCTCCCCAGGGGGAGTCTGGACTCGATGCGCCCTTTCCACGCGATAAACTTCAATATAGGTTAAACGGTGGCAGAAGTATTTCCCGGTGGACCAGTCCGGTTCAACGGTTGATTTATTTTCAACGTAAAATGCTTAATTAATAGAGAGAGAGGTAAAATGGTTTTACGGGACATTCAGCTACATTTTTCTTTCTGCATGTCGATTTAAGTTGCAAGAATTCTTATTTCTCATACAATGAACTGCCCATGCAGATGGTTTTTATTGCCTTTGAGATGTTAATTCAGCTACTAGTCCCACGGTTAACCTGAATTATTTAAAACTGACAAAATTTCTGTTAAAAATAGCACAATACCTGGAAAATGTATTTAATACCCGACCCCGGTAATGCAGGGGTAGAAGAACTGGCTTCACGTATGGACGGTTCGAGTCCGGCTGAGCGAAATGGTGGTTTTAGTTAAGTAATGTAACCATTCTTTGTTTTCTCTATCATGTAGAGAAATGTAAATGCAAACTGTGGACGGTTAAATGGTCGAAAAGGCAAACGTCACTTCTTTTTTTAATGATTTTAAAAAATGCTTTTCCTCTGAGATTTTCGCATTGTGTTGTAAGATAGTGAACGAACTAATACCCAGAAATGAAAAATTATTCCAAATTTACGTCGCATTTGTAGACAAACGTGAATGCTGTAGAAGCACAGACTTGTGGAAATGCAAATGATTTTCGACATGATTTTCGATTTCTATTTAATTTTGAAGTAATCGAAAACAGGTCAGTTATCAATACTGTTTGTGAAAATTGCTACTTTCAGTAGGTGTGATCCGAATCCCCCAAACTCGGTGGATGTGAAGAACACAGGAATCATAATATGTGATGAAGATTGCAGAGACATGGTATGCACGTAGGACCAGCAGCACCCTTTTGTGTGTGTCACAACAGATCTACATTGAAACATCCAACCAAGTGCCTGTATGCCTCTTCGACGTCAATTAGTTCCAACGTGGCAGAATGATTGGTTTCCACGAAACAGATTTATCGTTCCGGGATGTTGTGGCTCGTACAGGGATGCTCGTACTACAGTGATGAGTATGAGGAACAGCAGACAGAAGAGGGTTAGTACACAACGACGAGCTGGAACTGGACCACACAATGTGACAACAGCGCTGGATAACCACCATCTTGTCCGCATGGCCGTAACCGACAGAACAGCTTCGTCCACAGTGTTGGCTCGACGTTGGAGCACTGCAACGAGTCGACGGTTCGGCGTCTCTGCAAGGAGCTGGACTGTTGATATGCATGCCATTGCATCGGCTTCCATTGGCCAGAAACCACCAGCGCCTCAGACTGCGATGAGCACGTGAAAGAAATCACTCAACGTGAATGCCGGAATGGTTCCTTCAAAACAATTCCTCCCATTACTTATCTTCTGTCCTCTCCCGCCTTTAATGACCTCGACGTTAATGAGACCTAAACTCATAAGCATAAGAACGTAAAATGCAAGTTTACTGAATGCATTTTACTAAACGCAAATTATATAACCTGAGAACAATTTAGTTGTAAAATGTCCACAATGTGGTTATTAATTTAATACGTAAGCTACTGATAATGACGCTAACAACGTCTTACTCACTTTTGTAAGATACATTGTTTGAAAACTGCACTTAACTCAATAGCTCGGCAACCTTCGGCTAGTCCCGATAATCGCCGAAGTGTTAGTTACGCTGACTGCCACCACAGTGCTGCTTGGCTAACTGAAAATTTCAAATAAATAAATGCATTTGATTTTATTTGTTCCTATTTTGCTAAAAGGAAGTGAAATAAGTAATCGAATTTGATAATTTTTTTTTGCACTAACATTGTTAAAAGAAAGTGTAACTAGCTGAGAGGCAATTGTTTCTAACGGAAGTAGCAGTGCAAATATCTGAAAAATCAGAAGGCGAGGCAGACATTTAAAAAAAAAATGCAGTGCGACGTTCGTTTAAATTTAAATGTTGCTTTTTGTTTATTTACGACGATAAGATGCAAATGTTATTATCTGTAGCAGTTACAGGAACTAACTGACAATATAACATAATTTTTTTACAGACGATAACAAACAGGTAAGTATATTAAAACATAGAGAAAATTTGCACGAAACTGTATTTGATTTTATTTACAGTTATAATGTCAAGAAGAAGTACGATACCAGCTAAAAGGTAATTGTCTTTTGTGTAAAAATACGTAATGCGACGTTCTTTTAAATCTGTATGTTGCTATTTGTTTATTTACGACAGTTAAATTCATGTAATGATGTATTCTCTGTATCAGTTACTAGAACTAGGCGCAAAAATAAACTAATAATTCTTTTAATAGTAGGTAAGAAACAGGGAAGTATATTAAAAAGTCAGAGAAAGTTTATAGGAAACGTAGGTAATCGCGAAATATATCCACAAAATAAATCATAATTATTTGCTTATGTAATTACAGTTTCCTTAAAAAGTTTTTCATAACAATAAAAATTTCCATCATTTTTGCGGGCTTTCTGGAAGCAATTGCAAGCAGTACAGACTGAGGGCAGGGATAAAAAATACGAACTATATATATACATATATATATACAGGGTGTCCAGAAAAGGACTCCCTGATTTCAAAATTAAATATCTCGTAAACAAAGATCGATAGAGGAATGCAGTAAACGGTATGTTTATCGTGACAGCTGTAAGAAGTGTATACAGCAGTTTTAAATAATAGTTACAAAAGCTGCTAACAGATGGCGCTGTAATCGCCATACGTAATGCCTAAATAGTGATCCGAAGCTCAGGGCGATCAGTTCCACCATTCTGTAGTGCCAATGGTGAACATTTTGAAAACATTGTGATGTTATTGTTTGCAAAGATTGTTTTCATACGATTATTTCACTTATGTATTCTGTTATGAGCTGTACAGCGCCATCTGTTAGCAGCTTTTGTAACTATTATTTCACACTGCTGTATACACTTCTTACAGCTGTCACAATAAACATACCGTTTGCTGCATTCCTCTATCGATCTTTGTTTTCGAGATATTTAATTTTGAAATCAGGGAGTCCTTTTCTGTACACCCTGTATATACATATACATTATAACAATGAGATGCGTTGTTGATTTTCTTGCTGCGAGTTTGAATCAATGTTTATTTTATTTACCTGCCATTCATTATCTGTTGTGGAAGAAGCAGCGAAAAAGCGAGTTGTAAAGCTGGATTTTACTATGTAGAAAGATAGTTTTATATCACAACTAATGATGTCGTTATCAGTATGCACTTTAAAAATTTGTCACTACCCACAAACGCTGCCCGTGTAATGGGTAACCTAATAGCAAAATAATTATCAAAGAGTTGTTTAAATAGGAGAAACAGTATTGCTACACCAAACTTTCGTATTGACCCAGGTGTTTGCTCAGTGAAGTTATGTTGTCGCTTGGCAGGCAGACCAGTATATCACTCTCCCGTGCTCTGAGCCTTGACCACCGCGCCTTTGTTGGCACAAATCCCGGGCAGGCAGCATAAATCAAGCACTGGGTGACGGCGTCGGTATTAATAAATATGTACACGCGCGGGGGCACTCTTGGCTAAGCACATGTGAATGGCCATTGAAAGCGCGAGGGCCAGCACCGACAGCCGTCACGGTGACGTGTTCATTAACGCGGCTCCTGCAATCAATACGTTATGACCGACCGGAGCGGCCATCACTCATGTAAGCCACTGCACGCCTCACCATTCAGACTCGATCTCAGGTCGACATGCACAACTGCTGCAGGTTTATACAGCAACAAGAAACGAATAGAGAAGTATATCAAATACAAACATTTGCTTTCTACTCTACCAACGAAGTTTCTATCAGATGCGTACAAGCACAGATGAAATATCTTAACTGGGCAGGACACATAGGGCAGGTGGTAGGAAAAGGTTTCAAAGTTCTGCACTTGTTGGAGAGAGTGATGAGGGGATGTACGAGAGAAGTCAAGGAATTGGGTTACAAAACTTTGGTCAGACCATTGCTCGAATATGGTAGTGTAGTATGAGACCCACATTTTGCGTATCAAGGAGGGTATCAGGAGTTGGAGAGGGTGCAAAAAAGGGCTGCTAGATTTGTTTCTGGAAATTATCGCAGAATGCAATCAGTGACGGATATGATAAAGGAGCTGGAATGGGATTCATTGCATGACACGAGGAGGATGAGGAGGGTCATAGGAGTGTACAGGGCATATACTGGCGATGAGGCATGGAAAGATATTGCAATAGGTATGAAAATTAGTGCATGGAAGGGAAAAGATGACCATGACCACAAGCTGGCACTCGATTTCAGGCACAAGGGTGTAGGGAGATTCTCTTTTTAGGTAAGGGTGTCAGGGATTGGAATGAGTTACCAACAGAAATGATGAATAATTTACCGAAAACTTTGAAAGAATTTAAAGATAAAATTTGTAGAGGGCAAATGTAGGTAGGTGCAGGATAGGGGGAAGATGGGTGTGTAGGGAAATTGCCACCAGAGCCTGTGCTCCATTGCAATTTTAAAAAAAAAAATTAAATTAATAGAGAGATATTAACTGCCCGAGTATAATGCCATTAAAATATCTGGGATATATTATTTACTAGCAGTTACCAGCGACTTCGTCCGCTTGCACGTGTGTTAAACTAAAAGAGTTTTTCTTTCTATTCAAAGTACGATCAGCAGAAATACTTCCATTGGGACTGAAAAACTAAAGGTTGATTATCATTGTAAAGGTGGGGAAAGAAATGCTTGTTGAAGACTTGAAATGCAAATATCTTGGCATCATATATGATAACAAGCTTAACTAGGCAGGACACATTGGACAGGTAGTAGAAAAGGTTTCAAAATTCTGCACTTGTTGGAGAGAGTGATGATGGTATATACGAGAGAAGTAAAGGAATTGGGTAACAAAACTTTGGTCAGACCATTGCTCGAATACGGCAGTGTAGTATGGGACCCACATTTTGAGTATCAAATACAGGAGTTGGAGAGGGTGCAAAAAAAGGGCTGCTGGTTTGTTTCTGTAAATTACCGTAGAACGCAATCAGTAACAGATATGATAAATGAGATGGATTGTGATTCATTGGAAGACAGGAGGAGGGTGAAGAGGGTCATGGGAGTGTACAAGGCGTATATTGGTGATGAGGCGTGGAAAGATATTGGTGTAAGAATTAAAAGTAATGCATGGAATGGAAGAGATGACCATGACCACAAGCTGGTACTCGATTTCAGGCACAAAGGTGTGGGAAGATTTTCTTTCTTAAGAAAGGTTGTCAGGGATTGGAATAAGCTTCCAAGAGAAACGATAAATAATTTACCAAAAACGTTGAGAGAATTTATAGTTGAAATTTGTAGAGGGAATATGTTGGTGGATGCAAGAAATAAGGATAGTGTGTAGGTAAATTTCCACTGCAGCGTGCAATTTTTAATTAAATTTAAATTAAATATGGTTAACTTTTTCCTTATCTTTTAATCTTGAAAGAAAAACATACCTCAAAGCCAAGAAATAGGAATCAAAGTTGTAACGCGGGCCGAAAAATAGGGTTACGCACTTCACTTAGCGACAATAGACATCTTGAGCCGATTTTAACGTCATTGTAGTCAGAATTTGGCATGAGCCATTCTTCACTCCAAATCCACTATGCACAATGGAATATCAGTAGTCATTCTGGTCAAGGCTGTATTTCAACCTAACCAGAAGCTTAGTACAGCTCCTTGAACATAACACTTTTTTCTATTTCGATTTTTCACATATATTATAACATATATTTCGAACGGAACTACGATGCGATACATGATGTGTCATAATATTGGCTAATTACTAACTTTAATTGAGTTTATATGTTAATTCCTAATTCACGATTCTCATTCTAGAATGTGGCGGAGAAATAATTAAATAACACACCTTTTGAGAAATTTTTATCGATTATAGCTACCACTAAAAACATTTACGGTGTGTTTAAACAAGCGAGTGGTTGTCTAATCCCAAAAACATTACTAATAGACTGTGAGGTGTAACTTGTCATCACTGCAACGAAAACAATGTTCGACGTCAAACAAATTAATGTTGGAACAATTAAATCATGAAAACGTTGATATCTTTTCAAGAAAACTGCATAAAGTGATCAGCATATTACATGAATGAATTAATAATTTAACATGATACCATTCAACATTTTATTTGGACGATTGTTCCCAGGGTCGACCACTGGCGTCTTATCATTGTTGTTCATCTAACTTTCTAATGCGCTGATGGTGATGTATGTGCTGACATCTCGATCAGCGTCTGCTAAAATTGTGTTGTGTGCAAGATATCGTGCCCTCGCTGTATAATGTACTAGCTCGTACTCGCGACTTCGTGCGCGTGGATTAAGAATTTTTTGCCAGAATTGAATATAGAAAGTTGTTGGTAACGAAGGATTGGACCCAAACAACACCGAGGAAAGCTATCACTATATCTACATCTACATCTATACTCGGCAAATCACAAATACTGTGGGTGGCAGAGGGTGCTAAGCACCAATCCTAATTCTGCACATTCCAATCCCGAACAGATCGAGGAAAGAAGGAATACATAAATGAATCAGTACGGCATCTTATTTCTCTAATCTTATTCCTCCTGTCATTGCGACCTAAATAGGTTGGTGGAAGAAGTATTTCGTTGCACTCGTAATTTAAAGATTTTCGCATATTCTCCAGCAAATTCAAACGAAAACGACGTCGTCTGTCCACCATAAATAAGTGCATCATCAGCAAAAAATCGCATCCTGCAATTAACGTTGTCACCGAGATCGTTTATAAAAATTAAGAAAAGAAGTGGTCCTATTACACTTCCTTGAGGAACGCCCGAAGTAACATCTAGTTTAGAAGAGGCTTCCCCGTCTACAACTACATACTGTGACCGACCAGTTAGAAAATCGCGTATCCATTCGCAAATCTGATCAGATATACCGTACGCTCGGATCTTCGCTAAGAGTCGGTTGTGTGGTACAGAGTCAAAAGCTTTCTGAAAATCCAAGAAAATAGCATCAACTTGTGATCCCGCATCAATAACTTTCATTACATCATGCGAAAATTGTATCATTGTACCGTCGAACCAGTCTCTTGAAGAGAATCAGTTTCCAACATATTTCTGTCACCATTCGATAAGGTCTCACAATTTCGTGACTACAACTATTAAACATACCGGAGAAAATGTCGTGTGCCCTTCATACAGATTTTCTTGTCAAATTCCATCAACATCGATATAGCCATTTGGTCACCAAACGTAACAAACTTACTTCCGTATTTATAGTATTATTACTGTGGTTCACACACACACACACACACACACACTCTCTCTCTCTCTCTCTCTGACTGCGAACAACCCCTGAGGAATCATTATAACGTAAAAAAGTGTACACCTACCGCATTGCAAGACTACCTACGATTTGCCTCGCATTGCACCCCTAACTTTGTGATATATACAGTTTAACATTCAATCCGAATAACCTACGGCCCAGGCGTGACTCTTACGATTCAAAAACAATTTTTTAAAATCTTAGCCTCCACGGAGATTTGAACCGGAGACCACGACATTCGCAAGCACGCGCTTTAACCGCTGAGCTGCCTGACCGCTACGCGGAAGAACAGTACAGAGACGTGCATATCCAACGCGTCTGTCTATCGCTGTCCAGTAGTATTTCGAAATTATGAGACAACATGTATTATTTATACAGATAATTTTTCAACCAAGTGTAGACAGTATTTTTCTCCTTGTTTCAAAGGATAAGTGTGCAAATTTTCATCGAGATAGGATGAAAACTATGGATTTGTATGAAGAACAACAACTAACAAACAAACATACATACATTCATCTTTATATATATAGATAACCAACTTCTATCGCCCGCTGCCGAATCGACTTCTCAGCTCTTATAACTGGCGCAGAAGTGACTGGCTTGGCAGGCTTGTCTTTCAGCTCTGGTGCCTACCGGGGAATAAGTGAATCGTCGTAGTTGCTCGAGCCGATACTAGTAATGTACTTTTGGCTCTCTATCGGTGAACTTCTTAAATTTTTAGATTGTTTTTTCCTCACACGGACAAAATTTTAGTAGAGTTGCAACCACTCATTAGCCACTGTTAAATACGAGAAATACTGTTTTAACGTATTTATTGTAATGTACCCGGTGCGGGTGGGAGCATTAATTTATTATTAATTATTTTATTCTATTGATTATTAATTTTTAAAATTGAAGTAGGAAAAAAACTTCTTCTTTAACATATTTTCTCCGCCATCTTTAAAAATTTCATTCATTTGCAGAAGTTAAGTATGTTATCGTTTTCTCACCAAAATGTCTTATAAGTCTTTCAATGAATTCTGATAATTTAAGCTTTTTTTATTTTTTTATTTTTATTTTTAATCCAAATTTCGATGCAAGTCTGTCCGATAAATAACACTTTATGCTGGTTGTTGAACGGAGGAAACAACTTTTCCTGCATGTAGGGCAGTGCAACCAACCTTCGTTTTAGGAGACAGACTCAGATTATAATTTATGTTTTAACATATACTAAGTAGACGATAAATGTACAATTTAATTTAGAAGCACGAAACCTCTTAGAGAAGTTTCTGTAAACATAGAAGCCAAAATCAGCGCTTTAATTGTAAATATCGACAGTAATGACACGAACTGGTGTATGATTTGCGAGAATAGCTCTATTTAACGATATTTCGAATTTTCAGTAACACCATCTTTATATATATAAAAATCTCGTGTCACGATGATCGTCCGGGATGAACTCCGAAACTACATAATCTATTTAGATGAAATTTGGCTTACTGTGTGTAATTTAGTCCAACTTAAAAGATAGGATAGTTTTTATCTGGATTATAGACCTCAATATTTATTATTTGCGAAATAAATGTTCACTAAATGTTTGTCATAGGACAATGGTTTGTAATTATTTGTAAGCAACCGAAGCTAAGTGGTCTGCTGGCTCAGTGGTTAGGGCGTCTGACTGGAGCTGGAAAGGTCCCCGCTTCGAGTCTCCGTCTCGGCGGGTTTTTTTCATGGACACTTAACATCCGGTGCAGCATGCTGTGTAAGGTGAAATACGACAGGGCGGTACTGTGGTTCGGATTCGACGTTAAAATGTAGGTCCCGTGTACCAGGCAGGATGGGTGGGCTAGGTAAAGGCGCCTACGACAGTGGCAGAATGCCCAGCCAGTAGAAAACCAGGTCATCAAGACCACACGAAATTATTATTATTATAGTTTCATAAGTTTCTAACAGATGGCGATGTGTTAACTTATAGATACAACACTTGGTTAGCTAGGTTGGGTAATCATCCAGTAGATCAAGTTCTGTTTCAATTCATTTATGCTACAGTTTATTCCTAACAGATGGCGGTGTGTTAATTTATCGAACCATCCAGTAGATGGCGTTGTATTTCGATTTATTTATGCTACAGTCTATTCACCGCCATATGTGTGAGTTTCTTCAATTTTAATTGTGCTGTGTATCGTGTTATAATTATACTGTATTGTTGTTCATCATTTGTGTGTCATTATACCTAACGACAATAAGAATTACACACATGAATATAACATTGAAGAAAACGTTACGATAAATTCGAATCGTGTAAGTATTTTTCGCTAGCTTATCATTTTTCTTCTTCTTTTGTTATGGTCAGCTAGAGACCCACGTGTCATTTAAATTCCTCTCCTGTTGTTTTTTTCTTTCTTCCTCCCCAGTACTCTTCATTATTGCACTCCTCTCTACCTCTGAATCCTGCCATATTCAAAGTCTGTTATCGAAAAAAATTACTTTCCATACAGTTCACTGGTATCATTTCGTTTCAAATCTTTCTAACCTCTTGAAAGCCTGGTGTCATCCATGCTATAAATGTATAGAAAAAATATCATTCTTCTTTTTCTGTTATTTTTCAATGTTATTATATATTTCCTCATTATTTCTTAACGTCCATTTTACTGTATTTTTCAATGGACCAAAAAATTCCGGTTTTCGCCACTGTATTATAGTGTCTTAGTTTAAGGCTTTCAGAAAGGCACTTTTTGTTGTAATTCAAATATTTTTCAGTGAAATGTCGCCAAAGAATCTAACCTCGACAATGCGTGTAGCAGAGAGGCACGACGAACGACGAGAGAGCTCATCAATCAGCAACACACATCGCGGCAAGTAAGGAAGTTCAAAGAATCAGGACAGATGAGCGTCGTATGCAAGAATCCGGTGGCTTCCGACAGACATTACCAGTGATTCCTCGCTCTACTTTTGCCGATGAGATTAACGTATGTTTAAAACAATCGTTTTTATGGCGGAATGTCGAAACACTTTGATTGACCATGAACATGCGAGTACAGTTGCAAAATGATCCATCGGCACAAGTATTTTGTAAGCAATTGCTGGATATTGGAAAAGGTGAAATAGAACTGCATCGAAATACACAATACATCAAATTGCCAGACAAATTCTGCACTGTTGTTCACTCAAAAATGAACTAACTCAGCGTGTGTTCCTGGATATATCAAATAATTACTTAGATCATAATTGGATCAGTAATCGTGCTATTTTGGCAGCAAAAAATGTTGATGTCAACGAAATTAACTTCCAGATACGACAGTTGTTGCCAGGTGATCTGATGTCTTTTAAATCAATAGATACTATTGTAGATGAAAATGAAGCCGTAAATTTTCCAAATGAGTTTTTAAACTCTTTGGATATAACAGGAATGCTGCCACACAATCTCCGGTTAATGATTGGTTCACCGATTATTCTTCTTCGTAATTTGAATCCACCTAGATTATGCAACGGTACACGTTTGGTGATCAAAAGGATCACCGGAAATGTTCTTGAAGCAACTATTTTGACTGGAATGTTTAAAGGAGAAATCGTCCTGTTGCCACGTATTCCAATGATACAGTCAGAATATCCAATACCATTTAAAAGGCTTCAATTTCCGATTCGTTTGGCTTTCGCTATGACAATAAATAAGTCACAAGGCCAAACAATGTCCGTTTGCGGCTTGGATTTGGAAAATACGTGTTTCTCCCATGGGCAACTATATGTCGCCTGCTCACGTGTAGGGAAACCATTAAATCTATTTGTATTAGCAAAAGACAGGCTAACTAAAAATATTGTGCACCAATTAGCGCTTAGATAAATTAAAATTATAAATTGTAATAATTTAAAATAATGAAAATAATTGTTAAAAATGTTTAAAAATCAACTTCATAGGCCTCATTTATAAAACTGAAATTTCAGTTTATATAAATAAATAAAAAATTATTTATTTTTATAAATATCAATTTTTATATAATTTCAATTAAGTAATTTGTAATAAAATGTAAATTAATTTTTTTATGATCGTTTGTCCTTAATTTCAACTCTCCGTAATTATTTACCAATTACATTTGAATTTCCAAATCGACTACAATGTTTTGTCTTTATTAGTGAATATTAATTTGACTACTTTAGGAAGTTTAGAATAACATTAATCCAACGTACTATAATTACTAAGTCACAGCAACGCGTGACCGGTCAGCTAGTGAATTATAATTCCTAGATTTAAGTAATTCCTCCGACTTTTCTCGAATACAGTATTTTACAGCTGGCTTCATGTCGTCGTTCCAGGTGTGATGATTACCCCTGAGGTCTCTCTTGAATAGAGGGGAAAAAATAAAACAGCATTAAGACACATGTCAAACAATAAAATGCATTTTTAATATTTCTTTTCTTGCTTTACGCGTGGTCGGCGTCGGGGTCATTAGAGGTGGGAAAAGACTGGTGGCAAGGAAAGGGATTGAATCAGGCCATGGCCTTTTGAAGGAACCAACTCGGTTATTTATTCCTCCTTCAAGAAAATGAAACCTTCAAACTGTGACCACCTTCCTCGCAATAAGTGTGCATAAAAATATCAGGAAAGTTGTAACTGAAATATGATTGCTTAATTTTAACCGTTGTTACGAGGTACAGTTTCATTCAAAAAAATATCAACAGATGGTATTATCATCACGGAAACTTCAGTCCGAAATAAAGTTTCCATATGTCTGAAACTCTCGTGAAATGTAATTCTTTTAAGAAAATGACTACCGAGCGTGGTGGTGTAACGGATAGCGTTCTGGCCTCGCATTCGGGAGGACGGCGGTTCGAATCCCAGTCCGGGCATCCAGATTTGGGTTTTCCATGGTTTCCCCAAATCACTCCAGGTGAATGCCGGGATGCTTCCTTCAAAAGGCCATGGCCGAATTCCTTCCCATTCCTTGCCCCCATCCTTTCCCGTCTCTAAAGACCACGTTGTTAAAAAGGGACGTTAAACTGTTACCAAAAAAAAAAAGAAAATGACTGTCCATGGTTCCATAAAAGACAGCATTTTCTGTTAGGTAAAACAGTTATGTTGCACAGGAAATTTAGTCCAGAAACAAATGAAGTGCACTTAGTAAATTAATGTTAAGCTTAACTCCACGATTACTGTCTTTACCACCAAATCCCTATAAAATTATATACACTACCTATTAAATTTATGTAAGACTGGAGGTTTTCTCGGCGTTGAATATGAATAAAATCTTCGCGGGTAACTAGCCCAATTAGTCTATCGATAAAACACGACTTTTGACAATTGCGGCTGAGTTTATGACCGCCAAAACGTCGTTGTTGTTGTTGTTAAGGCTTTACGGCGCGTCAACATCTAGGTTATTAGCGCCCCCAAAACGTCGTGTTTTATCCAAATACTAACTCGGCAAATTACTCAAGAATATTTTACTCACGTATTAACGTTGTTTACGTGCAGTATTTCACTTGTCGAATTCATTATTTCCAACGAAATATGCCTCATGAAACTATAAAAGACGATTTTTATGAAATACGGGTGCTTTGAAGATAACAGTGAATTTCAGTATTGCATATGAACTAATCTAAGATTAATAGCTTTTTGAGTCTAACAATGTTACATTTAAGGTAAATCATGATGATTTTGTTTCTCGTTTATATTTCGCACATTTACTGGCATGCATAATTTCACAAAGAAACATTGAAAATAAAATTAAATTATTTCAAATGTTTCAGAACTGTTGCAATAATCTTGCTGTATGAACTTTAATATATGCGGAGTACGAGTCTTCAACCTATAAATCGGTCACTGACTCTACATACTGACGAAGTAATGAGGTTCGGAAACTACCATTTCAACTCCTACACATCCTTAATTGGTTTAGGCAGCAACAGCAGCAGCGGTCACGTTACAAGACCCGTCTTTTTCTCTTTGCCGTCGCCATTAACCAATTAACAGATAAATTCATTATCGGGATTAGCGGGATACGCGGCCGGCAACAGTTATGCTAATCTATAACGCATTAGCCGTTCAGTTAAGCCGTGATAGTTAACGGCTGGGACCCAGTCCGCTGTTATGACGCTGATTAAACTGATACGGTAATACGTGTAGCGCGCCATAGAGCATGCTCGCGTAGGATTATCGCTGTCTGTCGGAGGTCGAAGGCTCTCCATCATCACATTAGTGGGTATCGGGGAGGCCCAAGGAGGTAGGCAGGCTGTAACGGAGGAGTTGGCACCGTGGAGATAGCCACCAATCGACTTCTCGACTCACACCCACTGAAGAGAACGACACCACGACGAGCTAAGGAATACTATACTATAATGTTTAATACTGTTGAGAAGTATTTTTCTTCTGTCATAAACTTATCACTTATATATTGTTTATTTATTTAAATTTTTAAAACGTGTTGTTTACTGTAAAAATATTTGTTGCCATTATTTTATTCATTCTACTGCTTATGCTATCACCCACTCACTTGTTTTCCATTTGTTTGTTTTTTTCTCAGATTAATATTTATTCTAATCTCGCAGTACCTGCCCGACTATTTTGTTCCTCACCACCATTGGTTATCAACGACATTCCTTCATCTCATAATTTTTCAAATCCATGGAAGAAATTTACGATGAAACGCGACCAATAAAGAATAAAGGACATGAATATAATCTATAAGCAAGGGTCAAGATGTGGTGGAATATATTGTCTCTAACAATGGAATGGCATGGCTAGCTAAGCACAAAGCATAGCACTCGCGCATCAAAAAAACTTTGGAGAGAACACGAGAACTCTCGCAAAACGGCGCCGTATTCAACGTTTAGCGTTGTACAAATGCCAGCTGCAATTTATCCACATGAATGGACCCAGGGTCGCTTTTGAGCGGGGACATGCGAATCGGAATGGTTGTTGAATCACAATGTCTACGTTACCGGCATGAACGGAGGCGTAGGTCCGGCGTCCTTGCTCGACCCGCGTGAGGCTTCGTGAAGACTGATATCCCGCATCAAAGTTTAACTTACTTACATATAAGAATCATCTGGTTTAGTTATTAACTCGTGTTATGCTGATGCTTATGTTAAGAAGCAGTCGTCACATTTCCTCTACATCAATTTTTCAAAGTGGGGTACGCGAACCCCTAGTGGTTTGCCAGTAGATAATAGGAGGTTCGCGACAAGATTTTCGTTACGGTGGCTGTCTGAAACGTATAACAGACACATTGGTGAATTGATATTGAACACAGTTGCGGATCTAGGTATTTTCCGAGCCGGGGCAAAAACGGTGAGATTTCCGCTCCCATTGTTGCCCCCCCCCCCACCATATCTCTTCGCCACATCTATTATCGCTCATTGTAGCCAATAGTGGAGCTATTTTTTTTCAAGTTTTTTAAAGGGGTTCGCCATTGCCTGGAAAATGTCAAAGGAGTTTGAGAAACCCTGCTCTACATGGTAAGGTTAGTTCGAAAAAAGCGGACACATGTATGGATAATGATCTCTCTTGAATATATAGTATTTTTACCTACTCGCTGATAATTGTGCGTGTCATTTCACTCGTTAGAATAAGAATCCAAAAGTTAACTACTTTAATGCCATAAATAAGATATTGTGCAGTGAAGTATGCGTAATGAATTGTACATCACAAAGTATTTTCATATCGGCGCGTGGTTTAATAGTTAGAGGAAATCAGTTATGTTAGTTTGTCATTTCTGGACAAGTTAATAATCAGTTAAGACATTTGTTCAGTTAGGAGACAAAACGTTGCAGCAACAGCAAACGATATCAGAAATCCCAGGCCGCTCAACTTCCTTACATTTCTATGATTGTAACAGAACAGATCGCCAAGACAGCAGACAAGCGTTCTGGTGAGCAGACCGTTTGAGGGGTGGAGAGGAAGGGGTAACCTGACAGACTGACAACTGTTTCGACTGATGCCGGCCGAAACAAGGGCAAGAGGTGTGTTTCGACAGTAAACCAATATTGGCAAGCGGCTTGATTGGATGTTCCGCTGTAGTTCCTCAACTCGATTAGAAGAAGCGCAAAGGAACACGTCTTCCACGTTGCGGAACAAATTAAACAACTGGCAGGATGCTGTTTCGAGTAGCGGGAGATTTCCTGAAGAACATCAATGGCCATCTTTACGGGGAAAGAGGAGAATATACACGTCGATATTTGAGACGCAAAATATTTACGTTAACTGTCGAATTATTATCTTTTGCAAACTGTAAAATAAGTTGAATCGAATGCGTGGTCGAGATAATTAAAAGGTTAAAGGCTCGTTGACGTTGGGATAATTAACGTCCGAAGTCAGTGATCATCGATAGAGATTATATAATTAGAAACCCCTAATGCAGCCGTGTCTGTTCTGGCACCACAAAAAAAAATTACGAAACAGCTTTTGATGGGGTTTTTACAGTTT
The DNA here is from genome assembly GCA_031002005.1 of Vandiemenella viatica. Lineage (NCBI taxonomy): Eukaryota > Metazoa > Arthropoda > Insecta > Orthoptera > Morabidae > Vandiemenella > Vandiemenella viatica. The sequence goes on from CM061919.1 coordinate 135,440,376, forward strand.
TAAAGCTTAGAGTGTGACACAATCTGATGTGTGTTTCATTGCGCTGACGTCACAGCACTTCCACTTTTATCTTTCGTCGATAGAATGCACAATTCTGGTTAAGACACGACAACAGGGGAAATGCGTGCCATACCGCAATGTCCTCGATAAATAAGGAAGGCATCGTGGAAAAGCCATTTACTGTACTTTTTAGTATTAACCATAAAACCAAAGGAACAATTTATAAGCTCATAGGTGATTAAATTAATGTTTTCCGAATATTACTTCCAGTTCAAGTTACAATGCAAACGTCACATGTCATATGAAACGTGACAGACGGTAATCTAGTAACCTAAAGCTAAAAACTGATATCACAATTAAACGATAATAATAAGATGTTTTGTCACTTTATGAAGCGACGTTAATAACCACATCCAGAACAAACAAAAAATTGGGTTTACATATGAAGCTGCTTAGTAAGTTATTGGTTTGCGGTCAATAAGTAAACTACAACTTTCCAAGTTAGCATTAACATTAATATAGTAGCTGTAATCACGATTAAGGTTGTATAATTCAAGGAGAATTATTAATCATCCACAGTAATAAACTAATCTAATTTTATCATAATCAAAAGTAATACAAAGTTCATGAAGTGCAACAGACATTATCGCTGACGATATCCTAAACATAAAAATAACATGTGATAGAACAAGTAAGAGACTCATTATTTAAGGAAGTAATATTGTAACCAATGTCAGAAGCAAACAGTAATAAGCAGAGCTTTATTAAACAGAAGAAAGCGTTTTGTAATAAACATTGAGCGAACAAACAAACAAAAATCTAAAAACTCTCTATACATACGTAGAACTGCACTCAAAGGAATTCAAACTTGTGCATCGAGAATACCAGAAAAAAAAGTAAATATAAGCATTTAAGCTATGGCTCTAGTGAAGCATGCTCAAAATGAAGCAGTCAGATAATGTGTGAAATAAAAATGTTTTGGAAATGAGGGGTGAAAAAGTAAGTATTTCACAAAAAGAATAAACAGGATGGTGTTTCAAGACATAAATGGTTGATTAATTTGTCTCAGGAGGGGATAACTGATGGAGAGAGAGGAGCACAAGGTTTGGACTATGTGTAGAATATTAATTTTAAAACGGATGAGAATATTAAGAGATTATCTCACTATAGGAAGATATAGGGGATTGTGTCATTTTAATTTATTTTTTTCCCCTGTAATATTCATTTCCAAGTTACTTTAAACTTTCCTTGCACTAGACTAACAGAAACTCGTACTCACGAAGATTCATTGAAAAGGAGATCACTATTGTTCTTTTCCGCAGAGTTATTACTGATGTCCAGGATTTCAAACTCACTGACAATCTAACGTTAGTTAATCAACTACTAGAAAAGTAAAATGATTGTTCAATAGAGCATTCCACATAATGTGCGATTTTTTTTTCCTACCATACGATAGTATAATCCAGATTATGTTTTTTTCACATTTCTTTTGTTTTATGTTTTGTTGAACAAAGAAACAGAACAGCGTTTATACTCTGCAAAGAACTTTTACCAGTTTTTTTTTCTAATTTCTCATCCCATTTCTCTTTCATTCATCATCATCACCATCGTCCTCGCCCTTCGCCTCACTCCCACTCCAGCTATTCGGCAGTGTGAAGAGGAAAACGCTGCCATTGGTTGCTGAATATGTAAGGATTAAGGAAGAGTAAATCGCAATGAAAACTTTGGAAACTGAACTGAAAGAATCGTTGGTCCCTGATGTCTAGAATCTAACTATGGCTGCTGCCGAATTTTGCCATCCTTACTTTTTCCCATTGATGTTTAAAAGTAAAATCATTAATTATTTTGCTGTAAGAAGGCGTGATTAAATTCGTCCCATCAAAATTGCAGCAGTACCATCTTCTACACGACCCAAACCTCGCCCTAGATATTTTCATCTGTTTTGCACTTTAAATCGTTCCTTTATGACCAGCAGTTTAAACAAGATGACGAGATAACAAAAGTTGTCTCAGCATGGTTAACAAGAGGCATCCATCTATAAAGGGAGAACATATAAAATGATGTCACCCTATTGCAAATGCCTGAAGAGCGGCGAAAACTGTGTTGTATACAGTGCAATTAGTAGAAAAAGAATTACTTTCAAAATGCATTCTGTGTATTTTTTAATTATCATACACATCTAACCTTCTGATGTACCTATTGTGTTTACACATTATCTCAGAACATAATTTCAATTCAATCATGCACCCATATTAGGAATTAAATTTCCTCTTCATTACTTTCCTCTTTTAAGATTAACACAAATTTCGCAGACTCGCTGTATGCTAACATTCAACGATTATTGACAATACGTCGAACACAGAGATTCGTAAAACCTGGTGTTTCGTTCGATTATAAAAAGCCGCTGGGATTGAAATGATCCGCGGTAGCAATCATATCTACAAAAAATGTTCCACCAATGAATCAACAAAGTGACTTTTAATATCGGAATGTGGCAAGAGGAATTATTGCCTTTGCGTTAAAACGTTTACGGTACGCTTAAAATGCATTGCTTTTCGACTGCCGTAAACAGTCGGAAAGTCAATTTTTCAGCGCTCGATCGCCGCTGTAGATGTTGGCTGAAATCAGTTCTACAACTCTGAACACTGGCAACGACCGACGCCATTGCAATAATGTTCCAGTAATTGACAACAACAAAAAAACGACACTTTAAAAGTTTGTTTCCGTACGCAGATATTCCCGATTCAGGGCTGTATTTATGGCCGGGACTAGAATAAACGCACAGAGTACGGGAAATTCGTACAGGTCCGACGAGAAATTCAAAACGTGCTAAATGTCTGACAATAAACCAAATGAAGAGCCTCGCTTAAATCAAGCTGAGCAAGGATTTTTTTTTAGAACTTTTAGCTTGCTTAATGTTACAAATGAATTGGAAAAAGCAGGTCCTTGATTAAACTTCGTCTCGCTTCACCAAATGAAATTCTAGAAAAATTGTTCGTAATACAAGTTTGGAGTACAGGAATGGCTTTCTCAGCAGGTGCCCTTTTCCCAGTGCTAGGAAGCTACCAGTTTGGCTTTAATGAATCGCTTGCGGTGAAAACTTTACCTTACATTTTTATGCAGATATGAACGCAGTTTTGAACGACACGAACAGTTGCAGTGTCTATTGTTCTACAAAATATTTTTAATACTACTTCAGTACATTTAAAATACTATCTGATGTCAACTCACTTTTTCATAATGAGGAATACAATTTTTGAAAAACACGGTACTTATTTTGCTGTCTAAAAATTATATATTTCCTCTTGAAATGGTGCAGTTGAGGCAATTACTGCAAGATATTTTTATCGCATCGCATATGAACAGTGTTGCCCAGGACTAAGAGAAAAAAATCCCATGCGACATGTATTATGGCTCTTTCAATGCGTAGCTAACAAGTATTCACCACCCACAATGAAGGACAGTGTCGCCCAACTAAAGAGCCTTCAGTTAGATTTATATGTGATAATTCGAGTGGTTTGTGAGGGATAATGTGTGAATAGCCAAACTGCGAAACCATAAGTCAGTAGTTGTAATTAACCACGGCAATATTTTCATGTCAGAGAGTATCTTGAAGGACAGTACCAAGTATATTATGCAGAAATTATTCTAAGCTCTTATTCTTAGCAAGGTCTTGATTCATGGTATTTTCTGCATGTAATTTGAAGCAAAAACCTGACAAACGAGAGGGCTAATAGAGTTTGTTGCTTGTTCTGAGTGGTGAAGAGATGTGTCGTCGAAGAAGACTTGGAAGCCAAAAGGATAATGAAGGATGCGCAGCTCAAACAAAGGGGTATTCACGTTGCTGACTCTGACTTGAAACCTCTCTCTGTATTCTGCAGTCTGAGTCTAAGTTTTAAGCTTCTAAGCTGGAATTGGTGACTAGCAGCTTGGTCGTTGGTGCTGAGTGAAAGATGCGATGCCAGAATCTCATGCTAGGTCGCTGTAACGCTGCCTGCCCAAGACCTACTTGCATTTCCACTACTCGATGACGAGGTGTTGCCATTGGCATCAGTGCCTACTTCCATTTCTACACAACTGTGGTCCAAGAGACTAGACCAGTCCAGCTGATTTCCTCGTGTCACCATCAACGCTCCCACACGCGCACGCGGTATTCTAATGTGACTAATTTACTCATCAAATGATCCACAGAGTTAGACCCTTAAGCGTCCTAAATTAGCCATGTTTCATGTGCCGTGTAAAGCCACGTGATATTAAGACATTGGTAGTTTTATTTTGCTAACCTGGTGTAAATTAAAGTATTTATTGTCATTCTGAACATATAAAATGATGAGAGTCCATTCTTTTCATTTAAATCTACTATATAATTTCATAATGTCATTCATTCACTCACCTCGATAGCTATTGGCTGGAGAACGGTGTCACGTGTCAGCCTACGCTCGCAAAACAGTGACCTGAGATACCATTAGGAAATACGTGGTTATGTTCACGATTTAATAGCTAAGCAACTGCTGCCAAATTAATTGCCAAAATACATTCATTAAGTTTGATTTTCGTAGCGTTTCATAGTTAAAAAAATACTGATATATTTTGCGGCTGAGAAAACGTTGATCTGCTTTTCAGTAACATGTTGCTAATGAAATCAAGTTAAAAAAACTTTTAAAAAATTAAATTACTCATGATCTCTACTGTAACCATGAATGCCAATTGTCATTCGGGCTTAGCATAAATTTCAATTTAATTAAAACTGTTGTTGCTTGACCAAAGTTTATGCATTACGGTTTATTTGCTTATCAGGTATTTTACTGAACACTTTTGTAGATGGTCTTTATTCATGTTCAATGTACGTGAGTTATTAGGTTATTTTAAGTGGAGATCAGACCAAATATGTTACCGAATCAACTATTCTGGCAATCCATTTCTTCCGAGTTGCTCAACTGTTAATAATATGGAATGTGTATAAGTTCTATGGCGATTATTATATTATGACCAATGATTACGTTATGAGTGTTTGACCACTATCAATAATAATAATGATAATAATAATAATAAAGTAATGCTTTCGAAGCAAACAGGAATTTTTTTAAATTTTGCTGAGTGAAGTTTAAGAGTCAAATACAAGTCAAACTTTGTATTTAAGCAAGTTCTAGTCTATGACCATTGAAACAATTATACGATTGCTCTATGGTCCCTGTTTGTGTTTAATACCTACCTCTATTAATGCTTCTGAGTTCTTCAGGCTCAAGAGATTTTATTCATCCTGAAACACCGGTTATGTTTATATTTGGTCAAATCAGATCTTCCTGTCATAATCTTCCATCCTAAAAACTGGAACTAATATAGACCCCTGACGATACGTTAAAAACGGTCACGGGCTTACACTAGCATATATTAAATGTAAACAGACAGACCTTTCATTTTAGAATCATTTTTCATTATTATAATTGATGATAAATTGTTAATTAATAAAATGTAACAAAATGGCCTTCGAATATCAGCTCCATTATCAGTAGCCAAGGCACGTTCCTGTTCTGAATCTTCTAAGAGAACCCGACTGACATTCACTTCGAAAGGCTTGACATAAAAGTCACTTTGCACGAATCGATTGGCAAAGAAGCGTGTGACCCGTCAGGAAGCCAATTTCTGTAGAAGCTCGTTCGGCAGTAAGACGTTTACGAGGCTCTGAGTGATCGAAGCCAGTATGGTCAATATCAGTTGTCTGAAGCGATATTGCTTTTATCTGTATTACCACGCTGGTTTCTGTGGCTTCGTTCTATTCCCTTGACATTCGTCCCTAGTCTTCATAGATCACACGGAAAATTTGTATGTGAATAAACTTTAGCAACCTATGTTTTCAACTAGTCATGATTTTTACTTTCGTCGCATGCTTTAATACGAATAATGTTTAATCACTGCCTATCGCCTGTTAGTGGCCGATTCCTAGGAATTTAGGTAGAGCGTAAAAAACTTCCGATCTGGGTAGAGTTTTAACAGTTTAAAAGTTTACGATTTATCTAAAAATATTGTGGTATGTAAACGATGAACGGAGCAGTAAATGACAACAGTGAAAAGTTGCTCTATATTCTCACACGAAAGAGAGCGCTGTAAGCGTTTTTCGAAATAGAAATACTTTACTTTCATATAAAGAATTAGTACTCAGAAAGAACTCTCTAACCTTTTATTGAAGTAAACCTCTAAAATCAGGGAAAACGAACAATTAGAAATTAACAATGTAGAGGGAAGCCAAAAAATTAGTTAAAAACAATTTGAAATAAACATGTTTTTGGAAGTGATGAGTGATTAAAGAAGTTTGTTGAAGAACTGTTTTCGTTATGGCTTTACGCATCATCGACATCGAGGTCAATAGAGGCAGGAAAGAACTTGAAGCAAGGAAAGGAAAAGGAATTACTTCCATGGCCTTTTGAAGGAACCATCCTGGCGTTCGCCTGTAATGATTTCGAGAATCCATGGAAAACAAAAATTTGTATTTACTAATAGGGGATTCGAACTTGCGCCCTCCAGAAAGTGAGGCCAAAGCGTTTCCACCCACGACGCGCGATTGAAAGAAAACAGAAGAGACAGGATGGTGGATCTCATTTCAAGGTAAGTGGTAATGGTTAATTCGTTAGCAGATGGAACAGACAAAGAAGGAGAACTCTAGAGGAACGCAGAGGTTAAAATATATGAAGCGGGCAATAGCGGACAGCAGAGGCTGCAATTGATGTTATAGATGAACAGATTAGCTCAGTAGTATAAGCATGAATGGATAACTGCAACAAATCCTTGTCGATAATGATGAAAATCTTACTACGCAGGCTTAGCTATCTGCACAGACGACCGAAGATGAACCTGAGCAGTTGTGCTCGCCGTAGCTTATCGAATGTCTGCATAGTTTTCAGTAGTGTTGTTACAGAAAGCGTCTGTATTGCTTACATTTACCGAGTTTATTTTATTAGGCTTAGTGAATTTTGTTCTCATAATGAAAGGATGGAGATGTAATGAAGTGATGGAAGAGTTTATTCGAGTATATGTCGGAACCTTGTCTGTGGCGAATAAAAAAGCAAAGAATATCATGATACGAGAGGAGAAATGCACCCTATTTAAAATTGGAGATAGAGGAGTTGTAGCCCGATGTGTTTTTTTCTTTTCTTTTTATTTCACTTAATCGCCACTGATAAACTGTCTTCTTGCTTGGTCGCCATCTCATCGGATCAACTGAATCCCCCCAGTTCACCGTACAGTGTATGTGAACCTTTCTGGATAACCAGTCCAAGCCTACAGTACAGATAAACCGTTACATGTATGTGGACTTCGCTTTCTGTTAGGCTTCCTCTACGAAAGAGGACTATGCTACCAGCTGAAACTGTAAATAAGGTTGACAAATATTGCATACCATTAACACTTATTTATATATTTACTAACAGTTAAACGCGACTTCGTATGCATAGACATAGAATTTAATTGCTAGAATTGGATATAGAGAGCTGTGGGTTGCTTGAAATTTGTCCCAAACCACACCGAGTCGCATAATGTGACGCCATCACTAAAACATTCAACCGTCGAACTCGCCTCATGAAGAGAATCAATTTCCAAGATGTTAAAAAAAAAAAAAAAAACAACTAGGTGCGGGGAGGTGGAGGGGTTTAACTGAGGACAGCTTCAATGTCAGCTTGGTATACTCTTCTTTTTTCAACATGAGCATCAGATCCTTTGGTTCTAATAACTATAGCTGCTCGTGCTCTGCTACCGCTACACCATAAGTCTGGTTTACGCCTGCGACGTATGTCAAAAAAGAAGACAAAATAAACTGATGTCAGAAACTTTTAGGTGGACACAAAGTAAAAATACGGTGCAGCGCAAATTGACATCTATACTAAATAATAAATTTTGTCTGTAAATGAAATTTTTCTAACAGATCATACACTACCTGACTGCGAGAGGAGCACAGCCTGAGTAGGCGATGTAACATTACAGACTTACACACTTATCTGTCTGTCTGTCACCATTCGATAAGTTATCAAAAATTCGTGATAAAACTCTTATTCATACCGAAAAAAGTATCCCATGTTCTTCCTAAAGATACAAAGGTTTACCTTGACAAATTCCATCAGTATGGGTCTATCTATTTAGTCGTCAAAACGTAACATAGAGACAGAGACTTACCTTCATATTTATAATACTATTAGTGTAGATCACCCCTGAATTTGTGGGAACATGAAATCAGAACAACGGAATATTCGGGCGTGGCTCATATGATCAAAAACAATTCATAAAACTGTTTGCTCTGTCCTGGATTTTAATCGCAGCTCGAACTCGTAACTTTAGAAAGCAAGCGTCTTAACTTCTGTGCTAGCAGCCCACTCTGCCGGAAATCATTTCAGAGACTTTCACATGCTATGCGTCTGTCTATCACCATTCAGTTGATTTTTTTTCAAAATTCCATGATGATATGTATTGATACATACTCTTCGCGGGTTTGCCGCCGGATCACATTTTCTAACCACAAGCTTTCGGCGACTTGCACCGCCGCCATCATCAGGTCTGATGATGGCGGCGGTGCAAGTCGCCGAAAGCTTGTGGTTAGAAAATGTGATCCGGCGGCAAACCCGCGAAGAGTATGTATCAATAATACGCCGGGAAAGACTTATGTTTCATATGATATGTATTATTTATACAAAAAAGTATCCTATGTCCCTGGTGGCAAATAGTATCTCATTGTCAAATTTCATCAAGATCGGATTAGCCGTTTAGCCCTGAAAACGTAACAAACAGACAGACAGAGTTACTTTCGCATTTATAATATTAGTATAGGTATTGATTACACTGTCGGTAGCATACACAAACATAGTGGTGGAATCGCTTACTCTATATAGTGTCACGTACTGTTGTCCGTGGCTGGAACAGCTGGAGGTGAAGTCCACGCCCATAGTCCACAACTTCTGTCTTTGTGGACGCTTAACGGAAACTGTACGCGCTTGACGCTTGATATATATATTTAAAAAAAAAAAAAAAACCTTGTTCTTCAGCATCGCCTCCCATAAAAATCTCTGCTTCTATTAAGTTCCGCTGCAAAGTGGTCACTTTAAGTCGGGTTCAGTTACATAATTTTGGTGGACTTAAATTTCGCAACAGGACAAAATTCACACCAACTTTAATACGTGCGTCGGAAGTCCGGGTGCAGCTAAAGAATTTAAGAGCTCGATAGGATAGTGGCCTCGCCTTGCTCTACGACCCTATTGATAGACTTAAAGGCAATATTTTCCAATCTACGCGAGTTCATATTGTGTTGTTAATAAAGGCAGCTTGATCGTTGCGAATAGTCAGTATAGCTCTATCGCAGAGCCAACTCTCTATTTCTTGTTTTCTCTGTTTCACCATAATAATAATTCCATGTGGTCGTACTGACCTAGTGACAGCGTTTCTATTGGCTGCGCATTCCGTCCCTGTAGTAGCCACCTTATCCTAACCCGGCAACCATACCGGGTACAGGGGACCTACAGTTTAACGTGGAATCCCATCCACAGAAGCGATCTGGCGTATTTCACATTACACAGCAGACTGTGCCAGAGATGAACGACGGGTTAAGGGCCTATGAAAATCTCCGCTGAGACAGGGATTCGAACCGGGGACCTTTTGATTCCCAGTGAGACACCTTAACCACTGAGCAACCAGACCGCTCCGTTTCACTATAAATCGAGATAAATAATTCCTCATAAGAAAGAACGGCTACACATAAGCTAGGCGGAAGTCTAACATTTCCTTCATATTTCAGAAAGGTATCGTTACCGATTTCGCACGACAAATCCGAGAACTCTTGCCACAACTAAGTGCCTGCATATTGACAATCCGCAGAATACCAACATCAAGGAAAACAAATGGTGCAAAGTGGCGTGAACTGTCGATAACGTAAACCTCAGCCAGTGTATCGTTCCAGTGCTGGTCATCATCAAGCAAATGTCGCACTCGGCAAACGGCCAAAAAGATGGGTTGCTCGGCATCATCGACTGTTCTTAGCGTACTTAATGAGGTTGGGCCACGTACCATATGCAAAAGCAACCACAAATAATACAGTTCTGTATTATTCATACGTACCGCATAAACTCTTGCTGAGTTATATTCTTTAAAAACTCTTGGAACACCCTCTACTGCATCTCTCTCGGGATACTAAATACTCCTTGTTTGTAGGTGTAGTAGGCAAATACCTCATAGTACAGTAGTGTTTTAGCAAAGTTATCCATCATACATAACGGGAAAAAGGTCAGGAAGGTAGTATGCCTTGGATTGCCTAAACGCTCCTCTACATTATCAGGAAAAAAATATATGCGTTACTCACCCTCCAAGGATTTCCGAATGGCGGGTACCTTTCATGTATCGGAAAATTAAGAATACGTAAACAACTACTGATAAGCTACTGTATCGGTTGGATTGGTATCGAGTGACCTCATCTCCATTTTGTTGTTCAGTGCAGTGGTTGCTTGGTCGCTACATTTGTTCACATATTTGCATATGTACTTGATTGACTGAACGCTGTTAGACATTTCGACTTTCGTGTGAGATCCAAACGTGTTTGATAGCGTTGGGGAGTGAGGTATTACCCATCTGTTATCCAGAACTACCTGTTGACCTCGCATTATTATTTCAGCAGTAAAACCACAGTTTACAGGTAAACATCAACGATATGATTGCTAACCATTCTCACCTTTAATCGTTTGTTTGACCGGCATTTTCGGAAATCTCTTTGTACGGTGGCAATCTCGCATGCTGGTGAGTTAGTACTAACAATGCCACAAGGGCCGTGCAAAGATATGTCTCTTTACGATAGCGTACAGAGAAGGATTCTGCTTAGGATCTGGGAGCTCTGCGCTTATTATTCTATCGATGTCGTTAATACACATCTGTCCAGCAGCCATAAAAGAATATCTGCAAGCGGCAAACCCCTCTCCTACCATGTTACACTGTATATAACTCAAAGTGATGCACCAAATACATTCTCCTCAGTGAGAAATTCAGATGGAATACTATAGCAACATTCCATGGTTTCCCAAATCACTCCAGGCAAATGCCAGGATGCTTCCTTCAAAAGGCCATGGCCGAATTCCTTCCCTTTCCTTGCCCCCCATCCTTTCCCGTCTCTAAAGACCTCGCTGTTAAGAGACGTTAAGCAGTTAAAAAAAAACTATAGCAACAATATCGTGTCTATTGTCGGAAGCTTGTCCTTGAAAAAGTTCTTGGGATATCTTTGTCCAGTTTGGATTGATGATAAACGTAATGAATATGTCTGGGTGCCCAAATTTTCTCAGGTAAGAGACTGTATCTTGCGTACGCTTGTGCATATAGAGTAACACCGGTGAAACTTAAAGCTCGCTCTATGACATCCCCGCCACACGCATTCTATTCTGCGTTAGTTACTACTTGGATAGCATTACAAACTACGTTTATACCAATAATATTATCGTCTATCCCACGGAAACCTTGTCGTTTTTCGGAATAAAAATATTTTAAATGTTAATCCATAATACTGTATTAGTTATTAGCTTGCCAAGATAGCGGTCTGGTGGCTCAGTGGTTAAGCGTCTGACGAGATCAAAAGGTCCCCGGTTCGAATTCCTGTTTCGGCAGGGATTTTCAAAGGCGCTTAACGTGGCCTTCACCTCTGGCATAGCTTGTGTAAAGTGAAGTACAACAGAACGCTTCCGTGGTTCGGATTCCACGTTAAACTTTAGGTCCCCTGTACGCGGCAGGATTGTCAGGTTAGGTTAAGGCGGCTACGATAGGGGCGGAATGCGCAGCCAATAAAAACCCTATCTCCACACGGAATTATTATTATTATACCTTGTCAAGATGCTTATATAGCCATCCGGTTGTTTCAGCGTGATGCGCTTCAAAGAGCCTTAATATCCATCACTTATATCTCGTGAACATTATCATTTTTCGGGATAAAAAGTATTCTAAATGTTAATCCATAATATCTGTTATAATTATACCATGTTTCATGCAAATCCATCTAGTAGTTTTAGAGCAGTGTTTCCCAACCTTTTTTGGGTCATGTCCCACTTTCAACATTTTTTTGCCCCCATACATAATTTTTAATAAAAAAAATTATTTGTTATTAAAGAAACTGATATAGGATGGTTTTTGAAAGAAAACACTTTAATATTATCATAAAACACAGTAAGTAAAGTTAAAAAACATTTAATGAAATACTAAAATTCAAATTCAAAAGATTTATAATAAACATTTATTATGGCAATTTAGTGTGATCATTTTAAGAATTTGCTTTTTTGCTATATTTTGTAACCATATCTGGCATTGTGTTTAAATAACTCAAAGAGAAAGCGGTAAAGTCGTATCAAGTCAATTTCTAAATTGCCCCCTTAAAAAAAAACAAATTGCCCCCCTGTGGGGCGTGGGCCCCAAGTTGGGAAACACTGTTTTAGAGTAATGCGCTTTCAAAGATAGGTCTACATACAGACAGACAGACAAAATTGAAGAAATTAGCTTTTTCGTTTCTATGTAATTAGAAACACTTACCCCAATTGAAATTTTCAAAATCTGTTTAATGTGAAGATTTCGGCCCGTTACAGTTTTATTATAAGTATAGATGTTCCTGCCTCTTAAGCTTGTAGTCAATCTCAGGCAGAAGTCAGATGGGTAAATTAATAAGAATTATTAGAGACGGAGGTAGGAAGGTTAGAAAAAACACCGCTGGCGACAGAAACATTCAGCAGTCAAGCGTTCGAAGCGAAAAAGTTCGCCTTTTCTTCGGTCGCCGTGAGCAGGGAGGCGGCGAGGAACAAAATACCTGGCAGAGAAATTACGCTCGTTACGAGGAGGCTTTCAAAAGAGAAATTGCAGGTGGTTCGCTGTCACGGGGCCCATTTACGCCCCAGTGAGCCTCACTGCCGTATCGCGTTCATTGTTCGAATCCATCCTCGCTCTGCTGCCCACCCCTCCACCTGTATGTCTTTTGATTTATCATACATCGCCCCCCCCCCCCCCCACTGTGCACTGGGGTGGACGGAATAAACAAGGCACGCTCTTTGAGCGAGCCGGGAAGGGCCTTCGCTAAATGTGTGTCGCTCTGCGAATTCGCGTTGCAGTGGCACGCGGAGGAAATACTGCCACGCTGACAAAGAAATGGCTCCCAAGAGGAAAATAACCGTGTCACACGTGGACGGCTACTTGTAAAATGTACAGTATTCACGCTGCGCTCTGGCCAACTGGGTTTACCCCACCGTGTATGACGCAGCGAAAAAGTTACGTATCCTAACAGAAGGAAATATTGACCAAACCCAGTTACAATGACCTAGTTAAAACAGGAATCGGACGACCACAAAAATCAACATAAAGCTACTTGCTATGATCCTAACAGGCAGAGTTAAAATCCTGATTATGTCCGAAAATTTTCCTCGCGAGTTCATGTTCCGAACCGCAATCGAGATCCACTCAACGTGTCCCAAATGAGAGCGGGAACGGTGATGATCCCTTCAGACGTACAACAGCCAGGAGAGTGGCGCTGATTATACCACCACTACAGTGGCAATTTCTTGAAATGTAAGGCAGAGCTCTATCTCCTATAGCCCCGTTTCTTGGGCTTTAATTGCCTGTACGAAGTCGACCAGAAAAAGTGTCCTTACAAATATTTTGTCAGTGCTGCCATTTTTACGGATTTATCCGTAGATCTACGGATTTAAAAAAAAAAAAAAAAAAAGTTAGGATTTTGTTAAATTATCTACGGATTTTTGCTATTTTTTACTATTTGTTGATTTTTCTTATATTGGAGTTTTGTTAAACTTTGAACGTATAGTGTAAATGTATTACAGAATTGTCAATAATTGTTAATCGTTTCCTTGCAACCACTCGTGCGAACCAACGATTGAAATAAATCTCATATTTTGTTTGATTACAGATTTGATAGATCTTAACAGACCGTACCTAGCGTGGTGGGTGAACGGTTAACGTTCTGGTCTCGCATTCGGGAGGACGCGGGTTCGAATCCCCGTCCGGGCATCCAGATTTGGGTTTTCCATGGTTTTCCCAAATCACTCCAGGCGAATGCCGGGATGCTTCCTTCAAAAAGGCCATGGTCGAGTTCCTTCCCGTTCCTTTTCCCCAATCCCATCCCGCCTTTAATGACCTTAGCCGTCGACGAAGCGTAAAGCAACAAGGAAAAAAAATTAACATACCGTAATACAGAACTATCGGCGCACTCTTTATGCACGGTGACACGCATCGGCTTATAAAGCAGTGCCTTCAAAGAAGGATTAACCAATATCCGAGAGCCAAAGTGTTCGCAGTATTTAACATTTTCTGTTACCAAAAAAAAAAAGAGTAGGCACAGCAGCAGCAGTGATGAAAGTGACGATGTATATACATGTTCAGAGATATTTCTTACTTTCAATGTAGAATATTATTTTGTATTTCGAATTTTAAAGACCTGGAAATAAAAAGTATTCTTAATTTTGACTCTCTCTTCAATAATTATTGTTTTAGTCTTTCAGTAGCGAGTCTCCGGATTTTTGTAAGCAATTTACGGAAATTTTAGTAGCCATCTACGGATATTCAAAGCCAAGAGACTGGCAGCACTGTATTTTGCTACGTATTCCCTCTGTTCGGAACCACAATCTGCTCGCCTCAAATAAGTGCGGAGAATATCGTAATCTCTACAGAAATTCAGAACCCAAGAGCATGGTTCTGATCCCATCACTTTCACTGTCGTACCAATATCTTGAAAGGTAACGCAAAGCTCTACCTTTTTCAATCTCATCGTTTAGGCATTATGGCCTGTAAGAAGACAACTAGCAAAAAGAGTTTGCAATAAAAAAAGATGCAGCCCATTTGCATTGGGATTACTAGAGTTCTGAATTCACATTGATAACATCGTCAGAAGATTAGAGGTCTTGTGGTCAACAACAGAATTCCGCGCTTTAATCAGTTACTCATAAAACAATAGAATGATTATTGCGTATGCTAGTCCACTTCCGACTTCCAGATTCAAGGATTCTTCCAGTTGGTAATCAGTACTCTATTGACTGAGAAGTCATACACAGGCTTCGCAACTGACACAAGGACGAAAGTTGTCTGTGCAGCTGATTTAGGCGTGTGAGCTACATTTATCTGTCATCTAATTTGCTCAACCAAGTTGCCAAATTCTGCCAACAGCATTTTGCTCATCACCAAACTATGAAAAAAAGAAAAAAAAGAAACCTTGGGGAATTAAAAAAGGAGGATGAAGGATTCCAAAATTGTCGTTACCATTGCTAATTAAATACATGTTCTCGTTTTATTTGGACGATTCAGAAAACAATGGAATTAAATGACAGCATCAGTGATTGTTTTTAACAGATGAAAAACTCTCTTAGAAGCTAAGGACACTATCGAAAATCGGATTAATGAGCGTATTCTTCTTTTTTTCTGAATAGTTGGATCAGTCTTAGATATTTTAATTTAATTTAGTTGCAATGGCGCAATTTCCCTTCACACCCTCTTTCCCACTTCATCATTTCTTTTCTTTCTTAATCTTATATTCATTCAGTGTAATTTCACCACCCACCTAGTCTTGCTTTGAGGAAGTTCAATTTTTAAATATTTCAGTGTTTTTAGTAAATTGTTTCTTCACCGTCTTTAAATGTTATTAAAACAGGTATGTATTGAATTCCCTATTGACTTGGAACCTCAGTTCCTTTATCTATGTTGAACTTGCAGATGTTGATCTTGATGTTTTCATTCTGAGCTAATTGTTCAATACGCGGCATTAGTGCTTCCATTGGTAATTTGTTCCAGTTTCCGATGTATTTGTTGCTGTTGTTGTTTTGGGGGGGTTTAGGACACGTCGACACCGTTGTCATTAGCGCCCTAACCTTATTGCAATGGGTGATCATTAGAGCTGTAAAAGTAACGACGTATTTGTTACTGAGTAACGGGTTCGTCACCTGACTCGAAGTACCGAATCGTTATTCACACATTCATTTCGTTACTCGCATTTGTCGTATAGATACGAACACGTTCCAGCTCCTGCAGGTAACTAATTTTGCCAACGTAAAGACCAATTTTGTACTTTTTATTTTGTTTAACATTAAAATTTGCATGGACAATTTGAGATAGTTACTGTTTTTTCATTGATAGTTCATTAGTGAGGTTTTTGATTTCAAACATTTGTGAAATTTATTTATCTTAAGAATTGATACCTTCTGTTTTATTTTATAGTGTAAAAGAGTTTTTTAATAGTTTTTGATATACATATCTGCACTTGTTATGTTCTAATAATATTTAATAAAATTGCAATGGAGCGCACGCTCCGGTGACAATTTCCCTATACATTCATCTTCCCCCCTTTCCTGCATCCACCTACATTTGCCCTCTACAAATTTTAACTTTAAATTCTTTCAACGTTTTTGGTAAATTATTCATAATTTCTCTTGGTAAATTATTCCAGTCCCTGAAACCCTTACCTAAAAAGAGAATCTTCTTAAATCCTTGTGCCTGAAATCGATTGCAAGATTGTGGCCATGGTCATCTTTTACCTTCCGAGCATTACTTTTAATTCTTACACCAATCTGTTTCCATACCTCACCATCAATATAAGTCCCATGACCCTCTTCACCCTCCTCCTGTCTTCCAGTGAATCCTATTCCAGCTCTTTTATCATATCTGTTACTGATTGCATTCTGTGATAACTGCCATAAACAAATCTAGCAACATTTTTTTTGCAGTTCCAAAATTCCATAAACAAAGAATAAGTTACAACGACTTTATTCCTTTTGCTTGGTGTTAGTTATTGTATTATTACCGCAGGATCCATGTGATCAATCATCAATGCGGTTCTGACTTTGATGTTTAATGTTTGTTGTAACCGCGACGCAACAACAATTAATCTAATCGCATGTTTGTCCTGAACCTTTGTTATTGATTTAAAAGTGTTGAATATTGATAGTTTTAAAATGAAACAATTATTGCGGGAGTCAATAGTATTTTGCGTGCAGACCCGATTTGATAGTATGTCCATATTTATTTTAACAAACCTATCGCAAAAAGATGAACAATTTAAAAAAATATATTAAAACCGTAAAGGAAGACAGTGGTGAAACCTCCTATTTAAAAACGAAATAATTTGATGAGATTATAATATTTGTTAAATACATGTCCCATTATCACAGGGTTTTGAGCAGGCTATTTTAAAAAAGAATCGTCATTAGTTATTGTCACTGTCAGGTCTTTTTTCTTTTTGTATGCAAACAGGTGTTTGTTTCGAAATTAGATTATTCTTTCGTATATAATATTAATTACAGTAAATCAAGTGTACATTCAGAGGTTTTCCGTAAGATCCATGTGCTAATTACTTGACTAAGTTTTATCCGAATGTACAACTTAGCTAAACTTATTTTATTAAATAAACAATTTACTTTAACTTTACCAAGTACGAACGAAGTCATCCCGTATGCGATACGATGCGATGCAATGCATCATGCCAGTGTTCGATTGTACCGAAAGTAACGAGTGTACCGAAAGTAAGGAGTAACGAAACAATACGATAGTAACCAAGGTAACCCGTAAGCGGCGCGACTCGGTACAATGATTCATGCTATTGTTCGATTGTACCGAAAGTAACGATTCGAAAGTAACGGGTATTGATTGGTTTAGTAACGAATACATACGGGTACAGAATTTCTCGTTACTTTTACAGCTCTAGTGATCATTGGTTGATTGCGTTGCAACGCAACAAGACTTAAACAAACCTCACAAACACCTCTTACCCCGCTTGCCAGTTACCTAATGAGAAAGGGATTGAAGGAATTTATCACAGTAACTTATGAACCTCAGTCACAATGTAACATCAATCATGCAGAAGAGCATGGTAGCTAACACGCGCAACTTCTCCACTTGACATCCATTTAAGAGCGAGAGGTGTAGAGCGATATATGTTTCCGAGGTGCAAATGAATGTTGCAACAGCTGGTGTTTACATCTAGAGCTCGCACATACGGCCTGGCAACAAGAAGAGGCGGCAGCCGCTAATCAGCATAATTTCCTCGGCAAGGGGCGCCTAAACGGGACCAGCGCTGCTGGTATGCTGCTAAAAGTTAAACCATTTAGCCGCGGCGGTAATTACTCCAGTTTCACAAAGTTTTAAAGAGGCGGGGACCCCTTCCAAGGAACTTTATTGCTAATTTACAATGTGCCCGTTCGTCTGCGCTCAAGTTGGCCGCAGTTCTGCGCACGTTTGCCTTCCCTCCTTTCCGCCGGCGGGAGAACGCTGGCTTGGGCAGTCGCACCGTTTAGCGGCGAAGTTGCGACCGAAAGGCCCCACGCCAAGTCCCCTTCAGACAGCAGAGCAACTGTTCAGGCGGCGCGGAAAGACGTCCGCTCTAATTAGTGAAAGGCAAAGTCTGTACAAGAAACAAAAAATCTGTCAACACTGTTCTCGTTGACATAACCTTAAGTTTTTACCTGAACACCGACTTCCTCTTGCACGAGTTCTTAGATAAAGTCGTATTTGAAGGGGTGTAAAGATTTAGGAGAGTACTAGTCTCGTCCAGCTCAATGTAAATACATCCTTCACTTGGTGCGCCCCGAGATGGTACTCTGGCTACTGAATGATTCCTGATTTAGACAATCACCCTCTGCTTGCCAACAGGTTCCTAAAAATAGGGTGGATGGGCAGGGAATGCTCCAGGGCATCCTAATGCCCCAGGGGTTTGTAACGCCCTTTAAAGGAGGATGAATCAGAAATATTCAACGGCATGTGGATGTAAAGGTCTACTGGAAGCCACTGTATTAAAGATCCAAAAGGTATACCGAAGCCTTTTAATCTTCTTAGATTATTGTGCAAACTTTGCGTGTTTGGGAAATTATGAAAAAGGAAAGAAGTTTCTACATCTACATTTATAGACTGTAATTCAAACTATTGTGGGTAGCAGAGAGTGCATTGCACGAAAACTATTTTCTACTCTGCATTCCAGACCCAAACGGCACAAGGGAAGAAAGAATAGGCTATTCGACAATATCAAAAAAGTATTATAAATTGTAGTCATTCTCGTGTATTAATGCTTCAAGAAGCTATTTTTTTTTCAATTTTGAAAAGAAAACTGGATTATTTTTAATAAAAAAGCGAAATAAAAATTAAACTTTTCTTACCTCTGGCCACGTGAGAGAAAACGCTCTAGGATTGGTTGTTGCTTGAGTGACGTCACACGTCTGTAAACGCTGCGGCTGAGAATGGAACGTTTCCTATTATCAAAGTTTTCAACTATTTTTATTGTTTGTTGCTGGTCATTTCTTGTTATTAATGAAATTTCATTTTGAATACAAAATCGAGAATACTTTGTAACAGCCTACAGCGGAAAAATATCGAAAATAGACGCCTTATTTGTGGGGCTAGCCATAGAAAAAACAACTGACTTTTATTCTGCTGAGCTTAAAAATGTAACAGCTTCAATTTGAGAATCATTTAAATTTAAAGTTAGAGATTGATTGTTTTGCGTTATCAAACCATACGTCGAAAAATTATGTACGCGAAATTTGAGCAGTCATGCTGAAAATAAAGAAAAGTTGTATGGGTGTCGCAAATATGCGCAAACAAATGAAGGTATTTCTTGTAGCTAATAACCAGCTCTTTCAAATAAATATAGTAAGAGATCGGTATAATGTGGTTTAATTAACTAAAACTCAACATGAAATTGGCTCAGTAGTTTTTTTAATTAAAAATAATCTCGCTCAGTTTTAATGATGCTAATGATTAATTTTAAATATGTATTATAGAAAAATCATGCGTAAACTTGTCTTGAGACTCGCCAAAAGCAATAGCATCACACAAATCATTACTATCACGCAGAAATACAGCGTATTCATCGACCAAGCTCAGTCGAATGGCGCGGCCGACTGGAGCTCTTGATGGTTGGATCACAGGAAGCCCATTGTTCAAACTATTTTTTCTATTGTTAGGCGCGAATTCGTGGAAAATAAACCTTTGTTCCGAGTAATATGGTTTATGTACTTTGAATATAAATAACTATTTGGCCTGCGTGGACTATTATCAGAACCGACTTTTGTCCCTCTAGATTTAGAAAATATCACACTGTGCGGCGTCCTCCCGGATGCGAGGCCAGAGCGTTAACCTTTCACTCACCACGCTCGGAACAATTGGATGTTGTGGGCCATTTTTCTTAATTGCAGATAAAATATTATAGATAAATGATCATTTTTTGTCAACGAAACTGAATTTGTTTGTTTATTCATTTACCTACCTCGTTTCACTTCATCTCACACGAAGAAACTGTGAAGTGTTTACTATAACATAAAGAGAAGCAATTAAGAAGTAGTGTCCGGGTAACTGTGTGGTTGAAGAGTGGTAATGGAATACAGAACGTCCTACGTTCGAATCTTGGTTGGAGTAATATTTTTTGTTTGCATTTTTTTCCGTTTTTGTTTGCTGATTTTTGCACTACAGAACCATATTTTTATTCGAAGAATTCATAATGGTTGTAAGTGTCATGCAAGCGTTTGAAACAAATTGCTACCATTCATGAAAACTTTTAATTTTTAAACTTAGCAGAGATAGAATATCATGCAAAAAATACAGATGCACGACAGTGAATAATGGAATTTATTTTAGAAGTGAGATCACTTGTACAAATTTCATGTTAATCTTGCAACAGTTCCGGAACGCTTTGTGTTCCTTTTGTTGGAATTTTTACGTGACGATACAACTGCAGGTTACCTTCCTGACATAAATGCTTCTATTTAGGCGGTATTTACATTTAATGTGCAAGTAATTTTCTGTTTTTTTGCTGACGAAAAAACTCTTTTTCGGTGTGAAAGTAACGTCCAATTTCCTTTTTGAAATCTTCTTTGGTTATGTGTCAAATGGTTGTAATTCGTTTGTTATCAAAAAAGTTGTGAAGCCTTTAGAAAAATGAAAAAATTAAATTGATGTTTTGGTGGATTTTCGAAAATGAAGATGATTATGCGATGCATCCAACAGCAACTAGAATCCAAAGAAAACTACAACAGAAAACAAATCAAACATATTCCGAAGCGAGGATCGAACCTAAGCACCCTAACCTTAGTGATACTCGACTTAAACAATGTATTATATTTAACTCTACGAAATTGCGGTGTAAATGAGCATCACAGAAAATCGTAAGTGACTTTGTCGCAATATGAAATTGAAGTTGTTACATTTTTAAGCTCCACAGAATAAAATTAGGGGTTGTTTCTATAACTAGCCCCACAAATAAGGCGTCTATTTTCAATATTTTTCCGCTGTAGGCTTTTACAAATTGTTCTCGATTTTGTATTCAAAATGAACTTTCATTAATAACTAGAAATAACCAACAACAAGCAATAAAAATAGTTTGAAACTTGGATTATAGGAAACGCTCCATTCGCAGCAGCAGCTTCTACAGGCGTGTGACGTCACGATTTTCCCGCGCCAGGCAGCAAAGGAGCGTTTTGGCGGACTTTTAAATATTGTAAAGCTATAATTCCTTTACAATACTGCAGTATTTATTCATAACAAATCCATTTA
This sequence comes from Vandiemenella viatica, assembly GCA_031002005.1. Taxonomy (NCBI): domain Eukaryota; kingdom Metazoa; phylum Arthropoda; class Insecta; order Orthoptera; family Morabidae; genus Vandiemenella; species Vandiemenella viatica. Next base: position 135,461,901 of record CM061919.1, read on the forward strand.
TAACTTCACAAGACGTTGAAAAATTGGTATGTTATTCGTATTTATAGTGAATCAATTTTTATTAATTCGGTCTTGTCGCTGCTTTCGCTAACCACACATACGTTCTGAATTAGTTCTATCACTAGTGTTATCACTACTGACTTCAGAGGCTATTTTATCCCTGTCACAAGTAACATGAATGTAATTACTCCAGTCGATATAAGACAGGTTGAAATCACGTCCTATCATTACTGGTTGAGCCGGAAATCGACGTGCGATATTGTATACAGTATTCCTTAACGCGTCAGCAAAAGTTATGTCAGCATCACATGGACCATAGAATGCGCCTGAAATAAATTTTTTCTGTACTATGTTGAGTTTAATCCATATGATTTTGCAGACCATATCGACGTATATTTCATTAAATGGGAGGTACTGTATTTATTTACAGCTTTAAATATACCACCTCCATGCAGTCTATCCTTTCGGGAAACGTTCATACTATTATTGAAAACCAGCAAGACCGTGGGCTGTGTATTAAACGAAACCACGTCAAAATCTGTAGTGTCTACTTGAATCCCATTCATCCCAACTTCGAGAAAGACAGAAAGACACAAATTTAAAAAGCAGTTGATTGCTTCTCGTAACTTTTTAATAGTACCCGCCATTCATTTTTTTAATATCTCACTTTCCTGGTTTCAGTTGTGTTATAAGTATATATATGATCAACTTTAAACAAAGTAAAACTTTTAAATGTCATAAATAAAATGTCTAACTCAAAATATTTAATCTGTCCTCAACGACAGAACTTTTAGGTCATTTACGATTGTATAAAAAAGCGTTAACGCTGTATGGCTTTTCTTTAAAAAAAAATATTTCTAAGATGCAAAATAAATCGTAAAATAAAGGATACGTAAACTCCTTATCTACTGGACTAGTATTCAAACTCGTGTCTCGTGTCTTATGTCTTATATACTGTATATTGCAATATCAGAACAGAAACTAACATCTCATCCACCTGCCTCAGTTTAGTATTTCGATCTAAGATAAATAAGGATTTTTTTTTATTCTGATTAACTAAACACGTATAGTAAAATACTAATTCCGACAAACGCAAATGGGACGGAAAAGCACTCGTCTCATCCAGTAAGTCGGCCGTGGAATGTGGTCAACGGAATTATAATTACAGCGAACATTCAAGCGATAATAGACAGTGCTGCCAGTAGTATTCCTAATTATGCCGGTGCATGTTGGATTTAATCTCCATAATTAATCCCGCAAAAGTTCACGAACAGTCAGAAGCGCATTAATGCGATTAAAAGTGAATTTAGCCAGGAATTGTTGCCATTAATAAACAGAATTATCAAGCATGTAACGTGCCTAACATTCCGCTAAATTGCAATTTCTTCGAGTCAGTGACGTGTGTTATTTTCTAGCAAAGTAGAGGTAATCATGTTTCAAGGTCCATATTATTAGTTCATTTACCTCTCTAATTTTCCATCACTAGTTCGAATGGCTGCCACAATTTGGAGTTGGAATTTTTTGGTGTTTAATACCTCAACTCACCTGACACAATATTCAGGCTTCTAGAAGAGAATTAATATATTTTTTAACTATTTTTTGTTGCGTCATAACTTCTCTGAAACGAAAAATTGTTACAGAACCACTGTGGAAAATTTGTAAAATGTTCGGGAAACTATTCAACACTGAATGTAGTACAGGAAATCATACCAAACTGTACATTACTAAAATATGAAAATATATACTAAACTGCAGGATCTCTTTAAAAATGTATTAATCTTTTGGTCGGGAAAAATTACCGTTACTGTGGTTGATATCTGTAACTGTAATCCCATATCAATAAATGGGAAATGCTCTGGCCTCGCAATCTAGAAGACGCAAGTTCGAATTGGTTCACCGTGTTTCCGAAAATCAGTCCAGGTGAATGGCGGGATGGTTCCTTCAAAAGGCCATGGCCGAATTCCTTCCAGTTCCTAACCCCAAGTCCTATCCCGCCTCTAATGACCTCGATGTCTACGAGGTGTGTGGTTATAAATCCCCTTGAAAGTTTTTTTCTTGGACCTATACGTATTTCTTATTGTTGGAAGCATTCCAGAAAAGAGTCACCAAGCATGGAGTGTGAAATTCCTTCCCCCATTTACTTTTGAGGTTTATAAATTTTAATACTTCACATTACACTGCAAGCTATGCTAGGGGTGTAGGTCGGATCAAGAGGCTTTGAAATCTGAGCCTAGACCGGGATTCTAACCTGGTTTGATCTCCAATCAGATGCCTTAGCGATAGAGTCACCAAACTGTAGTGAGTTGTTATTTAATTGATGCAAGGTGAGGTTTAGCAATCGCTTTAAGGAGAATATCTTAACCATCTCCGTTTACGGCGTGTTGCATTATAAATTTTGCGTGGCCAGTTGTTTTCTTGTATTGCTATGGTCAATTAATAAATACACCTTTGGGGAAAATTATCCCAATTAATAACACACAATTTGGCTACACGTCGACATAATGAGCCAATTATCATCTCACAGTATCCAACAAATTATTGGATTACTTTCTTGTTGCCTGAGTACGGTCAAGATTGCAACTATATTTTTCAGTCTCACACCCGCGGAAACTAAAAAAGCTATGCTGTTAGAAATGTGGAATAGATTCATAATACATAACGAACGGAATTCCTAGCTGTAAACGGGCTGTTAAACAGTGTTTTCACATTTAAGCGTGATAAAAGAAGAGCCTGCTGAACAGTGGTATAAACGCTTGGGGATGAGGATTTCCAAAAATAAGAATGCCATTATCCTGAACCAACTATAGCATATTAAAACTATTTTGGTGATAACTATCAAATTTATACTAGCTGCACCCGCGACTTCATCCACTCGGAAATTGATATTTGTGCTATTAATTCACAGATAAACTATCAAAGAAATATTGGCCGGATAGGTTAAGGGAGAGGAGCAGCCCAGCCTATATTTTCCGTTTCTTGGAGCTTCTCTTCTTTTATATTGTAAGCAGTGCTTTAATCACCCTTGAAACTACCACTAATTGGGAAAGCTTCAGTATTGTTCACATTGCTTCTCTGCAAACAATATTTGAAGTGATTCTGCCTAGCCTGTGTTATTTCTTTATTTGCATGTATATAAAAACCCGTATAGAATCCCAAAATTTAAAACATCACTCGTGGTATACATTACTACTGTCATAAATCTTTATATATAAAATACATTGCACATGAGTAATCCTCATCTTCGATGATGAACACTATAGCTTTCTCGCCGTCGAAATGCCTACCAGACTCCAGCGCCATTTATCGGAATGATTGATATACAAAAACCGTTCGCGCCTAGTGAATAACATTTTGTGTGAATATGGCCTGAATTTGTCTACTCTAAAAAAAATTTCAACCCTTGGCTTCTCACATTTCTCTCAAGTATAATCCGAATTAGAAAACAGTCGAACTTTGAGCAACATTTCAATGATCTCAGAAATATCATTTCAACCGCTCTTAAAGGGCTTCAATCTTTATTTGTAAGTAGCCAGTTTATAGTCCCAATAAGCAATAAGGAAAGTAAAAGAAAAATTTCCATGTGGCATAAGTGATCAGGGAGAAAAAAATCAGTATGCTACGATTTGCTATGACATTGTCTTGTTAGCAGAAAGGGCTGAAGATATTGATAAATTACTGAATGGCATGAACAAAATACTGAAGGAAGATTTTGGACTAAACATAAATCAAAGCAAGACTAAAGCGATGAAATGTAGCAGAAACGATACCAATCACAGTAGATTAAATATAAAAAATAGGATCGAATGCAATTGGAGAAGTAAGTGAATTCAGTTACTTGGGAAGCAAAATTACAACCGGTGGCCGAAGCAGGAATGATGTTAATAGCAGAATAGCAGTAGCAAAAAGAGCCTTCATGAAAAAGATAAATCTTTTAGTTTCAGATATTGATCTAGGAATTAGAAAAAACTTTTTAAAACTCTATGTGTGGAGCACAGCACTTTACGGTAGCGAAACATGGACTCTAGGAATACCATAATGAAGGAAAATTGAAGCATTTGAAATGTGGTGCTACAGAAGAATGCTGAAAATTAAGTGGACAGACAAAGTAAGAAATGAACGAGTTTTGGAAATGATGGGTGAGGAAAGAAGTTTGTGGAAGAAAAGTATTGTCCTGTAAAATTTATCTTCTGATTTTATTTTCCGTCTTCCTTGGAAACAGCAGAACACCGACTTCTCTCCACCTTTCTTGGAATAGTGCTTGAAAATACTATTTATTTAACAAGTATTCAGTCAACACTATAAAAATAGAGTATGTATAAGGTAAATAAAAAAAAAAAAATTTATCTGCCTGGATTGTGCAGCACCTTTCGTTAATTCCTTTGACATAAATTCAGCACCCAAACCAGGTGGAAGAATTTCTGTTCGTGAGATTTAACAGTCAGAAAGGGTAATTGGAAAGCGTGAAGTCAATTATCAGAAATGAAGTTACATCAAAACGGGGCTCCACACAAGGCCGCTGTAGCGAAACAAAATTTGTAACACGATCATACCGGGGGCAAATTATAATCAGCGTGTCACCGGATATCGCTGGAAACGTCACCGAAGCGTGCACAGCTCCCCTCCATCTCTTTTACCATCCTTTTCGACACGTCAGAGAGAGTACTGTATCCAGTTTCAAGGGGGTTAATATTAGGTATCCCCACTCGTCCCCCAACCCACACTCAACTTGGACGTCAGAGTAGCTGTGTTTTCGGCTTTTGAAAAGCCTTCCCGTTTGAACTCGCAGATTGGTTTAACAAAGTTAGGCTTGGAGCCTGAACCAAAGCTCTTCGTCAAAGATTTAATGAGCTCGTGCGAGAGGCAGTAAAAGAGAAAGAGAGTGAAAGAGGAAAAAATCTGCTGCATATTGGAAGTATTGGCGGGTTAAGCCTGGAGTGACATCAGCCGATAAGGGAGAACAGTCCACGATGCGTGTTAAGCCTCAAACGGCAGATAACGCAACAAAAGGCTCCGTTTAGCCGAGGCTTTGTTGCGTGAGATTGTTACGTAATAAAGGCCACCTTACAACCCCATCAGCTCAATTCCATTAAGGCTAACCTTCTGGTGATCCCAAACAACAGGAATATGCCAAAATTGAATTGTCAGCTTAATATCTGATGTTCAGAAGTGGGATTAACTTAGGGTGGCACATGTAAAAGTTTATTTTGGTTGGTACGAGATTCTTAACATCATAGAACTGCATTTTTATCATACGCGTGCGTTTCACCATTCAACGATATTTCCGACATCGACGAAACGTGCCAAATACATTTAACCCGTACCCTGATCAACATAATCGCTTTTGTACCACTTGTTATTGCAATACTGTTATTTACTTCTAAGCTCGATTTTATTTTTTTCGTATGTCACAACGTAGTAATTCTGAAATGATTTGTTTGTGTGATAACAATTGAGATATTCATGATTTAGTTTCTTAATTGAGGAAATAATTGAAGAGAAATAGATGAAGATTAATGTTTGCAGAACAGGTAATTGAGAACAGAGGTTAAAAACAAATATTCTAAGAAGAAGATATTAACAATAGAGTAGTAGAATCCCATCAGTCATAAAATTGATTTTTAAAAATATATTGAGGAAATAATTGTGAGGGATTAGTATCTAAACAATCACTTGTATGACTACAAGTTTTATTTTGTTCATGAATTAACTTGAGACAGTGCAAGTAGACTAAATACTCGCTGTTAGCAAATCTTTGAGACCAGTAAAGAAATCAAAATATCCGGACCGTATTCTGTAAGAGAAATATAACATCGATAGTGCCGAAGAAGAACAGACATTTAAAAATTAAATCCTCTACTTTCGTTAGCGAAAATGAGATGGAAGGTTAAATTTGATGCTTTGCAATTTTAATCGTTGAACTGTAACCACATGCCGTTAAGACAATAAACAGAACTGAAAAATTTAAGTGGGATTGAAGGAAACCATCTCAGAAGATACCTTCGTAAAAGCCAAAAAATAAGGTAAATGATATAATCTTAGACAGACTCTAAGTAATCGGTTCGAACATGTAATTATACATTCTCAGCCTTCTGAAATAATGAGAAGAGGGGTGATAGAGACCAAGGGAACGTGTGTGTGAAAGGAATTGAAAAGGAACAAGCCAAGATCGAACCTCTCGGCATCAGGAATGTCTGGTGTAGCGACAGATGAAGTAACCCGTTAGATGATGACATTAATTAACTTATAATTCATAGACACTTTTTAAGAACAGCACGTTTACATTAGTTATACCACTACCAAGGAAATAAATATACGTTTTTTAATCTCTAGTGCTGTTGTTGATTTAAGAAGTTCCGCAGATGTAAATGTCAAACTACACTGCATTAACTATCTGACTTCCAAACTAATTACTGCAGTATTACGCCAATAAATTATTGAAGGTATGGGTTAACATTTGTTACCTGCGTATACACCCAAGAATTTATGATGTAAATACTTTTTGCCCACAGCTCTGTCCACGTTTTTAAACCCAACCAGGAAAATCCGGAAATTTATTTTAGAAGTTTCCTCCCTCTTGGCTACATTTTTTTCACGTTTTCCGTCTAAAATTGTTCATTACACCTTCCTCGACAACGTACTTATTCCATTCCCTTTCAAAGGAAACTTTCCCACCGTTATTTCGTCTGAGATCAAGTGTTGATAATTCTATGCTGAATTCCGTTCAGTTCTCACGTTTCACATACGTAAAGAAAAAATCATAATCAGGCACAAAAAAAAAAGACAATTTAGTGAAGTGGCACCCTTCATCTGCCCGCGAGCCATGTAAATTTTTCGCTCCCTTGTTTTGTATTGTTCTCTTTGTAAAATGTGTAATTTTTAACCGAAAATTTTCGACCACCGTAACCGAAATTAGATATTTATGTAAAAGCATTCATATTTCCTGTACACTGTTGTCAGAGTTTTAAACTACAAATGACTTTGTACATAAAATTTTAGTCTCAACTAATCAACTACTTTCGTGCGTTGTTATAATGCGAATACATTTACACCGTGTACTTTCAGCATGTTAAGAAACCAGAAAAAAAATAAGTAAAGTATAAATGTGCATAAATTAGACAAATCAATAGAAAGAACAAAAAATCATCAACAATATTAATAGAATCCATGGAGCAAAGTTTGTTATCACAAAAAACAAAGATAAATAAATTTTTAACGCCACAAACAGCGAATAGTAGCAGAAATCGACGCACGCAGGGGGAAAAAATTACTCTGCATGGGTGTGAACCCGCGACATGGGCGTATCCAGCGAGGGGCAGAGGGGGGCTGTTGTCCCCCCTAGAAGAAAAATTAAGTTGCCTTCAGTACGCTTCGACGAGTGAAGAACTAGTTCAGGAGCACTTTGGGAGAGAAAGATTGACTGGATTATGTCTGATGAGTGTGCATCGAAATTTCGTGAAAGAACACCATGAGATATTGACAAACAAAATTATTGAAATTGAAAATCCGAGACAATTAATGTTTACATAAAAAAACTAACTGACTTACTACCTTAATTAACTACGTAGTAGGTCCTTAGATTAAGTAGTTGGGTTACTATATTAATCAATGATAAAAATAGTTTCCTGAATAGGTTTGAGTTTGATTTTGTAATGTCATGTTTCAATCCCCCACCCCACTTCCTCGAAACCAAAATGAGTTGCCCCCCTCCCCTAGTTCAAATCCTGCCCCCCTCTAGTTCTGATCCTGGATACGCCCTTGACCCGCGACACTAATTGTTAGTACGGCTAAGTCATAGCATTGAGCAGATATCATTTACTAGCTTTCCTATGGACATATATTCAGAAAATTTCTAATTTACGATTTATAAACCTTGATTTCTAGTAAACAAAATCTATCCAAGAAGTACTGCACTAGAGTGATTTATCTGAGGTGTTTACATTGAGGTTTCCTTGCGATTATACAGAAATTAATCGAAATATGGCGTTAAAAATTTTTTGAGGTTAAAACCAGATCTACATTTCCGCTCCCGTGGTAGGCAATGTAATGTCGTAAGACATGCTGCAGGTATTTAATCAGAGCCTAAGCTTCCAAACTGTGGAAAACACGTCGAAATTTTTTCTGCAGTTTTTATGTTATGCCTGGAGTATTTCTGTTCCTGTTAGGGAAACGTTCCAGCATTTCTAATTGGTTCGTAAGACGTAAGTTTACTGCTGTTTCAGCTGAGAATTAAACAATTCCTACAAATAAGTCAGTTCTTCTTTCACATTCTACAACAAATCGTCAACCTCGTTATTCATCACATATCATTCGCGAAATTTTCGCACAAGCCACCTAGTCTACATTATTTATTATTTTTTTAAATATTAAAAACAATATTTCGGAAACAGAGAGCAAATCCAGTGTCACGAATTTAAGATGAAATCGAATCTGTCAGCTAAAAACAAAGGCGACAAAGTATGTATTTCGGTCAGACACAGTCTGCATTTCTCTGACACGTGTGTCTTACGGATGTCGCTGTAAGTTATTACACCGGCACACATGAGCCCTGCACTCGTTTTTAAATTTCGAACGAAATAATTAGTCCAAGCCGATAAAACTGATTACAATAAACTAATCATAAAGTGGAAATGAAGCTGGATCTTAAGATTACCACAAAGAAAGAAGATTAAAGCATTTGAAATGTGGTTCTATAGAAGGTTGTTGAAAATTAGGTGGACAAGTACGAAAAATAGTGTTCTCTAAATAATGGGCGAAGTTTGTGAAAGTTTCGCAGGCTACATAGTAAGAAATGTGGGAACGGTTAGTTTGTTAGTGGAGGGAACTGATAAAGGAAAAGCTGAAGAGAAAGACAAAGGTTTGAGAATGAGAAGCAAATAAATGGTGCACGTATGTCATAAGTGGTACGTTTAGATGAAGAGGTTAGATCAAGATAGGAACAATCTGAGGATTGCAGCAAACTACGTAGTCGAGAGACTGATGGCAGGAAAGAGTGTGGAGAGTTTAAAAGCATATCTTTTTCTTATTATTCGAATACCAGCTGTTTGTATATCATTACACTGAAATTGTATTTATCCAGAAGAATGTAAACAGCATTCGTTCAGCAAATATCTGGAAGTATTTGATAAAACAAATGTGTGTAAATAAGAATCATAATATTAGGCAATGGTTTCATTATCATCTTTGTGAAACTTCACCCTTCACATTCATCCAAGAAAATTTGACGTAATGTACACACCCACTCCCGAAAGGTAGCCAAAGATCGGAAATTTTTTATATGTAAAATTTATTTACGCTCTTCGATTTAAACCTGAGGCTGCTGACGAAGAGAGTCGATCAGTGGCGCTATGACATATTAGTGGCCAGCGCACAGACCACTAAAACGACCGCACTGTGAAACAGATTACCCTAATGAACGGTTAACTAGAGAATTACGCTTGAATAACTCCCTCGATTACACAGTTAGAGCCGTAATTAGCGCTTAATGTCGTTCGGTTAGGCCGGTGTTCCGTCAAGTCTAAAATTGCGCACGTCGCCGTCGAAATTAATGATTTCGGGATTCTCTCAGAACATTAGTCACAGGCATATTTAAAGTTTGCGCTCACGTCCGCATAATATTAAATATCGCGTCGGTGTTTTGCGACTGGATCCGGTGTTTAGCTCCAGCACTAAATCAAACTTTATCCGCTGTTTCCAGCAAACTGCGCTGTTTCATTTGGTCATATTCTGTTTTCTCTCCCCTCTATTTATCTCTGCACACAACCTTTCGTTATATGAAATTTATAACAGATAGTTCAGGTAATTCTATAAGCAGATTACCGTTTTATATTTTTACTTGCTCCGTATATGATGGTGCAGGGTAGGCCACTAAAACATTATGTTCCTTAAAGATTGATTCATGGTTCTACATAATTTTTATTGTACAGAATTAATCTCCAACTTAAGTTCGAAAAAATTATCCTGTAAGAAATCCCATAAGTGTAAAGTTTCGGAGACACATGTACGAAATAGAAAGGGTTAACAGCATATGCTAATACTTAACACTGAAAAGGCCTAACTCATCAAAATCTGCACTGCAGCATATCATTTCAACAACAATTAAAGAAACTTATTTTATCGGTTTCCTGTTTTCAGGAAAATGCTACAAAAAAGCCAAGTGCAACTAATAAAATACTGGATCTGCAATAATCATTGGGAGCATGACAACTGGATTAAATTGTACATGCTGTCATTTAATAATGTCATACGATAATTCTATTGAACTCACCAAAATAATAGTCATGTGTTGAAACTTAAACAACCATAAGCAAATTTTAAAAAAATATATAAAAAAAAAACAGGTAACTCTATTTTCTGGAAACTTTGAGAGAGGAAATGTTATTTACGAACGGGTGTGATAAATTTAGTTATCAGTAAACTAAGTCTCAACTTTGTACCACAATGTAAGCTTCAAGAATAAATGTTGAAGTTCGGATCCCAAATTTTTTGGTTATATTCATAAATACTAACCGTTTTTTAATGTTCGCAGTTCTAATCAAATTCATTATTTGATCACTATATAGGTAATATCTATCTCTTCTACTAGGATGCGATGCTTTCTGGAATAGGAGCATTTGAAAGAAAACAATATTATTTTCTGACAAAGTAAGAAGTAAGGGGGCATCCATAAATTACGTGAGGTGAAATAGGGTGGGGTGGGGGGTCTGGTGAAATCTCACCAAATCCCACCAAGGGGGGGAGAGGGTCTACGGAAATCTCACGTGAGGTTTTGGAAAAAATTGTTGGACTATAGAGCCAAAAAGTCGATTTTAGGGGGGGTATTTCGTCGAAAGGTGGGGGTGTAACCGGATTTTGGAAGGGTGAGTCCTAAAAAAAAAGGTCTGGTGGTGGTAGATTCTCACGGATCAGATCTCACCAGAGGGGGGGGGGCCGGCCAGAGTTAGCGAAATCTCACCAGAGGCGGGGGGGGGGGGGGGGGTTCGGAAATCTGGAAAAGCACTTCACGTAATTTATGGATGCCCCCTAAGTATTGTTAGTATTTACTAGATGACCCGTGCGAAAATTCCGCGAATAAAATACGGTGAATAACGAGGTTGATTGTTTGTAGTAGGCTGAAAGAAGAACCTGATCATTTGCAGCAATATCTTTCCGATTTCTCTTGATGTATGCTATCCTGCAGCCCTACTTTGACGTAAACACCTGAAGCTATCCCTTCCCGGAAGCTGAACTGTCACAGACTTCACCGGAATACAACTAAGCTGAACAAAACACACTCAGTATATCGACATCTATGTGATATGTGGTGCTGCTATCTAGCGGTAATGATCATCATAGAATGTGTGAAAATTTGTTGAATGAAATGTTTATATGGAAAAATAATTCCGAAAAGCTTCTTTACCGATATCTCTATAATACGTATGCTGCTATCTAGCGGTCACACAATCCACCCTTATCGACACCAGCGAAGCCTAGTGGCTTGACTGTGAACCGTATCATACGCGTGACCTTGATAGTTAATACTTATGCCCTTAAAGGCCGAATTCCGAAAAATTCCTAATTTATAATGTTAGCAAAGTGGAGAACTTATCTTTAAAATGATATCCGCTAAGTATGAAATCAAAGGCCACAGCTAGCAGAAGAAGAGAACACAATTACAACTCGTGGAATAGAGGAAGCTAATTCCAGAAACAACTGCAGAGGGAACAATGATGCTGGAAGTCTGGCTTTCACAACATCGGATTGACGGAAGATATCCTACGACAATGAGCAACATTAATCGTCGGAGGAACTTCAGTGTGCTCCAGAGAGGCCGTCTTCTGAGCGACAGCTGGGGCCGTCTTGGTATTCCAGGAGGTCAACTCTTGACGGCCTGGGCGGCTGAATTTGCTGCCGGTTCCAGGAGACTCTACCTTTGCAGCGCACTCAACACCAAGAAAAAAGAACATTAGTTGACCGAAGTGCGGCTGTGACAATTGTTGGTGGTAATAGTAGTATTATTAGTAGTAGTAATGGTGTTAGTAGTAGTAGTAGTAGTAGTAGTGTTAGTAGTAATATTAGGGACAATAGCAGTAGTAATAGATGTAGTAGTGGTGTGGTACCCATTCTGTTTAATAACAGTAGGTGCAATAGGTATTGGAAATTGAATCAAACTTTTCTTGCATTCATTGTTTATATGTTAAGACGTTATATATACTACATAAGTAAGATACAAATATGTGTAAATGTAAAAGAATGGAAATAAGGGCCCAGATTAGATACTAGGTGCTTGGCTACGTTACATATGGAAAATAAATAAATAAATAGGTATGGAAAAAAAAAAGTGTTTCGTAAAAAAAAAAAAGTTTTTGGAAACTTTTATATATGATTGTTTAGAAAGAGAATATGGAAGAGACAAATTTCAAGTTACTAGGTAATAGTTTCTTCAGATAGACCTGTTACAAAATTTATATATCGCTGAAAAATATTAGGACCTCCCACTTGTTTATTTCCCACTGAAAAATAAAAGGTAAAAGTATTGCGAGTCCTAGAAGAGATCTAAACGAAAACATCGCACACGCTGTGGTACAAAAACTTTGTTAGCTCCAAGAATATTACTCAGAAAATACCAAATACAATATTCGGTTTAAGATTAACGCAACACAAAGCACGATTCTTAAATATTCAACTTATTCCGTTTGCGTCAGACGGAGACAGACTCAGTTTCCCTTGGGGGAACGTCTCTAAAATTAATCTTCTGTGCCAATTTCTGGTCAGTAAAAAAAAATATCTTGAGCTCAGGTCAGAAATGAAATAAAAAGTCTAGAGCGACAACTCTTTTCCTTTAAAACCCCCACAGATCTGTTCTGACAGGTCCTCGTAATGTATATAACGTGACTTCAGAAATGACTTTATGTATGTAAATGGAAGCACTCCGAAATTTCGTTGACTTCGGTTTTGGAGGGGCTAACTTTTTTCCAAGAAAGAGAAAAAAATAAATCTCAAAAGTCCGTGCAGAAAGAAGAGGAAATTAAAGTTGGTTGTAAGGAGCAGACGTAATGAAGTTCTTTCTGTCGAGGCAGCAAGAGAGGGCTCATTGTTCTACAGGCGTCTCAAAGACCGCGTCAGAAGACGTCCATTTAGCCAAACGGCTATTGAAGGGAGAGACGGCGAACAGCTGGAGCTCGCGAATAAAGACTTCTGGCCTGCTGAGGATGGATATAGCCAATCTTGAGCTGTAAGGAACGGTTGAGCTGCGATACAGAGGCATTTCTGCACGTCGAGACATTCAGAAGAACGGGTTACTTAACGTCTTACAAGTCAAATAAAAAAAAATAGAAATCATGAAATAATTCCGCTTGACTTCTAATTTGCACAGTCCTTGTTTATGAAGATAGCAGAATGTCTATATCATTGTCTCCATACAATTGATTTTTTGAATCGTCGATGTTCAAACGGGCTATGGCTGTAAAAATAAAATAAAAATCATAAACTAATTGCGATTGGCTTCTAATTTTCACAGTCCTTGTTTATCTGGCAGTTATAAAAACATCAGTAAAATGTCTATATCCTGTCTCTAAACAATCGATTTCTGAGTCGTCGGTCTTCAAAATGGCGTGATGCAATTCTCCATCATAGCTTGTCCATTGTTGATTTTGTGACATAACGGAAATATTTTTTAAAAAAGAACTTAATATTTAGCTCCTTGAGCAAGGATGAAAATTAATAATATATACTCTTAGAGAAAAGCAAGACGACATAGGTTGCTGTGGAAATAAATACTCAAGAGATTGTGGCTATCGGTGTAGAAGCGTAGATCGGGTGCTTGTGATTATCATTGCCTAAAAGAACCTGCTTCTTCGGAGATTACGCAATTTCGATGTAATCCCTAGTGCAGCGGTTCCCAACCTTTGGGTCGCGACCCACTGGTGGGTCGCGGAACAATCTAGGTTTTTGCCACAAAAATATATCTTTTACTTCATCTATTTTTGAATAGGAACATTTGAAGGCCCAAAACTCTCCACAGCTGAAGAAAATTCGCTAATAGAGTTATCTTGTGATTCTTCTTTAAAGATAATTTTCGAGGAAAATCCTTAATTTCCTTCTGGCTGAATGTACAAGCAGAGTATTCAGAAATCTCTAAATTAAGTGTGAAGTTCTTGATGCCGTTCAACGCCTTATACTTGTGTGAACTAGCTTTTTATACTTTATTGTTTTTGAAAAACAAATACAGAAATAGACTATGTGTAGAAAGTGTCTTAAGGTTAAAATTAACCAGTATTAACCCTGGGATCAATGCCCTCGTCAGTAAACAACAGTGCCAGAAATCTCACTGTTTGTGAAGTTGTGTTTTTATAATAATTAAACGTATTTTTCATTATCTTTGTAATAAAGCGAGAGGCGGCTGCACAAAGCATCACCTCATAGAGTTGATGGCAGGATTAGTTAAACCTCTATTTGCACATTAAAATGCCACTGATGTGCCAAGTCATATCTTGGTGTAAAACACCTACAAATCCAATTTTAATGGTTGACTGGTGAGTTTACCATTGTGTTTTCCTGCTCCCCATCTTCCATATTTTCATACATTTGGGTGCAGTAAAACACAATTATAAACCTACCAATCAATCACTAACATCGGGTCTGCAGGTGGTTTCCACCAAAAAGTGACTTGGCAGACCAGTTGCATTTTAATATGCTGATCGAGTTACTTCTAATCGTGGAATTTCAGTTTCAACTTGATGAGGTGATGGTCTGTGCAGCCTTCTCACAGTCTATAATATGTTTTTGTTGATAGTATATCCTTGGTACGAAATTTGCCAATAGGATAGTCGATAGCGTATCGAGGTCATACAACAGTCCCCATTCTGATATTAGATAGACTCTCGTATTAGTTGGGTCGCGAAATTTTTTTTACTTAAAAGTGGGTCGGGTACCAATAAAGGTTGGGAACCGCTGCCCTAGTGGATTGAAATAATATACAATAAACTGAAACTGACGGAATCGATGGAACTGAATTCTTTATAATTATAACTACTTCACAAATCATCGATAGTATCACAATTTGTCCACGTCCAACATTCCTTCATAATGTTACTTATAAATAAAACTCCGAGGCTAAAACAATTCTATTCACTTAATATCCCACACCTTTACTTAATATTATAAATGCGAAAGTAACTCTTGTCTGTTTGTTACGTTTCCACGACAAAATTGCTAAACGGATCTTGATGAAATTTGACATAATACTTTGTATCATTAGGAAGGAAATCAGATACTTTTTTCTCGATAAATAACATATTTTGTCATCAAAATTTGAAGGCTAATAGAACGGTGGCAGACATATCTATCGCATGTGTAAACCTCCGTAATGTTTTACCTATCGCTTAGGCTTTGTTTACGTTACAGATAATCTGTGTAGGATCTTTTAATAAATTTTATGCACAGACATCGCTACTGTGTTAAGGCACACGCCTACAAATAACACAATTGAGGCACAACTTAATAAAAGCTGTGATCACATCTGGCATGGTAAAATGGGATTCATTGGAACACAGGAGAAGGGGGAAGAGAGTCGTTGGAGTGTACAAGGCGTATATTGGTGATGAGGCGTGGAAAGATATTGGTGTAAGAATTAAAAGTAATGTATGGAAGGGAAGAGGTGACCATGACCACAAGCTGGCACTCGATTTCAGGCTCAAGGATGTGGGAAGATTTTCTTTCGTAGGTAAGGGGGTCAGGGATTGGAATAAGTTATCCAGAGAATTGCTGAACAATTTACCGAAAACGGTGAAACAATTTAAAGTCGAAATTTGTAGATGGCAAAAGTAGGTGGGAGCAGGAAAGGGGGGAAAACAGTTGTGTTGCCACCGGAGCGTGCACCCGATCGCAATTAAATTGAATTCACAAACAAAACTGTGCAGGAGAAACTGTGTTACGTACTCTCCCACAGTTATGCCTTTCCCTTTAACTTGTTGCTGTATTTAAAAACGCTGCAAATTGGTTCTCTTCATGAGACAGGTTCAATGGTAAAATAGTATGTTGATGGATTTTCCGTCATATTAACCCGATTCCGTGTTTTTGGGAAGCCATTTGGTAATTTTCAGCTTTTTATATCCAATTATAGCAATAAAATTCTGACTTAATTCGTTCGAAGTCGAGGCTAACAGCTAGTGCTCTAATAAAATTTAACGATTGTAGTCACAATATAATTAAATTCTTCTATCGTTGTGGATTGTGTAAATTTTGTGCTGTAGGTTTGAAATAACCAACATGGACCCCCATTCTTATTAACCGCAAAGGAACTAATCCTTCACTGGTATTTTCCCTACATAATTACTAACCATTTATGAGCATTTTCTTTCACAGTCTGAGGTATATTGACCAGCAAACTTTGGCAACTTATCCAGTAACTGACTCTCTTGCTGCGAATAAAAACTAACGTGGCGCAGAAAAATTATAGTTTAGTTTCCAATAATTCAGTTTTGGTTGTAGATTAGCTTAAGGTACCAACGAAAACAGGGTGTTTCCGCAATTTTTCCTGTACTTTCTGCTCCTGAATCTGAGCCACAATTTTCTTGCTGGAAGATTGTGTGTCTAGGAAAGCTTTGCTTGAAAGAATATGTTTTCCTCCAAAAGTATATTATTACCACTGCATTGTGTAATTTGGTGCAATAAACTTTCTGTTACAGTTGTAGTGCAACGATACAAATAGGCGTAGTAAAAGTGCGAATAATTATAATTAGGGATTGTAAGATATGCTTGTAGTATTAAACAGATAACAAGGAGTTGGTTATGAACTTATAAACCTAAATTTTGTTGTAGAGGAAGTGAGTCATTACGAATATTTTACTGTGGATTTTAACTTGCTGCTGAATGACAGCCATTATGCTAGGAAGGAACGCTTAGCTGTCATTCATCCCCTCTTCCCGCCAATCCCTTAACTGGATTAGTGACACTATTAGGAACTATGATTCAACATTGGTAGAGGTATATCATAAAACAGTTGGAAGTGAACAGTGTAGAATAATTGATGGAAAATTTTCTTTTGTAGGGAATGGTGTATGAGATTGGGATAAATTACCAAGAGAAATGGTGAACAATCTACCAAAAACGCTTAAATAATTTGAAGTTCGAATTAATAGAGGGCAAAAGTAGGTGGAAGAGAAAACAGAAATATGGGTGTGTATGGAGATTACCACCGGAGCGTGCGGTCCATCCCAATTATATCAAATTAAATAAATGTATGGCGCAAAGAACAGGTTCCTCTAGTCTAACCTCACGGAAGAAAAGTGAGCCCGTTGGAGGGGTGTTATCTGTGGAATCCTGTATGCTCTACCGCGAGGCAGAGAGATTCTAAACTGCAACATAAATTCACGAAGTCAGGGTAGTTACCACCAACTTGAGAAAGACACAACACGATTTAACCTACCGTTAACTGAATAGTCGTTAATCTCCTCAAAACGCAATAGGTGCTCTCAGTGTCGATTCATAGCTGTTGCTACTTGTATCGAAAGATATAAGTCCATTTTAAATTTCAAAATTTTCCCAATATCCACGATAATTTTATTCAACTGAAGTTTTTTGTGTTCGAAACAAATATGTCATCGCAAAACGTATACTAAACACTATTTAAAATTTATTACTGGCTGATTTTTAACGAATTTTAATTTGTTCACGAATTTTAATTTAATTTGTTCACGAATTTTAATTTTTTTTAGGTAGTTCAATTTAATATACAATATGTGTACGGAACCCTTAGCGTGCAAGAATTACTCGCGTTTGAAAATGCTAACTCTTTTCATAATTCAATTAAAAAAAAAATCCAACTTCCCATTATTTAATCACGAATCCATCATTGAATCAATATTCCTATGCCTTATTTATATTGCGCAATAAATAAATAAAATAAGGTAACTAACAACAAATAATTTACCGTTTTGGTTTGATTGCCATTTTATACTGATCACATTTCACTATTGTGGAGATAACGTACAGTACCTTAACCTCATAGTAACCGCCCCAGCCTCTCCCGAGCCGTGAGTGAAACCGACGTAACTTTACCGAAGTTCATCTCACCAGCTCAGTAGGAAGGCTGCTGTGAATATCGTATTAGTTACATTGCCCAATAGAGTTTGATACCTAGTTGCTATAGCCCTCATGTTCATTAGACCATTAAGTCATGGTTTTACCGTAACAGATGAGAGAATGTTAGAAGTTTTGGTTTCGACCAAAGAGGTTTCATAAT
This sequence comes from Vandiemenella viatica, assembly GCA_031002005.1. NCBI lineage: Eukaryota > Metazoa > Arthropoda > Insecta > Orthoptera > Morabidae > Vandiemenella > Vandiemenella viatica. The sequence continues at coordinate 135,480,121 of CM061919.1, forward strand.
TTTCGAAGTGTTAACATTATGATAAATTTGTTTATATACAATATCGCAATATCAATGATTAATTAAAGGAAAGGATTAAACACAATAAATTAATAGTTTTATTATTAAAATATATATTAGATTTAATGTTTTCCCATTTCTAGTAAAAAGAAGTTACCTCACGCCACAAATCAAAGTATTATATAGCGAATATCAATAACTGGATCAGTTTAGAATATATAGAGCTGTTCCTAACTGCGCTCGTAAATTCGTCATCTATTCTATACAATAAAAAAGTCTGTAGACGAAATTTACTTCAAAAAGAACAATTTTGATGTGCACTATTGATGATAGAGATGCCGAACCTTAAAATATGGAATTTTGTCTCTGTGTCTGTCCATGCATTACGCAAAATCGTATTGATAGATTTTAATGAACTGTACGTACGCCATAGGTCAAGATATAGGATTTTTTTCCCGATAAACCACGAAATTGTCGATGAAATTTTTGTCTGTATATCCATGCATCACATAAAAACGAATGGACGAATCTTAACGGAACTGCACATAAGTCATGTCATAGGTTAGCATCTACTTCTTTCCAATCGAGGATTAAACCAATCGACCTGTTCTGGCTTCAAGGAATATTTCCATTTCTTCTTTGGTCTACCTTTCGGTCTATATTGGTTTACTACTTTTTGTAAAAGTAATAGTCCATTCTATACAAATGGTCTCTCCAATTATTCCTATGTTCCTATTTCTTGTCATTCATACAATATATTTTCAGTTCCTCACTTATTACCTCGTTTCTTCTTGTGCATCTCTTTCCAGATCTTAGGAAATTTATCTCCTCTACTTGTATGCGGTCTTTGTCTTTCTCTTCATTACCCAAGACTCATTTTCATAGAGAATCATAGGAACTGCTATAACTCTATAGAATATCCTCTTTGTATCTCTGCGCGTCCTATTTACTAAAGTTTTAGCTATCGTTTAACACGTCATCTGATACTGGTTCACTGTATGATCAATATCTTTGCTTACACCATATGTGATGTCACAAATAAGGTAGTTATAGTCTGAAACTTGTTCAACCCGGTATTTGCTCTAATAGGGTTTCGATCGAAGAAAGCCATTAATTTTGTTTTGTTCGTGGATATCTTCAGGTTGTAGGGCTCTGAACATATTTTCAATTTGTGGAGGACTCTTTTTAATCCATTTTCAGTATCCTCTATTACCAGTAGGTCGTTAGCAAATAAAAATACATTTAGGGACATGCCTTGTGCAAAGTCTACACCCCTCATTGGAGATTCATTCCGTACACATAATAATGGTGTCGTACAAATATATGCTAAAAACTCTAAAGACTACGGCCTTATCTCACTCCTTGGTTAATGGTTAACATTTGCTGTTCGTTCCTTTTCTAGAAGAGTATCTCTGCATTAAAATATAACCTCTTAACTGATTCTAAAATATGTTTCGGATATCCATTCCTATGAAGGATTTCCCACAGCAATTTTCTATTTACTTTGTCAAAGTCCACAAGTACAATGAATGTCGGCAGGTTATATTCCCTCCTTTTTCTAGAACAAGAACGTTCTAGCCTGATTCCATTCTGAAATTCTGGTAGTTTGGCTTCGGCTGTTCGTCGTAATCTAGCATTAATTAGCATATATTTTTTATCCTGTATTCATAACACTTATTCCTCTTGAACTATTTGTGTTAGTTCTGTCTCCTTTCTTGAAAATATAGATTATAGTTGCTATTCGACACTGTTCAGGTATTTTTCCTTTAAACCAGCACATTTTTATTAGATGTAAAAGCCGATACTCAGTAGCATTCCCCCATATTTAAGTAATTCTGCAGCTATTCTTTTCAGTGCAGACACTTTTCTGTTTTTTTGTTTTGCTTAAAGCTTTAATTAATTCTTCTGTCGTTATGTGATATAGTCCTCCTGCTTCTGTAATTGGTTCTTCTTGTATCATCACTTTGCCTTAAACCAGAGGCTTTATCTATTCTTATAGTTCTATTACTTCGATATGTTCAGAGTCTCTTTCTATTCTGTTCAAACTCTTTAGTTTTTTAAAGGAAAGTCCATACGCCCATAATATCATTTTCTATTTGACCAACAAATTTATCTTAGCTTTCTCTATCTGCTTTCCTTACTTTGGATCTTATTTCATTTCTGTTTTGCTTATAATATTCTCTTGCCTCATCTGTACCATTCTGTAAAAATGCCAAATAATCCTACTGTTTCTCTTTCACTGCTTCTTTTATTTCTTCATTCCATTTCTTAAGACCATTCATTTCTCGTTTTACCTAACACTTCAGCTGCTATTTCTGTGGCACATTTTTTGTGTTCTGCCATTATTTATCTATATCTTCTTCTGTTGGTTTCTCTAATACACAAT